>CM060678.1:157735154-158254970 GCA_030686995.1 Artemisia argyi
TTACTTTATATTTTTATGTATTTTCAAGATATATTGGTAAAACATGCAAGTATGTAAGATCCATACCACTTATTACTTACTTTGTTTTTATAAACATAGATCTACAATTTTTACTAGCAATCTCATTAGATCCACTAAGATTGGTGATGTCTAGGAACCCATGACACCCTAAGAAGGTGTATGGTAGGATTGGGTACTTGTGGAGTTGATTTGAGATAGTTTGGGTAAGTTTTGAACAAGCCTTGAACTAGAAAAGTTGATTTTCCAAACGATATATAAGGTTCTGTCCATTTTTGTAAAATCTGGAAAGATCAGTGGGTTTTGGGTAACTTTGGACCAAAGATTTAGAAAATACATTCCGAGACGAAACTATGGCCGAAAACAGGGATAAAATCCGAGTTACGACGAAAAAGATATGCTATTTTCAATTTTAACGACGAAAACTATTTCATGAAAAATTACTTGCTGTCCCACGATTTTCATGGATTGTTTCGAAGCCTAAAACTCGATCTAGCCATCCCGACTTATCAAAAATATATTAGTATACTTGATTACCTTCGCGGGGATATAAAGAACATAGAAAACGGGATTATAAC
Source organism: Artemisia argyi (assembly GCA_030686995.1). Classification (NCBI taxonomy): domain Eukaryota; kingdom Viridiplantae; phylum Streptophyta; class Magnoliopsida; order Asterales; family Asteraceae; genus Artemisia; species Artemisia argyi. Next base: position 157,735,751 of record CM060678.1, read on the forward strand.
GAAAAAGATACAAGTGTTTGAAATCCGACGATATATATATATATATTTCCATCAGCTTTTCTATTACAATTTTTGCCGCAAAACTGTCTTTGCGAGACACCACTTTCACGGCTGTTTTTCTTTATGATCGGATTAGTTTGAGTCCAAGCCGTAGTTAAGTAAAATCAAGATCTTCCAACAAGCTTTCCAAATCAATTGGCCGTTCGTCGAATAGACTTATAACGAATAAACTACGACCTCATCTATATACCCGATAAACTATATATATTTTGACAGCTTTTACTATAATGAAATTTTCTAAGTGTTGAACGTAATACTTTCAAGTAACAACAATAAGAGTCAATTTTCTTATCGATCAAGACCCGTATAGCCAAAAGTTAAATGACACGACTTCAAGATATTGTTACAAGGTTTTCAAAAACGCCGAGCTTGACCATTAACACTTAACGTACAATATTTCGCGACTTGTTTTGCGAGGCCATTTTGGGCATATTTTCAAGTAATAAAAATGTTATTTTTGCGACGAAAACCTTATATTTGCCGATAGAACACCAAACAAGGATCGTGGAGTACCGTTTCAACCTATTTCCATGAAAAGTGGTTATTAACCTAACGAAACGTCAAAAACGTATTTGTCGACGATAAACGTTATTTTCAAAACTAATGAGTGGTATCGATAACATACGTATTTGCATGTGTAGCATCATTTCATTTCTTACATTAGATCATATCATTCATATTAGGTTGCGGTTAGAGATCGTGCCTCATTTCTGTGTATTCATTGTTGTCATCGTAGCTATTGCACCAGGTGAGTTCATAACCCCTACTTTTACTTGTTTTACAATTGTTTTGGGGGAAGATACATGCTCCTTACTATTTAAATTCAATGCTTGTTTTACTTGAACGCGATTCATTTTCTCAAACATTACTGGATGGTTGAAATACTTGATTTATTACTTGAATACATTATGAATTACTTATTCCATCCTTGAATACTTTCTTATGAACACAAGTTCTTGCTTTTGCGGATATAAATACAAAACTGTTACTTTGCCTAAGTTACCTATTACTGCCACTGAAGTCCCCTTTATCATGAACTGTTAATTACATGCGTGTGAGCGCGAATGCTGTGGATAGATCTATTTGGGTTGACACCCCGTCCGAGTTGGTCGCGCCAACCTGTTAAACGGACGCATATCATTCGGATTACTTCCGAGTGTCTGGCAAACACTTACTTGGGGCATTTTATGCTTGATTGCATACGATTACGTCGAGCTTTGGGGTCATGAGCTTTAGGCACTGTATACCTTATTTTTAGCTGTGACATTGTATTTGTTATATTGTCTTGCTACTGAAAATCTCGTGTTCCGCAAATGACTTGTTTACTTAAACATATTACTTTTGGCAGTGGGTTGTAAACACACAGGTTACAAGTCTCTTATGGCGGGACTTGTAACTGAGTGGATTTACGATGCCTTTGCTGGGAAATACTTGATTTCTGGAAACACTTGTTTACGGGAAATACTTGTTTACTTAAAACTATGAACTCACCAGCTTTATGCTGACGTTTTAGCATGTATTTTCAGGTTTTAAGCAATGGCACGCTACTGGAGGTTTTGGCAGAGCATGGCATGGTCATAGAAGACTCTGATATTCTTATGGGGACCATTTTAAACTATTTTAAGGGCTTACTTCTGCATAAATTTTAAACAATGCAAATTCAATGCTTTTAGTTAAACAATTTTAGTCTAAATGATTGAAGTGAAAACCAATTTTGTACTTGTGCTGTAATACCAATTGAGTTACACCCCAGCTACTTGTATGCTTCCGCTGGACCCGATTCTGGGGGTGTGACAGATTGGTATCAGAGCTTTGGCTATAGCGAACTAAGTGTTTTTAAAACCTAGACTATAGCTACTTTTACGAAAACTTAACCCTATGACCGTCACGTGCCTGCCTGCCAAGCTGAAGCCTCATTTGTGGTTAGTTGCTGACATAGGTGATGAGATTTGTGTCTCATTATCTGATATATTATATTCATTTATTATAGTTGATTACTATAATTGTCTTTCATATAAGCATGTTCACGTATCATATATGTCACCGCGTTATGTTTTTTCTTGCATAGTTTCATCATTTGACCTCGAGTGTGGTCACCTGCTTTTGTCTTTCAGAACGTCCTGGTATTGTGAAGGACATGGTATTAGTATAACTGAACTGAGTATTTCAAAATTCATGGAACCTCGGTGGAATATAGACTGGTCATTTATGTTCAACCCGGGATAGTGAGATATAGGCTGACCACCTATGTCTGACTCAGAAGTGAATTTTGCAACACTGAGAATGGTTATAATAAGATTATGTCTGGATTGAATCCCCTACTCAATTTCCAAATGTTTCATTCATGTGTGTGTATACTCTCGTTGTTGGAACCTTCATACTTTTCTTCACTTCGTAAACCACCGATTGGAAGCATGTCAGCTAGTCATTTTATTTCATGAACTTTCATATTTATGCATAATACACTCATATCACAGTATTTTCTTTTGTCACAATCCCATTTTGTTGCAGTTGTCACAGTCTCTTCCCTTCTCACCATCACTATCATTTCTTTCCCCCCCCCCCCCCCCATATATACAAAGAATCAGGTGACACTCTATAGATTCCGATGTCACTCATCCCTTACTACTCCCTATATTGATAAGTGGATATTATCAATGACCTCCCTAGGAAAGACTTTCCATACCTTCTATAAGGAGGATCCCTCGGTACATCAAGACCATTCAAAACTCAACAAGAATCTCATGATATCACAAAACCATTCAAACCATTATCACTGGCCTAATTACCAAAATTCTACCCTCTAGTAAGTATTGGCTTGACTGAATTACAGGATTTGTTTCGATACGAGTGCTCACTAAGCAACGCCATAGAGATAAATCCAACCTCTTAACCAAGACTATAAATTGAACATGACCTCATCAATAGACTTTATTCAAACATGTTAGACACCTATGCATTCGTCCAGACATACATACCTGGCTATTTTATCCTCTTAATACTTTCACTTTTAAATGGATTTTCTCCAAACTACCGTTATACAAAATATATATCTTGTAAGAAATACTTTTCTGATGCACTTATTTTGACAAGCAAATTCCTTTTGGCTAATCTTTTACAAAACTATTGAATGTTACAAAATTTTAAACATCGATCTTGGGTAAACCATATTATCCACCTTAGGTTGAAAATTTTCCTATATTGCATAACTACTAAATTTTGAAACATCAAGAAGGTTTACGAACAAAACACAATCTCAAAACAAACTTTGAAAATCAATCACTATATTACCTCACTTATACCTTTAGGAGTTCGTGAGTTGATGACCTATAACTTGGGGAAAATCTTAGTAATGGAGACTAAGCACCGTAGGTGGAGAAAGACTCAATTCCTGACATCCTACGGAGGATCACAACCTTATCCTAATCTATTATTTTCAACAACACCCTTTTACGGATTCAACCCTGTAAGTCTTTCAAAACAAGATTCATGATACCCATTTCAATTATTTCTAATAGAGGAATTTAATTCACCACAAACTTCTAGCGATTACATTAAAGATTTCTTTGGAACCACACCAACTATCATCTGTAGACTAATGGTCAGAATTTGAGATTGATTCAAGCATAGGGAGATATGCCCAAATCGGGTGTGATCGACACTAGAAATGGTTGGACAAACCACTTGCCATAAATCTGATTCTTTTACAACCATAGTTACCACACGAGCTTAGAGACTACACCATTTGATGCACTCTATGGTCGAGGTGCCAACATCCATTGAAGGATCAAAATTTTGAAAAACCCAACTCACTAGTCCCGTAAGCATTCATGAAATAACCAGGAATTTCTTACAAATCAATAATCAATTACAAGTTCGATTAGCGGTAAACCACTAGAATTTCAAGTTCGTGGCATGATTATGTTGAAAGTTCTGCCTAGGAAAGGCATAATACCATTCAGAAAACTTCATAAAGTTAAACCCGATATACACTGAACCATTTACGATTTCTGACAGAGTAGGCCTAGTGGCCGTCAGACTTGAACCTTGTTAGAGCTCAGTAGCTTACACGATAATATCATCATCTTTTAACCAATACCACTCTAGAGACCAACACAAACTGAACTTCGGGGCGAAGTTCCTTTTAAGGGGGTGAGACTGTAACAACCCGCATTTTCAGGACATTTCTCCTATTCACTATTCATCAGTTACTATTCACCGGTCACTATTCATCATTTTACTATTCATCGTTTTCGGAGTCAGTTTGTGATTCCGAGAAGCGTTCAGAAATTTTACTATTCATGTGACACTATTCATTTCCGGAGGGAAATCACTATTCACGATTGCCGTTCATTTCATCGTAAACTGAGTTTATGGGTCTTCAAATTCGCGTAACCAATGTGGTTTGGCTGCAAATTCATGCATCCTTCATTTATGACATTTCATATAGACTGGAGTAGTCTATATATATCATCAGTACTTTAGGCCCTACACGGATATGCATTATTTTCATTTACGTATGCTTAATTTGTAATTAACGTTACCACTCAGTTTTTACTACTAAAGTATACCCAATACTCCCGACTATGATCCTAACATATTTTCACACTTATTATAATGATATAAAAATTATATTATTAATTTACCCGGTGTTTTGAAATCAATTACTATATTTCACGGTCGGAGCTTATAACTCCGTCGGTTTGCGTTATTTCAACACGATAATTATTTTAACACCCGATTATCATCAGGAATAATATTTTACAACTTTTACAACTTCGTCATATTTTATTTCATCGCGTCATGATTTATTTTTAGTTAACTCGGTACCCGGTATCACCTAAACTACACAATATCTACCTAAATAACCTCTAAAGTCAAAAATTTACTTACACACTCCTCCAACCCATCACCAAACCCACGCCCCCCCTTGCCTACTTCCTTTTTTTGTGGATCTTGTCCAAGATATTTTGATCATTGACTAAATCTAGCTATATATATATATATATATACTTCAATCTCCCATTTCTCTCATTTCATACACTTCAAATAAACTAGTAAACTTTTCATCTCTTTCTCTCCTTGGGTATGGATCGGCCAAGAACAACATCAAAGGAAAATCCATAGTTTTTCAAGATCCAAGTGTTTAATAAAGTTCTAATCAAGATCTAGTTGGGGTTTTGTGGTAAAAACCCTATGTTTCTTAACATAATCATCTTCAAATCACCTCAAATATTCAAGTAAGCTTCAACAACACTTTTGATCTTTTCATACTTTCATTTACTTTATATTTTTATGTATTTTCAAGATATATTGGTAAAACATGCAAGTATGTAAGATCCATACCACTTATTACTTACTTTGTTTTTATAAACATAGATCTACAATTTTTACTAGCAATCTCATTAGATCCACTAAGATTGGTGATGTCTAGGAACCCATGACACCCTAAGAAGGTGTATGGTAGGATTGGGTACTTGTGGAGTTGATTTGAGATAGTTTGGGTAAGTTTTGAACAAGCCTTGAACTAGAAAAGTTGATTTTCCAAACGATATATAAGGTTCTGTCCATTTTTGTAAAATCTGGAAAGATCAGTGGGTTTTGGGTAACTTTGGACCAAAGATTTAGAAAATACATTCCGAGACGAAACTATGGCCAAAAACGGGGATAAAATCCGAGTTACGACGAAAAAGATATGCTATTTTCAATTTTAACGACGAAAACTATTTCATGAAAAATTACTTGCTGTCCCACGATTTTCATGGATTGTTTCGAAGCCTAAAACTCGATCTAGCCATCCCGACTTATCAAAAATATATTAGTATACTTGATTACCTTCGCGGGGATATAAAGAAGATAGAAAACGGGCTTATAACGAAAAAGATACAAGTGTTTGAAATCCGACGATATATATATATTTCCATCAGCTTTTCTATTACAATTTTTGCCGCAAAACTGTCTTTGCAAGACACCACTTTCACGGCTGTTTTTCTTTATGATTGGATTAGTTTGAGTCCAAGCCGTAGTTAAGTAAAATCAAGATCTTCCAACAAGCTTTCCAAATCAATTGGCCGTTCGTCGAATAGACTTATAACGAATAAACTACGACCTCATCTATATACCCGATAAACTATATATCTTTTGACAGCTTTTACTATAATGAAATTTTCTAAGTGTTGAACGTAATACTTTCAAGTAACAACAATAAGAGTCGATTTTCTTATCGATCAAGACCCGTATAGCCAAAAGTTAAATGACACGACTTCAAGATATTGTTACAAGGTTTTCAAAAACGCCGAGCTTGACCATTAACACTTAACGTACAATATTTCGCGACTTGTTTTGCGAGGCCATTTTGGGCATATTTTCAAGTAATAAAAATGTTATTTTTGCGACGAAAACCTTATATTTGCCTATAGAACACCAAACAAGGATCGTGGAGTACCGTTTCAACCTATTTCCATGAAAAGTGGTTATTAACCTAACGAAACGTCAAAAACGTATTTGTCGACGATAAACGTTATTTTCAAAACTAATGAGTGGTATCGATAACATACGTATTTGCATGTGTAGCATCATTTCATTTCTTACATTAGATCATATCATTCATATTAGGTTGCGGTTAGAGATCGTGCCTCATTTCTGTGTATTCATTGTTGTCATCGTAGCTATTGCACCAGGTGAGTTCATAACCCCTACTTTTACTTGTTTTACAATTGTTTTGGGGGAAGATACATGCTCCTTACTATTTAAATTCAATGCTTGTTTTACTTGAACGCGATTCATTTTCTCAAACATTACTGGATGGTTGAAATACTTGATTTATTACTTGAATACATTATGAATTACTTATTCCATCCTTGATTACTTTCTTATGAACATAAGTTCTTGCTTTTGCGGATATAAATACAAAACTGTTACTTTGCCTAAGTTACCTATTACTGCCACTGAAGTCCCCTTTATCATGAACCGTTAATTACATGCGTGTGAGCGCGAATGCTGTGGATAGATCTATTTGGGTTGACACCCCGTCCGAGTTGGTCGCGCCGACCTGTTAAACGGACGCATATCATTCGGATTACTTCCGAGTGTCTGGAAAACACTTACTTGGGGCATTTTATGCTTGATTGCATACGATTACGTTGAGCTTCGGGGTCATGAGCTTTAGGCACTGTATACCTTATTTTTAGCTGTGACATTGTATTTGTTATATTGTCTTGCTACTGAAAATCTCGTGTTCCGCAAATGACTTGTTTACTTAAACATATTACTTTTGGCAGTGGGTTGTAAACACACAGGTTACAAGTCTCTTATGGCGGGACTTGTAACTGAGTGGATTTACGATGCCTTTGCTGGGAAATACTTGATTTCTGGAAACACTTGTTTACGGGAAATACTTGTTTACTTAAAACTATGAACTCACCAGCTTTATGCTGACGTTTTAGCATGTATTTTCAGGTTTTAAGCAATGGCACGCTACTGGAGGTTTTGGTAGAGCATGGCATGGTCATAGAAGACTCTGATATTCTTATGGGGACCATTTTAAACTATTTTAAGGGCTTACTTCTGCATAAATTTTAAACAATGCAAATTCAATGCTTTTAGTTAAACAATTTTAGTCTAAATGATTGAAGTGAAAACCAATTTTGTACTTGTGCTGTAATACCAATTGAGTTACACCCCAGCTACTTGTATGCTTCCGCTGGACCCGATTCTGGGGGTGTGACAGATTGGTATCAGAGCTTTGGCTATAGCGAACTAAGTGTTTTTAAAACCTAGACTATAGCTACTTTTACGAAAACTTAACCCTATGACCGTCACGTGCCTGCCTGCCAAGCTGAAGCCTCATTTGTGGTTAGTTGCTGACATAGGTGATGAGATTTGTGTCTCATTATCTGATATATTATATTCATTTATTATAGTTGATTACTATAATTGTCTTTCATATAAGCATGTTCACGTATCATATATGTCACCGCGTTATGTTTTTTCTTGCATAGTTTCATCATTTGACCTCGAGTGTGGTCACCTGCTTTTGTCTTTCAGAACGTCCTGGTATTGTGAAGGACATGGTATTAGTATAACTGAACTGAGTATTTCAAAATTCATGGAACCTCGGTGGAATATAGACTGGTCATTTATATTCAACCCGGGATAGTGAGATATAGGCTGACCACCTATGTCTGACTCAGAAGTGAATTTTGCAACACTGAGAATGGTTATAATAAGATTATGTCTGGATTGAATCCCCTACTCAATTTCCAAATGTTTCATTCATGTGTGTGTATACTCTCGTTGTTGGAACCTTCATACTTTTCATCACTTCGTAAACCACCGATTGGAAGCATGTCAGCTAGTCATTTTATTTCATGAACTTTCATATTTATGCATAATACACTCATATCACAGTATTTTCTTTTGTCACAATCCCATTTTGTTGCAGTTGTCACAGTCTCTTCCCTTCTCACCATCACTATCATTTCTTTCCCCCCCCCCCCCCCATATATACAAAGAATCATGTGACACTCTATAGATTCCGATGTCACTCATCCCTTACTACTCCCTATATTGATAAGTGGATATTATCAATGACCTCCCTAGGAAAGACTTTCCATACCTTCTATAAGGAGGATCCCTCGGTACATCAAGACCATTCAAAACTCAACAAGAATCTCAGGATATCACAAAACCATTCAAACCATTATCACTGGCCTAATTACCAAAATTCTACCCTCTAGTAAGTATTGGCTTGACTGAATAACAGGATTTGTTTCGATACGAGTGCTCACTAAGCAACGCCATAGAGATAAATCCAACCTCTTAACCAAGACTATAAATTGAACATGACCTCATCAATAGACTTAATTCGAACATGTTAGACACCTATGCATTCGTGCAGACATACATACCTGGCTATTTTATCCTCTGATATTCTTATGGGGACCGTTTTAAACTATTTTAAGGGCTTACTTCCGCATAAATTTTAAACAATGCAAATTCAATGCTTTTAGTTAAACAATTTTAGTCTAAATGATTGAAGTGAAAACCAATTTTGTACTTGTGCTGTAATACCAATTGAGTTACACCCCAGCTACTTGTATGCTTCCGCTGGACCCGATTCTGGGGGTGTGACATAAACTTACAAGTTTTTCTCCCATTGATCTAATCTCATCATCCGGATATAAAAGCCTTAAAAATGTAGGCTGTTGCATATCAACACATCAGGATGAGAGCAGGACTAGAACATGTCAAAGCTCACAACATAACAGAACTAGATGAGCCACTGGTTCAACTATCTGCAGAAACATGATAGGAGAGTTAATACTAGTACCACGTTAGTACTGCTGGATCAGAGTTACTACTGCTAGTATATATATAAAACAGAATGTATATAAATGAAGCAAATATATATATAATTGTATTTCAAATTCAATAAAAATCGAATATATATAAATGAAGCAAATATATATAATTGTAATGTCATATATAATCAAATTCTCAACTATCATAAGTTAAAACCTGTTGACTCTTCGCCGCCTTATCTTGCTTTTGCAAGGTTTCACTAGAGACCAAATGTTTTCGCTTCGTTGGTACTAATTTTAGTTCTGTATTTTGTTCACTAATATTTGGTATCATAGTTGGTGGTGTAACCTGTAGAACCGGATTGTCGTGGCTCAAGCATTTTTGTATGTCCGATAGTTTTAACAGGTTCCTATATATATATATAAAACACGGTACATTAGTCATGTACGTAAAACTAAAAAAATCAAAGGTGGATGTTTTATTACTTACCACTGTTTCCAATACTGGTCACCTGCAATATAAATTAATAAATACAATGGTGTTATCATTAGAAAATGAAATTGTTAACAACATAAAAAGTGGCTTACATCTGAGTCTAATGCCAGTTTCTTTCAGGAAAAAAAATATGGGAAATGTAAGAAACTAAGGCACTAATAACGCTACATAATATAAGATCTGCCAACCATGAAACCATAAAAATATACGTTGGTTGGCTTTGGTGACTGAGATCGAGCATACCCACGCCTCAAAAATGAAGTGTGCCAGAAAATCCATCTGAGGTAATTTTTAGCCAGGCATCCCATGTATCATCCTCACCCGTGAAAATAGCATGTAGCCCCTGCAAGAAACAAGTAACGTGATTAATGCTAACATAAAAGACGACAACATTAGATGTCCCAAATATAAATTTAGCCTCAAAAACAAACATACGGGTTGCATATCGACTCGGGCAACAAATAATATACAATTGGTTGCAATTTTATGCAGTGCCAAACGTGGAACGAATAAATGTCAAACAAATTTCCAAGCAAGAAAATCACTAAGATTTGGTACAAATGAAACAGTTTGACAAAAAGCAACCATATTTGAGTTAATTTCCTATATAACAGATGTTATGTTAATCTTTTGATAGATAACTTACGCAACTGCGATAAGCAAACTCCAACTGTTCAGCAACATCCTCCCGGAGTGGAAACCAATCAAGACTCCCTTTACGAGCAAAACAGTGGCCTCTTAGAACACGTCGATTGTCTCCATTCCAATAAATAGGAAAACTATTTCGTCTTAATAAGTCTACCTGCAACGATTACCACCACACGAATTTATAATCAAAAACATGTTTTAGGCTAGTTTAATCCACGAAAATCAATGTAAATCATTTTATATTTGATTACACATTTAAGAAAATATAAATTAAATATGTGTTTGAGTATACCCATGAACAGAGTAGGATAGGTGAGATGAGGGTGATGGTGGGTCGACTGTGATGCTGGTGGTTATCTCGAACCAAACAACCGAAGCAAACAAAGTTTCCCATACAGTTCCCTTGTCTTGATGACGGTGATGGCGTGGAGGAGCGATGGTTGGTGGAACCACGGCGAGATAAGGCGGTGAAGTTTGGCAGTGGTGTGAGTCGGTTCTAGAGAGAAGGAGAAGAGATGAATAGAGACAAGATAGATCTGACTAGTGTAAGTGTTAGTGTTTTGATTTTGGGAGAAAAAGGGGGGGATCTTGAGCGGGAGATTGAAATTTTTGGGGAAAAATTAGGGGCGGGATCTGACTAGTGTAAGTGTTAGTGTTCTGATTTTGGGGAAAAATGAGCTTGAAATGTTTAATGAGTTGAGCTCAATCTTATATAAGTTCGACTCGAGTTATTGTTGAGTTCTCGAGCTTGTAAGTAATATAAAATATGTTATTTATTTATTTATTTATTTATTTTTAAGTGTACTAAGTGTAAATATTTATTTATGAATGTATCAAGCTTTTCGAGCTGTAGTCGAACCGAATTCAATTCTTAGGTTATATTATATTTCAATTTTAATTTGTGTTAGAAAACACATCTTTACAGATAAATCGAGCTTTTCGAGTCAAGCTCAAGCTGAGTTCAAACTTTCTCGATCCCGGATAACATGATCGAGAGGGTGATGGAGGCTTGACTGTGATGGTGATGGATGTGGTGGTTATCTCGAACCAAACAACCGAAGCAAACAAACTCTCCCATATAGTTCCCTTGTCTTGATGACGGTGATGGCGTTGAGGATCGATGGTTGGTGGAACCACGGCGAGATAAGGCGGTGGTGTGAGTCGGTTCTAGAGAGAAGGAGAATAGATGAATAGATAAAAGATAGATCTGACTAGTGTAAGTGTTAGTGTTTTGATTTTGGGGAAAAATGGGCGGGATCTTGAGCGGGAGATTGAGATTTTTGGGGAAAAATTAGAGGCGGATGTTGAGATCTTGAGCGCCTGATTAAAATTTTAGAGATTAAAAGCCTATCAAATGAGCTCGAAAGGTTTAATGAGTTGAGCTCAATCTTATATAAGTTCGACTCGAGTTATTGTTGAGTTCTCAAGCTTGTAAGTAATATAAAATATGTTTTTTTTTTTTTTTTTTTTTTTTAAGTGTATTAAGTGTAAATATTTATTTATGAATGTATCAAGCTTTTCGAGCTGAAGTCGAACCGAATTCAATTCTTAGGTTATATTATATTTCAATTATAATTTGCGTCAGAAAACTTATCTTTACAGATAAATCGAGCTTTTCGAGTCAAGCTCAAGCCGAGTTCAAACTTTTTCGATCCCAGATAACATGATCGAGAGGGTGATGGAGGCTTGACTGTGATGGTGGTGGATGTGGTGGTTATCTCGAACCAAACAACCGAAGCAAACAAACTCTCCCATACAGTTCCCTTGTCTTGATGACGGTGATGGCGTGGAGGATCGATGGTTGGTGGAACCACGGCGAGATAAGGTGGTGAAGTTTGGCGGTGGTGTGAGTCGGTTCTAGAGAGAAGGAGAATATATGAATAGTTAGAAGATAGATCTGACTAGTGTAAGTACTAATGAGTATAGTACTAATGAGTTAATGAGTTTGGCGGTGGTGTACCTCATCCTAAAAATCCTGCAAAACATTCATTGTGACTCGATACACGCATTTGACTCAAACAAGTACTAATGAGTTAAGGTAGGCATGCATGCAAGTTCATGTATCCGATTTTATAAGGAAACTGCATGTTAAAGAGGGCGAGACTATTAAGAAAATGACATTATAGCTAGTAGGATCTTACGATCCTGATCCGATCATACGATCATGATCTTGCATAGACGAAAACGATCCTGGGTAGGATCTGATCCCGATCTTGAAACTTTTAATACTTTTAGTTTTTATACTTTTAATCATTTTAAACTTATCTATACATCTTATAATGCATCTTTGACTCTTTCTCTTCCAACTTTTTAAGATTTTCATTTATACATTTTAAGTAAATTCAACAAATTAAGCTATATGTACAATCAATTTAAGCATTAGCACCTACACACATTGACTGGTCAACACTTATAAGTAATATATATAACATTTAAAACACTTTTCAATTAAAAGTATCATTTATAAACCAGAATGTACAAACAAATCAAGCTGTTAAACACTCTTTTCATAAAATTTGTAAGACATTTTCTCATAACTTCAACAGTTTATCATGCATCTAAAAATATTTTCGCTATCTGTAAACTTTAATTACAGGGTACCTCCCGTCGCAACGCGCGTCTGTCCCGCTAGTAATATATAACATATGCAAAGCTTATCAAACACACATCACTTATAATATATAATATTTACAAAGCTTATCAAACACACTTCACACACTCCAACATATACTTAATACTCTATCCGACAATCACACACAACTACCCTTGTTCTTTCTTTCTCTCTCTCATTACTACAACCTAAGTTTGACCCTAAGTTAGATCGGAAGCATATGGTAACATACTTAGATTGCTTCTATATTCACCCTAAGTTTGACAGATGATTTGGTTTATCTGATTATTGATGAGGCGAAAAATGAACCACTTTTAGGGGGTCATTTAAGCCCAGAATTGAATTTATTTGATCAAATATTTCCCTAAATTGTTCCTTTTGTGATTTTAGGGACTTTGGGAGTGAAATCTGGAAAAGGAAGCAATTCAGACGTTTTTGGAGCATAAAAGTGAAGAAAACGCCAAAGACTTAATTTTCCTTGCTGAGAACAGTGTATGACAGCGTCAAGAGGAAATTCCTGACGGCGTCAAGAGTAAAGTCCATGACGACCCAGAAGAAACCTGAAGGCATCACAACAAGAGCGTCAAGAGTGAAAATCATGACGGCCTGCATAAGGCGTACACATGACGGCGTCAGATCCAGATCTTGGCAGTCCGAGGAATTATTTGGCGGCGAGATGACGGCGTCAGAAATTTGTTCTTGACGTCGTCACCTTCTAAAATCTATACATGGTTTTCTATTTTTCATTCATTAGAGAGGAACTTGTGAGGAGAAACCCTAAGGCCGAACTTTGTGAACCCTAGCTAGTATTTTACAGTAAATTCAAGGGTTTTCACCCATTGAATCCCTTCATGTGCTATTAAGATAAGTCTTCTCTCTAATTCAATCAATATGTCTATGTGTTGGTTGTCTATATCTTGTGCTTGTCTTAATTTCAACATGCTAGGCTAGATCTATCTTGTGTTTGCTTAGATCTAATGAAACCTAGATGTTAATTATGTGTTGATTACTTGTTTATGGTTGTATTGGATGAGTGATTTCAATGTTAGGCTTAAGAAAACTGGCAGATCTCCGTTTGGTAACATGCTTGAACGTCTTAGGAAACATGAACCGATGTGTACTAGGTTTTATTGGTTGTATTTAATGCATGAGTAAATTCTAATGATCCCATGTTAGGATCTTCTTAGCCGGCTCGACATAGGAGTGAAGTAGGCACTCATAGGATTGGGGAAGTAAGTACGCCACCCCATGAATGGTATTAAGGAATACAATCCGTCATCCACGCAACTATAACAAGTAATTAACATGTAAAAGATATCTAGGGAGTGGTGAAATCTAAGTAAACACATTTCTCCCACACATTGCTCACAACCTTAGTTTAAATTAGTTTATTTACATTTTTAGTATTTTATTTTGATTGCATCTTAGTATTGGGTTAGTTGATTAGCAACTAATTCCGCCCATATCCTTCAAACCCGAGATTTTTACTTGCTTTCTAAAGAATATAAAAATACAAAAAGAATCATCCCTCATCTCTAGACCTAGTCTTTAGGTTTTTTAATTCTAGCGACACTATTCCTAGCAGAACGATCAATCCCCCGGTACTTGTCATTATACTATACTACATCGATCAGGTATACTGCCTGGTGGGGGTTGTAAGCTTCTCGAGATCCCTCGAGAGGTAAAGCTTGGTGCAACCCTACGCACATCAAGTTTTTGGCGCCGCTGCCGGGGAATAGTTATTGTCTAGGTTAGAATCTCTTTTTATTAGGTCTACTTGATAGATTCCTTTCTAGTAAGATTTTATTTTTATTTTTAGGTTCTCTTTAGTCTATCTTATTTCTTTGTTTCCTTTGTTCGTAAATTATCTCGATGGATAACAATAACATTGATCGTTTGATTCCTGTTATTCGTGTTTTTCGTCGTAGGATTTTCCAAATGCCCGCCCCAATCCCTTCAGTGGAAAATGAGAACCCACCTAACCTCTCGCCTAACCACCACTTTGACAATAATTCTGAGTTAGAGGAGTCTGACCATGATGATGACCATAGGGCTAGTCCTTTTTACTATTCAGACTCCGATAAGGATCTTGATGATGGTGATGTGATTAATGAGGATAGGATGGAAGAGGAAGTGAACCCTTCTAGGTATGTCGACCCTAGAACAAGGATTGAGAGTGATAGTTCATTCAACATGCAATTTCCTTGAAAGATCGGATTTAGGAGCTTTAACGCCTATCTTAACTCATCTCTCCCAATAAACATAATCTCGCGTAATGAATATAATAAAATCATGGTAGATGAGTTAGAATACAAAGGGGAAAATATTATTACTAGGGCAATACCATTGCATGTGTTTGTTGGAAGCTTTGTTTATCTCGTTGAGTTCATAGTTATGGAGAGTCTAGGAGAATTTATTGATAATAAGTTAACCCAAGTTGTGTTTGGAAAACCCTTCAAAAGGTTAACCAACCTTGATGAAAAACTTATGGAAGGGTTAATTACATTCTCGGATGGGGATGAAGATTTTGTCTACCAAATGCCCCGTGCATACCCTAGGTTCAAGGATTTTTCCATGGAGAAGTGTAGTAGGTATCCGCCCATAGAAATGCTAAGTGAGAATGATAAGAGAAAAGGGCTTAAATATACTCATGAAAAGAATAAAAGATACTATCGCGGATGTTTAGAGCTAGGAAATGATTATAAGAAAGATGAGGTGACTATTAGATGGCTCACGCTTGGTTATGTGAGCATAAGCTACACAAGGTAACCCATGACCTTGAGTCTAGCTACAAGACTCGTAAATAAAGAAAAGCGCTTCTTGGGAGGCAACCCGTGCTTTGTGTGATTTTTATTTTGTTTGTTTGTCATTTGCTTCCGTATGCATGCTTTATTTTTATTGTTGGTAGATCATGTTTCAAAACTAAATAGTAGAAATACTTTACTTTGTTGTTTTGCCTAGTCTTAACTTCACCCAAAGGTATTTTTGCAAAAGATAAGTGTAAGGGGAAATCCCAAATATGTTTTTAAGAAACAAACCAATCATGATTCTCCACAATATTAAATGACCATGTATATTCGTATTTGTTATAGTCAAATGCTTGTATCGAGTCATAATGAATTGCAGGATTTTCCAGGAAGTAGGACCAAGTTTTTCCAGAAATTTTCTGGAAACTTAACATAAGAATTTCTGCAGGTCACTTCTGACGGCGTCATGAGTTTGCTCTTGACGGCGTCAGAGTAAAAATCTGGAAATTTTACCGGTTTTGTTTTTCTAACGGAGTCTTAAAGTTTTTGTTGAATTATTAGTTTTATAATCTCCAGGAAATCTGCAAACTTCATTCCACAAGCATTATATCTTATTTTGTTTTCTAGGATTTAGTAACATATGTAGATTGCCGCCGATTTTATGCGAGGTTGCCTTGTCTGTTTTCTCAGGATTTACAAGTTATGTATGACAAGAAGATGATTATTTTTCTGGAAGGGAAGCTTTGATTGTTCATTTTCTTGGAAGAATATTTAACCTGGCCACCTTATTATCCATACCGAGCGAATCAGGGGAGTATTTGATTTCATTCTTTTTACTTATTTCACTTTTACATTCTTTACTTGAACATTGGGGACAATGTTCATCTTAAGTGTAAGAGGAGGGTAAAATGATGATACCTTACATATACACTTTCGCTTGAGTTTGTTTGTTTGATAGTAGATGTGTAATAAAACTATGAGAAATACTTGTTAGTACAATTTTAGCGCCAAATTTAAAATTTTTTACAACATTTAGGAGTGAAACTTTAGCCATGGCAAGCGTCTCATGGATAGGAGATTGTATGACTAGCACATAACCGTATCATTCAGAAAATTTTTCCACCCAAATATGTGAGGTTCGCCTTTAGATTTGATAGGAAAAGCATTTACTATTAGTGCTTATGAGTGTACCGGTAGCATTTAGATTCTAGAACTTGCGTTAGTGATGCATCCCGAGACTGCTAGTGAGACTACATTCGTGTAGTAGGATTTACTACATGCTAAGAGGCATTAGGATCACCCTTGTGTTAAACCCGTATCATAATTACTTGACCATTTAAGTCATATTACTTGGCTACTTAAGTCAATTAATTTTTCCCACACCTTAGCGTTGTACTCATTTTTAGTACACGAAACCCCTAGTACGCCCCTCCGAGCCTATCTTTTCATTTTTAACTTTAAGCATCTTACTTAAAGGAAGAATTTGTTACACCCCACTTAAATGTACACCCAAATCGCCTTAGCCTTCCGTGTATGCACTCATCTTTAGTGCATTATTGTTATTTGTTAAACCCTAAGTTAATTATCTATTTGATTACATGGTTGCTAAGTCGAGTCATATCCTTGCACATATTGTTTTGGGACGATTGGGACTCTTGGGTATAGTACTTATTTTATGGAGTAATGGGGAAGAACATCATTTATTACCCCTATATATGTGTTAATCTTAAAAGTACTCCAAGTGTTTTGATTTTCTTAATTCGAGTCATTAGATTGGTTTATTGTAAAGTATGTAAAGATTCAAGTGTAAGGGGGGGGGGGGGGGAATGTTCATTCCCTATGATGTATTATTTTGGATGGTAGGGTAAGAGTGTATGCAAAAAAAAAAAAAAAAAAAAAAAAAATCGAAAGAATCAAGAAAAAGAAGAAAAAAATAAATAGAAAAAGAGAAAAAAAAATACGGACTACCATCCCGTTTTATTCTATGTTTATTTTATGTTTTTGTTATTTTTCATTTATTAGCTTAAGTCGAGTCTAGTCTTGGCTTAGCAACGCCATATTGTACATGTAATTAACTAAGATTGTTAACTCGCCACCAGTAAAGACTGCCTTTATCCAACAAAATTGTGTATTTCATATCCCTACACCTAACGTTACAACCCTTTAAAAGACCTCTTTGATAGTTTATCCTAGGTGCTTACGCCATGTGGTGGAGGTTTGATCCTTTCCCAAGCCTATGGTAATCTATTTTGCTATGACAGGTAGTGAGAGATATCTTCCGTTTCCATATTGTAATTTATATCTTATTACACCCGAGAGATGTGAGTATCTAAACACTATTTGTGAGGTGCTATTGTATGACCTCCGTGCTTATCTTTGGTCTTTAGTGGAACGATTATTTGTTGTAATTACTTTTATATTAGTGTTAAATGACCCCTAACTTGTATTTTGATTAGAATAAAAGCGCATTTGCTTGAGGACAAGCAAATCTCAAGTGTAAGGGTATATGATGAGGCGAAAAATGAACCACTTTTAGGGGGTCATTTAAGCTCGGAATTGAATTTATTTGATCAAATATTGCCCTAAATCATTTCTTTTGTGATTTTAGGTACTTTGGGAGTGAAATCTGGAAAAGAAAGCAATTCGGACGTTTTTGGAGCATAAAAGTGAAGAAAACGCCAAAGACTTAATTTTCCATGCTGAGAACAGTGTATGACGGCGTCAAGAGGAAATTCCTGACGGCGTCAAGAGTAAAGTCCATGACGACCCAGAAGAAACCTGAAGGCGTCACAACAAGAGCGTCAAGATTTAAAATCATGACGGCCTGCATAAGGTGTACACATGACGGCGTCAGATCCAGATCTAGGCAGTCCGAGGAATTATTTGGCGGCGAGATGACGGTGTCAGACATTTGTCACCTACTAAAATCTATATATAGTTTTCTATTTTTCATTCATTAGAGAGGAACTTGTGTGGAGAAACCCTAGGGCCGAACATTGTGAACCCTAGCTAGTATTTTACAGTAAATTCAAGGGTTTTCACCCCTTGAATCCTTTCATGTGCTAATAAGATAAGTCTTCTCTTTAATTCAATCAATATGTCTATGTGTTGGTTGTCTATATCTTGTGCTTGTCTTAATTTCAACATGCTAGGCTAGATCTATCTTGTGTTTGCTTAGATCTAATGAAACCTAGATGTTAATTATGTGTTGATTACTTGTTTATGGTTGTATTAGATGAATGATTTCAATGTTAGGCTTAAGAAAACTGGCAGATCTCCGTTTGGTAACATGCTTGAACGTCTTAGGAAACATGAACCGATGTGTACTAGGTTTTATTGGTTGTATTTAATGCATGAGTAAATTCTAATGATCCCATGTTAGGAGCTTCTTAGCCGGCTCGACATAGGAGTGAAGTAGGCACTCATAGGATTGGGGAAGTAAGTACGCCACCCCATGAATGGTATTAAGGAATACAATCCGTCATCCACGCAACTATAACAAGTAATTAACATGTAAAAGATATCTAGGGAGTAGTGAAATCTAAGTAAACACATTTCTCCCACATATTGCTCACAACCTTAGTTTAAATTAGTTTATTTTCATTTTTAGTATTTTATTTTGATTGCATCTTAGTATTGGGTTAGTTGATTAGCAACTAATTCCGCCCATATCCTTCAAACCCGAGATTTTTACTTGCTTTCTAAAGAATATAAAAATACAAAAAGAATCACCCCTTATCTCTAGACCTAGTCTTTAGGTTTTTTAATTCTAGCGACACTATTCCTAGCTGAACGATCAATCCCCCGGTACTTGTCATTATACTATACTACATCGATCAGGTACACTGCCTGGTGGGGGTTGTAAGCTTCTCGAGATCCCTCGAGAGGTAAAGCTTGGTGCAACCCTACGCACATCAATTATTTAGTTATTTTTTTGGTTTATCTAATTATTTAATTGTTTGTGTTTATTTAATTAGTGTTATTTAATGTTAGGGTTTATGTATGATCTGTATATTTGTGTTTTTTATTGTTAGGGTTTATGGTTGTTTTTTAGTTTTAGTGCGAATATTTAGGCTAAAACATCAAGTATCAAAGATGGAAGAAGTATCAATGATGGATGAAAAGACACCACTTTCAAGTATGAACATAAACTTGTTCTGGTGTTGTTCATCCATTCTTGATACATCTTTCCTCTTTGCCAAAATACAGAAACAATGAAAATATTTTATCTTAGGATTAGGTTGAAGTACCATAAACATATCAAGAACTTAAAGAGTTTTTTCATGTATTTAGTTACAATGAAAATATTTTCATTGCATTGTTGATATAAATTTAATATGATTTCATTAATTCATGATTAGCTCTCTATTGTCGTAGGACCTACATAACTAATATGTATGTTCGTCACATTTAAGTGAGCAATATAAATGATAGTAATATGATTTCCTTGATTAATTGATTCATGATTAGCTCTCTAATGTCAGGGTTAATTCAATGAAAATTATACAAACTATTTTGAATGCCTTTGTAAATATCAACAATGTTTCCACGGATTTGTTCTATTTCTTGATTTCGAACATTAACTTTGTTCTGATGCACCAGTATGATATCTTGGTCTTTTTTGTTTTGTTCTTCCAACAACGTGATTCGTTTGTTGTAAAGTTCAACCAACTGTCGTTCAGTACCATATTGGCCTTGAGAATGGCATTTGTCCCAGCACTCTTAGGTTAGGCCGTGGATTTTATATTTTTCTGGCATTGGAGGAGGAGGAGGAGGAGTAGAAGTATCCCTTGAACGTTTTATTTTCTTTGAAGTAGGATTTGAAGATGATGAAGCCATTGCAGTTCCAAACAAAAATTGAATACTTAATGAAAAGATGAAAGAAGTTGGTTGTAATACCTTTGTATTTATAGGCACACAAGAGTCGCAATGTCACAACGTTTAAGTGTCACAACGGTTTACAAAGTGTCACAACGGTTTACAGTTACTTTTTTACAGTTACACCGGTTCACAGTAATTTATGCCTAGCAGCATTAAGTTATGCCTAGCAGCATTAAGTTCTTTATTAATCAGGTCATAACAGTGTTGAAGTAAGTTTGCCAATTCAGGGAGTAAACACTGTCACAAACACAAATTTTACACAACTAATAACTAGATTAATACCATTATGTTTATTCTTACTATATTTTCTAACATTTGAAACCATTTACAATGCTTATTACCATTTAAAGTTTAAAAATAAAATTATAGAATGTTTAGGAGCACACATTTAATGTGTAAAATTAAAATGATTACAATTAGGCACGAGTAATTAGTGCATTTCACATGCTAATGTGACGTTAAACTTGGTAAATTGCAATAATCTTTAATGTTGAGACTTTCAAAATTCCCTAGGCATATAGTATGTCGCATCCCTTTTTAAGGCCATCACTTAGCTTTTCAACACACACTTTTTAAACAATCTAAGGTCGAAGTTATGGCTGGAAACAAGAAAAGGTGCATTTCATCAAAGAAGATGCGTTCAAAGTAAGTACTACTAAATAAACTTTTGTACACATAAACATTCAAAGTTTGTAAAGATGTTATGTACGTACATGTTGACTCGGTTTTTTTTTTTTTTTTTTTTTTTTTTTTTTTTTTTTTTTTTTTTTTTTTTCTAGTAGAAGTTAGTTAATCCATAATAATTTTGGTGTATTAAGCTTTTATGAATTTATAAAAATGGTTATCAATTGGTAGCTTTAGGTAATCAGTTATGAAATTGTGTTAGTTTACTACGTAGTAGTTTGAATGTTTTATTCCTTATATTTGTTATCTTCCTAGTACATAAGATCCGTAAAAAAAACCTAGCTTTACTCACCCAGCATTCAAAACTTACATCATAATATACCAAAAGGATAATCTTTAATGTTAGAATGTAACATTATTATGTCAAAAATTTTTGGCCCCCCAATCAAGACGGTCAAAAGGATAATCTGTAAATTTTTCAAAAGGATAATCTGTATAAATTTATCAAAATGATAATCTTTAATGTTAGAATGTTACATTATATACATCATATAATTAAGAATACCAAATTAAAAGGATAATCTGTAAATTTATCATCTAATGCTTATTTGATTTCAGGAAACCAGAGAAGGTATTTAACATTGAAGAGTGGTATGAGTCGTGGAGTTCTCGAAGAAACAAGGCAAGACGCAAAGAAAGTTTGCTTCAAATTAAGAAAGATGAGAAGGAATACAAGCGATCAAAGCCGAGGGTTGGTTCAGTGGAAGAGGATGCGGCTGATGTTGGATTTTTGAGTGAGGAAGAGAGATTCGACTCTATTGACTACGATAATGTGCATTTGTCGTTTGATCCGGAGAAATCTCCGAAATTTAATTGTTAAACTTTTTATATGTATGAACTGCTTTAATTTACTTTTGTTATATATGGATACTAATGTTTTTTTTGGTTTATTATATATGAATTTTAACTTTCTTGCTTCATTAAAGCTTGATTAAGCTTGATTTTTCATCTATTCATTAAACTTGATTTATGCCTAGCAACATTAATTTATGCCTAGCAGCATTAACTTATGCCTAGCAACATTAATTTTGAATGTGTTGCACATATTTTGAATTTTCGTTACACTTAAATATCACATTTTGCTATAAATAATAGTCACATAAATATCACAATGTGACTATTTTGAATGTATTGCACATATAATTCCCTTAAAATGTGGCAATAAACATAATTTAGATACACATTTGTGATATGGTGTGACTATTGTAAAGCATATAGTCACATGATCATGCTACAATTAAATGTGACTATACACATTAGGTTGTGGCAAGCAAACACACACTAAACTTTAGACACACATATTTACTTACGTGACCATATGTATCGAATTTTCATTACACTTAATCATGTTTCTATGGTTTCGTGTGACCATATATGACATTTGGTCACACTCTTCAAGTGTGTGACATATATATTTGTCACTATTAAATGCATATCGTGACTAACGCTTCAAACTTACTTTTTAGTTGTCAGATATTCCAAACGCTATGTGGCTAAATATTCAGCAAAGAATAGCAGTCACATTTAAATAATGTGTGACAAACTTGACTATATAATTTAGTCACATACACTGTAACACCCCCAAAATACCGCAGCGGAAGACTGTGTCATAGGGGTGCTACTTCATAATACAAAGTACAAGTTATAGAAAACGAACTCTAAATGAGGCGTTTTGAAAAGTTACCATTCGGTTAATGAATTCAAAGTTACAAACATGAGATTCTAAAGTATGATACATAAATGTATACAAAGTGTTTTGAATGGTAAATGATAAAAAGCGTAAATCTTCAGAATATGCAGCTTGACTCTATGTTCCATGCACTAGCTATCGCCTTACTAACCTGAGATAAACATGCTAAAGTGTCAACACAATGGTTGGTGAGTTCATAGAGTTTGTCTTAAAACAGTTGAAAAGCCTTAAAAGAATATTCGCACAACAAAGGCATCGTGAATCCACTCAGTTGCAGGTCCCGCCATAAGAGACTTGCAACCTGTGTGTTCACAACCCACTGCTAATATAGTATGATTAAGACATGTATAATTCATCAAAACAATTAAGCAATTAGTCGTGAGTCTACTCTTCATCTCCGAAGACCTCACGTTTATGATGTATCCAACATTCGCAAATGTTAGGATGTATCAATAGCCTCAATGGTCATCCAACAACTTAATGTGGAGCCACCGGAAGTCTCAATGGTCATCCAGCAACTTAATCTGGAGCCACTGGAAGTCTCACAATCAAGTATAATGCAATCATGTATATATGACATCAAGTATAATGCGATCAAGTATAAGACAATCAAGTATAAAACAATCAAGTATAAATGTTTTGAGTATTTGTACAAGTAAGCAAGTAGTTGTGCATGTATCCCCCCCAAAGAGTTAAAACAAGTATGAAAAAGTAGGGGCTATGACTCACCTTAAGTCTATGTAATGAGAAATGATAGTGGTAGTCGAATCGCGAAGGTCTCTAAGAGCAGCCTATAATAGAACGTTGCGACTTAGGTTTGGAGAAACGTCTAAGAATATGAAGAATTGCCTATATATGTCTTGCATAATGTTCATGATGTAGTACTTAGTATATAGTGTAAGTCTTTGAATATAAGTGGTCTATGAAACATGTATAGTTTGTATATCTCTTACTACCGTTCGGGCCGACATAATTCAGAAGTCATGGAGTAAACGTTCGAGGAGCCAGGACACTTTAACTCGTAAATCCACAACTCGTCTCGACGGCTTACTTAATGAACTCCTCACATGAGGCTCCCTACTATTGTAGTATTTGATAACATATATATAAGTTTTTGATCTTTAAAAGTTATATGGTCTTTAGCCGTAGCTTTGCCGTGACCTTGGTCATTTTTCCATGGTCTTGAGACTCAACCTTGGCTTTAGCCATGGTTGTGGTCTCGGCTTTAGGTCATTAGACCTCTTGGTCTTAGTAAATCATAACTATAATATAGTGACTTTGGTCTAAAATGGGCTGTTAAGATTTTGAAGAAAATTATCACTCGGAAAGCGTTTTCAGGGCTCGAGCTTCTTTGTTCCTGAACGAAAACATCGTTCCGGACAACTTTCGTGTTTTAACTTTTTGATGAATCGGACCAGAAGTGGGACTTTCAAAATCATAATTTGATCAGAATGCTATTTAGGCAGTTTTGCCGTTTTGGTTTCGCTAACTTCAAATGGTCATAACTTTTGACTCGTGTACTCGTTTTGGGTGATTCAAATTGCTATGTTTTCCTTGTTAAGTCCTCTTTAACAGTAAGTAAGTGTCAAATATCAAAGTTATACTATTGTGGTCGTGGTTTTCCATAAAAATCACTAGTTTGCTTGTTTACTTGTCATAAGTTAACATATGTATACCAATACTCGTTTTATCCATTTTTAAACATCATGAACACAATAACAAGAACATATATAGCATGAAAGAACCATAATAAGCATGAAAATGATATTGAGCAAGAAAGTGTATAAGGGTTTCTTACAACTTTTGGCTTTCACTTAAGAAAGGAAGTCAAGTATAGAACTAGGACACTAAACCTAATCTTGTAAACCCTTCACCATAACTCTTGTAACCCTTGCTAGCCTTGATCTAACCCTTGTGAAAACCATTTAACTTCAGCCCTAGTAACCTTGTGTAGCTCCTAATTCAACCATGGAATCACCAAACAAACTTAAGAACTAGGTAGAGAATACTAAGACATTGAACTCTTATGTGTAACTTGTATATTGAAGATCAAAGGATCATGGTGCTAGGACTAAAGGGTGTGGTATTTTTGGTGATGAAAAGATGAAGATCAATGTGTTTCTAGTTGGCTATTTATAGCATGAATGAGGAGGTTAGGAAGGTGCCTAGGAAAGTGCTAAAACTTGGAGACAAAGTTGTAATTAAGTAAGATCTAATGGCTAAAGTCAAGATTTAACCACACATGGTGACTCCCCCCCCCCTAGGTCGGTTCTAAAAGGATAAGGGTGACTAGATGAGTAGTCATGGTCTTTGGATGATAATATCCTAAGTATGTAGCTAGTTTTGACTCCGTAAATCGCTAACCGTAAGTTATTAAGCCTCAAAACGTAAAACCGGGTATCGTAAAAATATGAAACTTGAAAGTATTGTTAAACATGTCAATATAGTCCATAATAAAATATAAAATGAGTGGTAGGTTCTATCGGGTGCTAAAACCCTGCTAAAAACTGGAAACACGGGTCTAAAACGCGTAATTCGCGTAAAACGCTGAACTGAAAAACGTAAAATTCTAAAACTTTTGGAATTGTCATAAAATGATAGAAAATCATATTTCTATTGTTTATAATGTTTTATGGATATATCGGGATGCTGGAAGGACGTTTAAACCTAAATGTAAATCTCGGACACGGCTTTGTGATTTTTGTAGAAATGATCCGACGAGCGTCAAACTCTCGGATTATCGTTAAAATAGTTTAACTTACGAGAATATGAAATAAAAATTTCTGAGATGAATAGTGAAAAGTGAATAGTAAAAAGTGAATAGTGAAATTTTCGGGAATAAAAGTTAACTTGAAATTGCGAATTGTTACAGTCTGTACCCCTTAAGGAGAACTTCGTCCCGAAGTTCAGTTGATGTTAACTACTTATGGTGTGTCTAAGAGAATTCAGGATTTCAGGATCTCTAAAATAGTGGTGTTCACTCTGATTCGTCTAAGGTTCTGGTTAAGGAGTTGTATCGGATGTACATAAGTCCACTTATTTATAACTCATTACTTACTTAAAAAAGCGTCCAAATTTATGTAAGTAAGGGATCATAAACTCATGGTTCGGTGATTTACAATTTCTTTATTTAACTGAAGAGGCGTCCCAATCCATTTAAATAAGGAGATTCTAAATCATCCTACTTAAGAATTTCAGACACAAAATCCGCCTTCTGAGGCCGATAGTAAGATAATCAAGTCATCAAATCCCTAAAGCTAAGCAATAATATTATTTAACTCAAATCTTGTGTCTCATCAAACAAGAACTGTCACAAGATCAAGTTAAATAATTAGTTATTACTGAGCTCCATGTTTTTAATGACTCGACTAATCTCTGGGGCTCCTTATAATACTAAAGTCACATCATCTAACAGCGTGGAACTAAGCAAACCTCTAACCAAAAAGCATATGTGTATGTATTGTGTGTAAGGCAAATAAAGAGGAAGGTCCCAACGTATATAGCAGTTATAGTCTAGGCACTAAATGCAACCTAGTTCTCTATAACCAAGGCTCTGATACCAATCTGTAACACCCCCAAAATACCGCAGCGGAAGACTGTGTCATAGGGGTGCTACTTCATAATACAAAGTACAAGTTATAGAAAACGAACTCTAAATGAGACGTTTTGAAAAGTTACCATTCGGTTAATGAATTCAAAGTTACAAACATGAGATTCTAAAGTATGATACATAAATGTATACAAAGTGTTTTGAATGGTAAATGATAAAAAGCGTAAATCTTCAGAATATGCAGCTTGACTCTATGTTCCATGCACTAGCTATCGCCTTACTAACCTGAGATAAACATGCTAAAGTGTCAACACAATGGTTGGTGAGTTCATAGAGTTTGTCTTAAAACAGTTGAAAAGCCTTAAAAGAATATTCGCACAACAAAGGCATCGTGAATCCACTCAGTTGCAGGTCCCGCCATAAGAGACTTGCAACCTGTGTGTTCACAACCCACTGCTAATATAGTATGATTAAGACATGTATAATTCATCAAAACAATTAAGCAATTAGTCGTGAGTCTACTCTTCATCTCCGAAGACCTCACGTTTATGATGTATCCAACATTCGCAAATGTTAGGATGTATCAATAGCCTCAATGGTCATCCAACAACTTAATGTGGAGCCACCGGAAGTCTCAATGGTCATCCAGCAACTTAATCTGGAGCCACTGGAAGTCTCACAATCAAGTATAATGCAATCATGTATATATGACATCAAGTATAATGCGATCAAGTATAAGACAATCAAGTATAAAACAATCAAGTATAAATGTTTTGAGTATTTGTACAAGTAAGCAAGTAGTTGTGCATGTATCCCCCCCAAAGAGTTAAAACAAGTATGAAAAAGTAGGGGCTATGACTCACCTTAAGTCTATGTAATGAGAAATGATAGTGGTAGTCGAATCGCGAAGGTCTCTAAGAGCAGCCTATAATAGAACGTTGCGACTTAGGTTTGGAGTAACGTCTAAGAATATGAAGAATTGCCTATATATGTCTTGCATAATGTTCATGATGTAGTACTTAGTATATAGTGTAAGTCTTTGAATATAAGTGGTCTATGAAACATGTATAGTTTGTATATCTCTTACTACCGTTCGGGCCGACATAATTCAGAAGTCATGGAGTAAACGTTCGAGGAGCCAGGACACTTTAACTCGTAAATCCACAACTCGTCTCGACGGCTTACTTAATGAACTCCTCACATGAGGCTCCCTACTATTGTAGTATTTGATAACATATATATAAGTTTTTGATCTTTAAAAGTTATATGGTCTTTAGCCGTAGCTTTGCCGTGACCTTGGTCATTTTTCCATGGTCTTGAGACTCAACCTTGGCTTTAGCCATGGTTGTGGTCTCGGCTTTAGGTCATTAGACCTCTTGGTCTTGGTAAATCATAACTATAATATAGTGACTTTGGTCTAAAATGGGCTGTTAAGATTTTGAAGAAAATTATCACTCGGAAAGCGTTTTCAGGGCTCGAGCTTCTTTGTTCCTGAACGAAAACATCGTTCCGGACAACTTTCGTGTTTTAACTTTTTGATGAATCGGACCAGAAGTGGGACTTTCAAAATCATAATTTGATCAGAATGCTATTTAGGCAGTTTTGCCGTTTTGGTTTCGCTAACTTCAAATGGTCATAACTTTTGACTCGTGTACTCATTTTGGGTGATTCAAATTGCTATGTTTTCCTTGTTAAGTCCTATTTAACAGTAAGTAAGTGTCAAATATCAAAGTTATACTATTGTGGTCGTGGTTTTCCATAAAAATCACTAGTTTGCTTGTTTACTTGTCATAAGTTAACATATGTATACCAATACTCGTTTTATCCATTTTTAAACATCATGAACACAATAACAAGAACATATATAGCATGAAAGAACCATAATAAGCATGAAAATGATATTGAGCAAGAAAGTGTATAAGGGTTTCTTACAACTTTTGGCTTTCACTTAAGAAAGGAAGTCAAGTATAGAACTAGGACACTAAACCTAATCTTGTAAACCCTTCACCATAACTCTTGTAACCCTTGCTAGCCTTGATCTAACCCTTGTGAAAACCATTTAACTTCAGCCCTAGTAACCTTGTGTAGCTCCTAATTCAACCATGGAATCACCAAACAAACTTAAGAACTAGGTAGAGAATACTAAGACATTGAACTCTTATGTGTAACTTGTATATTGAAGATCAAAGGATCATGGTGCTAGGACTAAAGGGTGTGGTATTTTTGGTGATGAAAAGATGAAGATCAATGTGTTTCTAGTTGGCTATTTATAGCATGAACGAGGAGGTTAGGAAGGTGCCTAGGAAAGTGCTAAAACTTGGAGACAAAGTTGTAATTAAGTAAGATCTAATGGCTAAAGTCAAGATTTAACCACACATGGTGACTCCCCCCCCCTAGGTCGGTTCTAAAAGGATAAGGGTGACTAGATGAGTAGTCATGGTCTTTGGATGATAATATCCTAAGTATGTAGCTAGTTTTGACTCCGTAAATCGCTAACCGTAAGTTATTAAGCCTCAAAACGTAAAACCGGGTATCGTAAAAATATGAAACTTGAAAGTATTGTTAAACATGTCAATATAGTCCATAATAAAATATAAAATGAGTGGTAGGTTCTATCGGGTGCTAAAACCCTGCTAAAAACTGGAAACACGGGTCTAAAACGCGTAATTCGCGTAAAACGCTGAACTGAAAAACGTAAAATTCTAAAACTTTTGGAATTGTCATAAAATGATAGAAAATCATATTTCTATTGTTTATAATGTTTTATGGATATATCGGGATGCTGGAAGGACGTTTAAACCTAAATGTAAATCTCGGACACGGCTTTGTGATTTTTGCAGAAATGATCCGACGAGCGTCAAACTCTCGGATTATCGTTAAAATAGTTTAACTTACGAGAATATGAAATAAAAATTTCTGAGATGAATAGTGAAAAGTGAATAGTAAAAAGTGAATAGTGAAATTTTCGGGAATAAAAGTTAACTTGAAATTGCGAATTGTTACATACACAATTACTTTATGTGACCATATATCTATTTTGGTCACACTCTTCAATTGTGTGACATATATTTGTCACATATGTATCTGTAGTGTGACTAATGCTTAAAGCTGATTTGTATCGGTCACACGTCCCAAATTAAACGTGACTAAATGATCAAAAAATATTTACCAGCTACCCTCTAGTCACATAAATACACAAACGTGTGACATATATCTTCCGAAATGGTCACACAAGTCGGATCGAGTGTGGCTGTTTATTTTATTTTCATACATTTAGTCACGTAAATATGTTACAGTGTAACCGTTTGAAATCGACCATGTGTGACGAAAGGCCATTTTTGAACCAGTGAATGAACTTCTTGGAATACTTGGAAGGTTTACACAACACAAAATGAACATGGATGAGGCTATTTCAGTCTCTTGTATCATTGACAAACTCCCTCCTTCTTGGAAATATTTCAAGCATACCTTGAAACATAAGAAGGAAGAACTGACACTGGTTCAGTTGGGCAATCACCTGTGTGTCACAACTCACCATTTCAGGTCATTTCCCAAACTTCGACATTTTACTATTCATAAATCACTATTCATCAAAACACTATTCATCACTTTACTATTCATCATTTTCGAGGTCAATTTGATATTCTGAGAAACATTTGAGAAATTTACTACTCACTGAACACTATTCATTCCGGAAAAGTTTTCATTATTCACTTTCATTACTCATTTCATCGTAAATTTAGTTTACGGGTATTTAAATTCGCGTAACCGGACTGGTTTAGGTGCGAATTCATTTCATTAGTACTAAGGACACTGCATACGGACTAGAGACAGTCTGCATATCATCATAACAGCATTCTCATGTTATACCACTCTTAGGATTTTCAAATTTATATATTTGATACATTTAACGTTTTACGTATAAGTATTTATAATAAACGTTAAAACCCGGTTAATAAACACGACGAATATATCTAAATATTCCCACAATGGTCCCGACATATTTTTATATCCATTTTATCATCATACAAGTTATAATATTCATTTACCCAGTATTTTGGAAATTTATTTTATTTATAACGTAAGTTTATAAATATTATGACGGTTTTCGTGAAAACTAAACAATAATCACCCGAACACTCAGTACATGTAGCCAACGTATTTTTAATATTTTTACAACTTTATTTTATCCCGAATAACTTCGTTAACATTTATTTCTATCAAACTCGGTACCCGATTTTAACTAACAACACATATCAACACATATACTACACAAGTTTCCTAATTAAATCCAAGCTACCCCAACCCCCCCCCCCCTCTCATCCACCTAGGCCGGCCCCTAAAGTCCTCACCAAGGCCATTTTACACATTTATCTTAACCTCTAGCATTTATGTGCTAGTATAATACATTATACTTATACTAAATATCCAAAAACACATATAACATAATCATACATATTTCTAAGAATCATAAACTCAAGATCTCATCTCTTCTCCATCTCATACCCCACGACCAAACCAAAAATCCAAGATCAAGTGATTATTTTCCAAGAGTTAAAGCTACAAAGTTGTTCCTTTTGTCATCCTAATCAAGAATCTTACAACAAAAACACAAGTAACACAAGGTTTCTCATCATCTAATCACCTATTATTTCAAAGTGAGTTATCAAATTTATTTTCATGATTTCATCTAATTAACACTTGTATCTTATGGTTTTCATGCTTAATTTCATGCACAAGCTAGCTATATCACTTTATTTTTGTAGACTTTTTGAACATACAAACCCTAGATTTTGATTTAGGTGTTCCTTTGTTAAATTAACATGGTTAGTAGTGATTAGGAACCCATGGCACCCTAAGAAGGTGTATGGTAGGATTAGTATAGCTTTGTGGTGTTTGCAAGAGTTTTGGTTGAAGTAGAAACTAGTTTTGAACATGAAAAATGGGTTTGTAACAAGTATATAAACATTCTGTCCCATTTTTGTAAATCCAGGAAAATCAGTAAACATAAATGAAACTTTGGCAAAATTTTTAGAAAATACTTTCAAAAACGAATCCGTAGGCGAAAGAACGGATTAAAAAGAGTTTATAACGAAGAAGTTATGATTTTTGCAAGTTTATTGACGAAAAGTATATTTTCTGAAAATACATGCTGTTGGACGTTTTTCGTCGGACAAAAAGAGGCTTTAGACGTAACCCGGAGGAGCCAAGCTTTCCAAAATATATTACTACATACCAAGACGTAACCGTGGATATAAAGAACAAGTAAAACGGACTTATAACGACAAAGATATTCACGTTTCAATATCGGTAAAACTAATATTATTTTGACAGCTTTTAGAAATAATAACACTAAAACTACGTAGTGACTCTAGATTTCTAGAAATAATACCAAGTACCCAAATTCATAACTAATGAAGTATTAGTGATTACAAGTATATTTTTATCACTACAAGGCGTTATTTCAAGGATTTCAAACCGAGGATTTCAACACTAACATTGATACATACGATATATATATATATATATATATATATATATATATATATATATATATATATATATATATATATATATATATATATATATATATATATATATATATATATATATATATATATTTCAACTAGTTTTATTTTTCTAATAGCCATGTTTTCCTAAGTCTTGGAAAATGTATATTTTTGATAACAACAAGTGTTTTTCCAAAGAGTAGAGTGGTATAGGAACATGTGCATGGACATTCATAACATCATTTGGTGATCTAAATTAGATCGTTCATCATTCATATTAGGTTGAGGCAGCTAACCGTTCATTGTTGTTCATTTCACTTCATCACAGTATCATCAGTTTAAGGTGAGTTTTCATAGCCCCGTATACATTTTATGATTGTTTTCAAATCCCACGGGGGAGAATACATTGCACCATTTTAGTACGAGCCCAAGTATCAAAACTTATGTACATTGCTTAAGTAGCTTGTCTGCCTTGTGATAGTCCCCTATTATCATCATGAACCGTTAATTTTCCTATTAAGCGAGAGTGTGTGGATAGATCTATTGAGGGTGACGCCTCCATCCGTGGTAGTATTTACCAACAGTAAGCGGATGCATTTCATGTCTGTTACATTTGAATGTTTTGGCAGAACATTCAGGAGGAGCATAAATTTCATCAGTCTAGCTTCGGTGTCATGAGCTTAAGGTCTATTGTACTATTTTATGTGACTTTTGTCATGCACTTATACTTGTGGTGGCCGTACTACATTACATTTCATAAACCTATGATTATTCACCAACTTTATGTTGACCGTTTTCGCAATGTATTTTCAGGTAACTAAAGGCATTATCATATCATATGCATGGAGTCATGCACTTGTATTTTATCGTTTGATTGTACCAGACTTATTTCCTTAAACTTGTCCAGACTTTGGGACCTATGTTTTGTAACACTGGATGTTTTTAAATAAATCAAATGATGTGTTTTTCCAAACGACACTTTAGGTCATTCAATATATCCTTGTTATGGTGCTATGACAGTTACACCCCCAGGCATTCCATTCTGCTGCAAGTCAGGTAAATTGGGGGTGTGACAGATTGGTACCAGAGCCAAGGTTATAGTGAACTAGGATGCATCATGATAGGGTCTATGATGTATACGATCCCTAGACTATAACCACATTATCATAACATCTCATCATTTCATCATAAGTGCATGTTCATTGTTTTAGGTGATTCCATTATACGAGTTATTTATTTTATTTCACCTTGATTATCACAGAACCATGTCTTCAGACCCGAACGTTGTCATACTTTACTCTATCACATACTCCGATGTTGAAGGCTCTATGTCTTCCACTGCCTTTTCACCACCACCCATTCCTCTTGTACCTGTGTTGCCACTCTCGGCATCAGGTGAGGAAACCGAAGCTTTTGAGAAGGATGAGACTGCTCCTACTCCTCATGTTTCCCCTATTGCACCACCTGAGATTACCCGTGTACCCACTGACACACCACCCTCTGCTACCACTATTCCATCAGAACCTAGACTTATGTTTCCTCGTAGGAAGACGACTATAGGTCCTAGTAAGAGAGTTTGCCCTGCTACATCTACCTTTAAGATCCCTGCTATTCCTATGTTACCCGCACCACCACCAGCCATACCCGCTACTACATCCATATCTACATCACTATTGCCGCTTAGGAAGCGTGCGAGGTTTACTACACCAGCTTCACTTACTACAGAGTCAGAACCACCACCAGTATACCATGTAGGTGAGAGTTCGAGAGCAGCTGCTGCTAGGGAGCCTACAGATGTTACATTAGAGGATCAGTTAGGGGCTCAGCAGGAGCAGGTTGATAGTTTGGGTTTTAGGGTTGATGAGGTTATCACTACTCGACTTGAGGCGGTTGAGGAGCAGGTCGAGGGTTTGCTTTTAGGCAGAGTTAGCATCGACGTGTCATATCATGGACTTGAGGCACGGCAGGAGGGACATCAGGAGCTAATTGACCAGCTTAGGGATGAGCTACCAGGGATACGGGATAGAGCTCAGACTACACAGGAGGCTTAGGGAGAGCAGACACACCAGTTGGCAGTAGCACAGGAGAGGTTGGCTATGATGGAGGGTAGAGATGCTGCTCTTCAGCTTCAAGTTCAGCATCTAGAGGAGATTGCAGTTATGATGGACAGGGAGATTCGTCGTCTGAGGAGTGCACCTGGAGCTCCTGGACCATCTAGAGCACCTGGAGGAGCCTAGACATAGACTAGTATTGTATTAGCTTTTACTATTTTCCTAGTCCCGAGGTGTGGGACTTAGTTCAAGAACTTGTAGTCTTTTGGTTGTTGTACAAATAAATATATCAAGTGCGACTCTACTATGTTGGAAATGTTGTGCTATATATATATCGGTCCATGTAGGCCGAAATTTTCATATATTATATTCATGTGTTGTGATTATATTTATGATGTTTCGTGGTTGCTCTTTATTGTTAACGTATTTATACTTGTTGTGGTTGTATCTATACGTGTCGTGGTTGTATTATTACAGGTTGTGGTTGTACTCGTACATGTCGTGGTTGTATTTATACTTGTTGTGGTTGTATATATACATGTTGTGGGTGTATACTTTTCGTACGATGACTATTTCTATTATAGTTTTCTTATGGTTGTTGTTGATTATTATTTATCAGAAGTATGGCGCCAAAGAAAGCAAAGGCTACATCAGAAACACCCGCTATGACTCAAGCCGCTATCCGCAAGTTGGTCAGGGATAGTATAGCAGAAGCTCTGGAGACTGAGAGAGCTGAGGTTGCTGCTAGGGCTGCTGAGATTGCGCCAAATACTGAAGTGGTTCAACCCACTACTAGGCGTGAATGTACTTGGAAGGATTTCAAGATTAGTGATCCCGTCAAGTATAAGGGCTCTGAGGGAGCGGTTGCTTTGATCCGCTGGTTTGAAAAGACTGAGAATGTATTTCTCATGTGCGGTTGCCAGGATGTTAACAAGGTAAAATTTGCTACCGGTATGCTTCTTGATGAAGCTATGTCTTGGTGGAATTCTTATGCTCAGCCTATTGGTATGGAGAATGCCTACAAGCTCACTTGGGATCAATTCAAGAAGCTGATGACTAAGAAGTTTTGCCCTCGTACCGAGGTGCAAAAGTTGGAAACCGAATTCTATGAGCTGGTAACAAAAGGTGATGACATTGAGACCTATATCAGGAAGTTTCAGGAGTTGGCTGCACTATGTCCAACTATGGTTCCGGACGATGAGAAAAAGATGGAGAATTTTACTGGAGGACTACCCGAAAGCATCCGAGGGGATGTGATGTCTTTCGACCCACAATCAATGGAAGAGGCTATTCGTATAACTCAGAAACTTATGGTCCAAGTGTTAAAAGGAAAGTCTGCTGCAAACAACAACAATAACCGTTCAAACAACACCAACTACAACAACACTCGAAACAACAACAACTATAACAATAACCGAAACCGCAACTACCATAATAACCAAAACAATAATAACAATAACAACAAGAGAAGGTTTTATAATAACCAAGGTGGAAATGCTATCCAACCAGCACCTAAGAGACAGGAAGTGGCAAAGGCCTATGCTGCAGGACCAACAGAAGGAAAAGGATATGCTGGAAAACTACCCAAGTGTAATAAGTGTCAGACTCATCACAACCCTGGAAATTGTCCTAGAGCATGTGAGAACTGTGGAAAAGTCGGTCATTCGACAAGGGAATACAAAGCTCCACGAGGGGTAATTAATCAGAACCAACCAGGAGCATGTTATGGTTGCGGAGAGTTGGGTCATTTCAAGAACAATTGCCCAAAGAGGAAGGATCAAGGAGCTGGAAATCAGGGCGGAGTAGCTCGAGGAAGGGCTTATGTTATGGGAGGAGAAGATGCCCGTGAGGACCCGAATGTTGTTACGGGTACGTTCCTCGTTAATAATCGTTATGCATCCATTTTATTTGATTCAGGAGCGGATAGAAGTTTTGTTTCTATTGCATTTGCACCTTTACTTAACATAGAACCAACTACCTTAGACATTCCTTATATCGTCGAATTAGCCGATGGGTCTTTAGTTAACACCAACACCGTTATCCGTGGTTGCACCATCAAATTCCTAAATCACCCATTCAATATAGACCTTATGCCCGTAGAACTTGGAAGTTTTGACTTTGTTATCGGTATGGATTGGTTGTCTCGACATCGTGCAAGAATCATTTGCGATGAAAAAGTTGTTCATCTTTCTTATGGAGGTGAAACTTTAGTTGTTCGCGGAGAGCAAAGTGGAACTAGACTCAGTATCATATCGTGCATTAAAACCGAGAAGTACATAAAGAAGGGTTGTTATGCATTCTTGGCTCACATCACGGAGAAGAAGTCGGATGAGAAACGACTTGAAGATGTGCCTATTGTTAAGGAATTTCCATAATTTTTTCCGGAAGAATTGCCAGGACTTCCGCCTACACGTCAGGTTGGGTTTCAGATTGAATTCGTGCCAGGAGCTGCACCAATTGCACGAGCACCATATAGACTTGCACCTTCTGAGATGCAAGAATTGTCTAACCAATTACAAGAACTTTTAGACAAAGGATTCATTAGACCGAGTTCTTCGCCTTGGGGAGCACCGGTTTTGTTTGTGAAGAAGAAGGATGGATCTTTCAGAATGTGCATAGACTATCGTGAGCTGAACAAGTTAACGGTGAAGAATCGTTATCCTCTCCCTAGGATTGATGACTTGTTCGATCAGTTACAAGGTTCTTGTTTTTATTCCAAGATTGATTTAAGATCAGGTTACCATCAACTCAGAGTTCGGGAAGAAGATATCCCGAAGACAGCATTCAGAACACGTTATGGTCATTATGAGTTTCAAGTGATGCCTTTTGGATTAACGAATGCACCTACCGTATTCATGGATCTCATGAACAGAGTGTGCAAACCATATCTTGATAAGTTTGTAATTGTATTCATTGACGATATCTTGATTTATTCCAAGAGTAAGGAAGAGCATCAAGCACACCTCAGAACAATATTGGAACTACTCAAGAAGGAGCAATTGTATGCCAAATTTTCAAAGTGTGACTTTTGGATACAAAGAGTTCAATTTCTTGGCCATGTTATTGATAGCCAAGGATTACAAGTCGACCCAGCAAAGATCGAGGTAGTAAAGGATTGGGCTATGCCCAAGTCTCCTACAGAAATTTGTCAATTCCTAAGACTTGCAGGATATTACAGAAGGTTTATTGAAGGGTTTTCCAAGATAGCGAATTCGCTGACTAAGCTGACACAAAAGAATCAAAAGTACGAGTGGGGAGAGAAACAAGAATCTGCATTTCAGTTATTGAAGCAGAAGCTTTGTAGTGCACCGATTTTGTCACTACCAGAAGGTATTGAGAACTTTGTGGTATATTGCGATGCTTCGCATAAAGGACTTGGAGCTGTGCTAATGCAAAACGAGAAGGTGATAGCTTATGCATCTAGACAGCTTAAGACACACGAGAAGAATTACACTACACACGACTTGGAGTTGGGTGCTGTAGTTTTTGCACTCAAGATTTGGAGACACTACCTTTATGTTACTAAATGTGTAGTTTTTACCGACCACAAGAGCTTACAGCATATACTTGATCAGAAGGAACTTAACATGAGACAACGTCGTTGGTTAGAATTGTTGAGTGATTACGATTGTGAGATCCGATATCACCCAAGAAAAGCAAATGTTGTAGCAGATGCACTTAGCCGAAAAGAACGACTCAAACCTTTAAGGGTTAGGTCGTTGGGAATGACTATTATTTCACCATTACCATCAAAAATTTTAGAAGCTCAGATTGAGGCTCTAAAGGAGGAAAATCGACCACAGGAGAAACTTTATGGTATGCCAGAAAACAAGAATGGCTTTGTGAAGAGAGCTGATGGAGTGTTATGCTTCAAGGACCGAAGTTGGATACCACTCTATGGTGGAGTACGAGAATTGATTATGCATGAATCACACAAGTCGAAGTACTCTATTCACCCAGGTTCTGACAAGATGTATCAGGATCTCAAAAAGCTGTATTGGTGGCCGAACATGAAAGCAGAAATAGCTACGTACGTCAGCAAATGCCTTACTTGTGCTAAAGTGAAAGCCGAGTACCAGAAACCGTCAGGACTACTTAAACAACCAGAAATTCCACAATGGAAGTGGGAGCGTATTACAATGGACTTTGTCACTAAACTTCCCAAGACGTCAGGAGGTTACGATGCTATTTGGGTAATTGTCGATCGTCTTACTAAATCAGCACATTTCATACCCATTAGAGAGACTTATTCCATGGAACAGCTTGCTAGACTTTATGTCAAGGAAATAGTCTCGAGACATGGAGCACCAATCTCCATTATTTCTGACAGAGATAGTCGCTTTACTTCAAACTTTTGGAAGTCATTACAAGATTCTTTTGGATCCAAGTTAGACATGAGCACTGCTTACCATCCACAGACTGATGGTCAGAGTGAGAGAACTATTCAGACACTGGAGGACATGCTGCGAGCATGTGTGATTGACTTTGGGAATGGTTGGGCTAACCATTTGCCATTAATCGAGTTCTCTTATAACAACAGTTACCATTCAAGTATTAAAGCAGCACCATTTGAGGCACTTTATGGTCGTAAGTGTCGTTCCCCAGATTGTTGGGTAGAAGTTGGAGAGGTATAATGCACAGGTCCAGAGGTGGTACGAGAAACAACAGAAAAGATAATCCAGATTCGAGAAAGACTTGAAACTGCTAGAAGTAGACAGAAGAGCTACGCAAATGTTAGACGCAAACCATTGGAATTCCAGGTTGGAGATAAGGTCATGTTGAAAGTCTCGCCCTGGAAAGGCGTGATACGATTTGGAAAACGCGGAAAGTTGAACCCGAGATACATTGGTTAATTTAAGATACTGGAAAGGATTGGTCCAGTGGCTTACAAGCTTGAACTTCCATCAGAACTCAGCAACGTACATAACACGTTTCATGTCTCAAACCTCAAGAAATGCCTTTCAGATGAGTCTTCCGTTATACCATTAGAAGAGAATCAGCTAGATGACAAGCTTAACTTTGTGGAGGAACCAGTTCAAATCATGGACCGAGAGGTCAAACAGTTGAAGCAGAGTCGAATTCCGATCGTTAAGGTTCGCTGGAATTCTCGAAGAGGACCCGAGTTTACTTGGGAACGAGAAGACCAAATGCAACGCAAGTATCCACACCTTTTCACAAAACCTATTACCGAGACCAACACTAGCTGAATTCAGGGACTGAATTCCTTTTTGGGTGGGCGACTGTCACAACTCACCATTTCAGGTCATTTCCCAAACTTCGACATTTTACTATTCATAAATCACTATTCATCAAAACATTATTCATTGTTTTACTATTCATCATTTTCGAGGTCAATTTGTTATTTTGAGAAACATTTGAGAAATTTACTATTCACTGAACACTATTCATTTCCGGAAAAGTTTTCATTATTCACTTTCATTAATCATTTCATCGTAAATTTAGTTTACGGGTATTCAAATTCGCGTAACCGGATTGGTTTAGGTGCGAATTCATTTCATTAGTACTAAGGACACTGCATACGGACTAGAGACAGTCTGCATATTATCATAACAACATTCTCATGTTATACCACTCTTAGGATTTTCAAATTTATATATTTGATACATTTAACATTTTACGTATAAGTATTTATAATAAATGTTAACACCCGGTTAATAAACACGACGAATATATCTAAATATTCCCACAATGGTCCCGACATATTTTCATATCCATTTTATCATCATACAAGTTATAATATTCATTTACCTAGTATTTTGTAAATTTATTTTATTTATAACGTAAGTTTATAAATATTACGACGGTTTTCGTGAAAACTAAACAATAATCACCCGAACACTCAGTACATGTACCCAACGTATTTTTAACATTTTTACAACTTTATTTTATCCCGAATAACTTCGTTAACATTTATTTCTACCAAACCCGGTGCCCGATTTTAACTAATAACACATATCAACACATATACTACACAAGTTTCCTAATTAAATCCAAGCTACCCCAACCCCCCCCCCCCCCTCATCCACCTAGGCCGGCCCCTAAAGTCCTCACCAAGGCCATTTTACACATTTATCTTAACGTCTAGCATTTATGTACTAGTATAATACATTATACTTATACTAAATATCCAAAAACACATATAACATAATCATACATATTTCTAAGAATCATAAACTCAAGATCTCATCTCTTCTCCATCTCATACCCCACGACCAAACCAAAAATCCAAGATCAAGTGATTATTTTCCAAGAGTTAAAGCTACAAAGTTGTTCCTTTTGTCATCCTAATCAAGAATCTTACAACAAAAACACAAGTAACACAAGGTCTCTCATCATCTAATCACCTATTATTTCAAAGTGAGTTATCAAATTTATTTTCATGATTTCATCTAATTAACACTTGTATCTTATGGTTTTCATGCTTAATTTCATGCACAAGCTAGCTATACCACTTTATTTTTGTAGACTTTTTGAACATACAAACCCTAGATTTTGATTTAGGTGTTCCTTTGTTAAATTAACATGGTTAGTAGTGATTAGGAACCCATGGCACCCTAAGAAGGTGTATGGTAGGATTAGTATAGCTTTGTGGTGTTTGCAAGAGTTTTGGTTGAAGTAGAAACTAGTTTTGAACATGAAAAATGGGTTTGTAACAAGTATATAAACTTTCGGTTCCATTTTTGTAAATCCAGGAAAATCAGTAAACATAAAGGAAACTTTGGCAAAATTTTTAGAAAATGCTTTCAAAAACGAATCCGTAGGCGAAAGAACGGATTAAAAAGAGTTTATAACGAAGAAGTTATGATTTTTGCAAGTTTATTGACGAAAAGTATATTTTCTGAAAATACATGCTGTTGGACGTTTTTCGTCGGACAAAAAGAGGCTTTAGACGTAACCCGGAGGATCCAAGCTTTCCAAAATATATTACTACAAAGTAAGACGTAACCGTGGATATAAAGAACAAGTAAAACGGACTTATAACGACAAAGATATTCACGTTTCAATATCGGCAAAACTAATATTATTTTGACAGCATTTAGAAATAATAACACTAAAACTACGTAGTAATTCTAGATTTCTAGAAATAATACCAAGTACCCAAATTCATAACTAATGAAGTATTAGTGATTACAAGTATATTTTTATCACTACAAGGCGTTATTTCAAGGATTTCAAACCGAGGATTTCAACACTAACATTGATACATACGATATATATATATATATATATATATATATATATATATATATATATATATATATATATATATATATATATATATTTCAACTAGTTTTATTTTTCTAATAGCCATGTTTTCCTAAGTCTTGGAAAATGTATATTTTTGATAACAACAAGTGTTTTTCCAAAGAGTAGAGTGGTATAGGAACATGTGCATGGACATTCATAACATCATTTGGTGATCTAAATTAGATTGTTCATCATTCATATTAGGTTGAGGCAGCTAACCGTTCATTGTTGTTCATTTCACTTCATCACAGTATCATCAGTTTAAGGTGAGTTTTCATAGCCCCGTATACATTTTATAATTGTTTTCAAATCCCACGGGGGAGAATACATTGCACCATTTTAGTACGAGCCCAAGTATCAAAACTTATGTACATTGCTTAAGTAGCTTGTCTGCCTTGTGATAGTCCCCTATTATCATCATGAACCATTAATTTGCCTATTAAGCGAGAGTGTGTGGATAGATCTATTGAGGGTGATGCCTCCATCCGTGGTAGTATTTACCAACAGTAAGCGGATGCATTTCATGTCTGTTACATTTGAATGTTTTGGCAGAACATTCAGGAGGGGCATAAATTTCATCAGTCTAGCTTCGGTGTCATGAGCTTAAGGTCTATTGTACTATTTTATGTGACTTTTTTCATGCACTTATACTTGTGGTGGCCGTAAAACATTACATTTCATAAACCTATGATTATTCACCAACTTTATGTTGACCGTTTTCGCAATGTATTTTCAGGTAACTAAAGGCATTATCATATCATATGCATGGAGTCACATTAGGGTGTGCCAGGGATGACGCACTACATTTTGGATTTTTCATGCACTTGTATTTTATCGTTTGATTGTACCAGACTTATTTCCTTAAACTTGTCCAGACTTTGGGACCTATGTTTTGTAACACTGGATGTTTTTAAATAAATCAAACGATGTGTTTTTCCAAACAACACTTTAGGTCGTTCAATATATCCTTGTTATGGTGCTATGACAGTTACACCCCCAGGCATTCCATTCCGCTGCAAGTCAGGTAAATTGGGGGTGTGACACTGTGTTAGGTACCCATATTGATTTCACACAAACAAGAATGAGATAGATATAAGGATGGGATGATTATGAGAATGAGAGAGTTAGAATTGCAAGAGTTTCCTTAATATTTCACATAACCAACCAAGTTTACAGGTGACCTAAGCTTTCTATTTAGAGGAAAGGAGCTAGGGCAACACTCCCTATCCTTCCATACATCAAATCGTGTGGGCTATAAAGCCCATGGACCACATAACTTAAGTCTAGTAAACTTGAAACATTACATAAGTGTAAGTAAATAATAACTAAGCCACCTAGTGTTATTACAAATGACCGATACTTGATAAAATAGTAAAACTTCATTCCCAACAATCTCCCCCTAAGGGTCGGTCATCACGGTTGCTTGACGTATTTGTCATTTCTTCATCTTTGACTTTCATAGCTTTAGACGTCTTTCAAAAAATAATGAGATAAAATCATTCGTCGTTCTTCGTGCTTTGTTCATTGTTGTTGTGATAGTGATTAAGTTATGAAGTTGTCTGCTTTTTGTCACTTCTGCGTCTGTGGTGGTAGTCCGCCATTCCAACATGCTCATACATCTTTGAACTTTGACTTATACATGCACGTAGTTCCCTTTCTTAGACTTTTGATCTTAAGTCTTTATACTCTGTAGATTCTTCTTATTGGCGTAAAATCATTCTTTGAATTTTGTGTTGCTTTGATCTTTGAGGGAGCTTTTGATGACTTCAAGATGCATGTATGAGCATGTGGAATCCGTCGCCATGGAGATGATGTGTACCTGCAGGTAAACGGTTAGCAATAAAACATCTGGTACTTACAGATAAGGAATTAAAGATCATCAACAACATAATGTAAAGACTCCTTCTAACCCTTATCAAGGCCGTTCCCATGTCAGATACCCCCGAAGGAGCTTACAAGACCTACTAAGTAGCTCAATGACTGGGTGAGTCACTGGGGATCACTCCACGACTGTAGACCGCTTAAACCACCGCAAACACTAAGCGTAACCCACAAGGAGTTACGGAAGTGACCTGCTGTCAGGGCTGTTTGATGTTGACCCTAGCAGGATTTCCGTTCAATCATTGAGAAATACTTATGTAAATTCTCTCATAAACGTTCTTGACAGATTGCTAAGATCTGCGAAGGACTCGATAATTTACAGCTAGTGTCCATTGATGTAGAACACCAGTTGTAGGAATACTAAGTGTTCCTAAGAGATCTTTGATGTATCTCATGGCTCTAGACTCGATAAGTTCACACTTAGGTTTCCTATGTGGAGACTAGGGAGGGGTCTCCTGCTTCAATATCAACCATCTCTAAGAGATAAGTCGATAGATTATACCGGTTCCCCATGAGAATGAAACAAGCTCTTTTAAGAGAACTTGAGTGGCTAGAA
The DNA here is from genome assembly GCA_030686995.1 of Artemisia argyi. Taxonomy (NCBI): domain Eukaryota; kingdom Viridiplantae; phylum Streptophyta; class Magnoliopsida; order Asterales; family Asteraceae; genus Artemisia; species Artemisia argyi. The sequence continues at coordinate 157,779,687 of CM060678.1, forward strand.
GGTTTAGTGCATTGCGTCACTGGGTCCATGACGGCTTTATCTTCAATATCGGTGTTGCCTTAGCAATAACCAGTAGCATACGAATTGAACCCGGTGGCTGCCCTAAGGTTGAACATATGGAGGGCTATTTCTTTTCACCCTTTTCTTTACTTTTCTTTTTAATTCTTCAACTCCTTCTTTCCCTTTCATTCTTTTCTCCTTTTTTCGTATCATACCTAAGGACTTCTAATTCTAACTATTGGTGATGTCCTTGGGTAGATCCCTCCAGCTCTGGCGGATCATAGGATGGTTTTTCCTATCTTAATCACCTTATAACTCCTTGATTAACCGACAGTAGCCAAGAAACCTTTGAAAATCTCTCAAAGTGCTTGTGATAATCAAATATTATGGTTAACACTTTGAGAGTTTTGTGTACACTTTTGAAGGGCTCCCCCTTCACATGTGTTCATAAGTATTTAATAAATTTGCACATGTGGGAGGAGCATTTTGAATTGATCCACTTTCAGTGAACGAGACCAATTCGAGACACGCTTACATCACTAGTTAGACTAGCTTGAGGTTATTACCCGGCCTGGTCAAGTCCACCGAAAGTTTCTCGAGACGGTACATTTCTACCAAGACAAATCCTTTTCGAGACACGCTTACGTGGTTAGTTAAAGAGTTCCATCGTCAGCTTTTAGGTGACAACTAGCTCTAGTAACTAACTTGATGTTATTACCCGTCGAGGATAAGTCTTTTCGAGATTACTAACTTTTATTGTTTTGTCTATTCATGGGTCAATTCTGAGTCTAGCTCGCACAGGATACATCCTTTTGCTTTTTGATCACTTATATTTTAATCACTTTTCCATTTTCTCCCCCTCAAAAATAGCATATAAAATGATGTTTTTGATAATCTTTTAGATTAAAATATGCCTTTTTGAGTCTTATGGGGAGATTTACCAAGAACTTTTGATTTTAGAACAAAGTATTTTTGTTTTGACAAGTGCTCCCCCTCAACAAGTGATTAGGTCTTATGGAGGTGAAATACTTGTCCTTTTGAGCAGAATTATGAAAATCATAAAATATTTGATTAATTCTACTCAAAAGTAAGAAGCCTTCGCTCCCTATATTAGGATTGAGGCACTGATGCGTACCTCAGGGTCCTTTCTTTACAAGTTTGGGTTGTACACTGAAATGTGTGCACAAACCATTATGATAACAAATCAATCAAATGAAATAGTTAATATTGAAATGTTAATACCATGTGTACCAGCTTATGATTCATCAATGATTGGTGCATCAAAGTTTGTGAACTGTGGATCTGGTCTTTTGAAGAGTCTGATGGGAAATGAAGGTCTGACACCGATATAACTTTCCAGTCGTATGATCTGCTCCTGACGGGATAACCTTTCTTCAAATTTCATAACAAAGTTATGAACTTGTCTTCTGGCACTGGATTTCCACCTTGGAGTTTCACCTTTTGATATCTTAATCCGATCATCATTCAACCTTTTGACTAGCCCATCGCGAACAGTTTTGATTGTGACATCACAGAACTTGTGTAACTCATCGAGCCTCATAAAACTTATCAACTTTTTGCTGTTGAGGTAGGTGAAGCCAAAAGATGGTGTTTGGATGAGCGTGTACTATGGCATCTGATTGATTCTAGGAAATGAAACTTGTGGCTTAGTCAGATTAATCTTCTGTTGGTAACTTTCCACTCCAAGTTGTAGATCTTCCACTCTTTCTTGAACTATCAATCATCGGATGAAGAGAAGTAGAGATGAAATGAAGTTGTATTGTGTCTCGGTATCAAATCCACGCATTCTTCCTTGAACTTTTTCTAGATACATGTCTTCAATGTCATTTAGATATAGGTCAGGAAAGTCTGCTTCTGAGAATTTGTACTTCTTTTCATCTTGTCTTTTAACCATAATCTCATTCATGAACATGTAGTTAAACCGTTTCGACTCTTGAATCTCCAAGATAGCAATGATCTTTGATTTATACTTCATATTCTCTAATGACTTGGTGTCTAATCTGTGAGTGTAACCGAGACGACGACGTCCAGGCCAGTGCTGAATCCCGTGAAAAGCATCTCTTTCGTAAGCTACAATAGAGTCACTAAATACTGGAGTTGATTCTTCAATTGCAGGAACATCGTATCTTGCGGCTGGTACTGAGATAGTCAATGAGGAAGCATATTTTTGTTTTGATTTCTCTTGAGTGAGTTGGAGGTTACGAAGATCCTTGTTGAAGAAGAAGCGGTAAGGTATCTTAGGTTTTTTGGGAAATCCTTGCAGAGGTAATGGTTTAGTCCAATCGGTGAAGTAAGGTTTCTCCTGTCTTTTAGAATAGTTGTCGAGATTCGCCTCAGGATTTAGCCAGTCAAACTTACCAGACATTGCACTAGCTATATTCTGCATATAAAAATCGAGTTCCATCTCATTTCTAGATCTAGACTTGAGGAATTCACGTGCATCCTGATCGATTCTTCTTAGCTCCGCCTTTGTGAGTTTCTCAATCTGAAGCTCCTTCATGATAACCTGAGTATATTGCAGTGTATTACCTGGGAGTGGTTCTTCATCTTCCAAAGGAGGTTGAGCTTTGACCAAATCAGTCAACCAATCATTTTCAGGTGTGTCATCATTGTCGAGCCATGAATTATGCCTTCTTTTCTTTGATTTCTTAGACTTGGATGTAGTATCCTTGTCTTGAGCTTTTGAGGGTGACAATGGTCCAGGTTGAGAATCGGGAATTGGGGAGGCACGGTAATCGGTATCGGATTATCCTCCATAATCATCAGTTAGGTGCATAAGATTTTCTTCCTCATCTGTGGGACCTTGACCAGTAGCTGAAGTGTGTTGCTGATTTCCAGGAGGAGTAGGATCCTTTTGTGGTTGGTGAGAAGATGATGGACCAGTTCCGTACTTGTGTTTCTTACCTTTTGAGTTCGGGTCCGGGTCGTCATCTTTCCTTGACCTCTTCAGGGATCCAGCAGCATCTTTGCACGACTCTTTAGACAAGTTGGCAGAAATGGCATCGACAAGTGCTTTTTCTTCAGGTGTCTGTATGGTTTTGTAGGCAACTTTGCCGTAGAGTTGAGCAAGCAGGTCATCGAATGATGGTTCAGAGATGGTTGGAGTTGGTGTAGAAGTTTAGCAGGGTGAAGCGTGAATGGTGTTGTTGACAACATTTTCTTTACAACACTTCTGATCCTATGCTCCAAGTTATCCTTAATAGGTACAATAAGACTTGTCACTTCAGGAGTAATAATTTCAACCAGATTCTCAGTAAGGTAATCTAGTGTCAAAGTCCTGATGAGTCCTGTCAAATCTGCTTTCATGAACTTATCGATTTGCTGCTTTGCTTCCTGAAAGTCTTCAACTTGTTTAGCAAGACTAGTAACCATGGTTGTGAGACTGTTGACTTAATCCTTAAGATCAACTGGTTTTGTTGGTTCATTGATTGATTGTTGCTTAGATGCGGTTTCAGAAGGTGTAGGAGATGAATGTTCCGGTGATGATTCAGATGATGACTCGTTGTGAGAGCTTGAAGAAGAAGCTGGAGGAGTCGGATCCTTTGGTGGATAGTCTTGAGGAGGTGGAGGTTGCAGTGAAGATGTTTGTTTAGATTGTGAAGATGACTGAAGGAATATGTTGGTGTCGAATGCTTCCTTTTCTTCATTTTCTTTTCTTCTGCGTTCCTCTTCTTCCTTTGCAAGAAACTCTGGAGTGGTGAAAGTGTCAAATCCCTGATCCGTAGCAATGTTCTCCTGTTCATCAACATTCTCTTCAATATTAGCAGTATCTTTCATAGTGATGTCACCTGTTGCATCTTTGTCTGTTACATTATCACTTGGTTGTAAAGTTGGTTCAACAGTGGTAGACACAACGGGAGGACTTAAGCTGCTGGTAGTGCCTTCATGCTCTGGTAGATTGACAGGTGGTGATGAAGGTTGAGGATGAATCGGCTGAGGAGTGATGCTTCCCTCTGATCTTTGAGATATTTCTTCTCTTCAGCTCGTGTGTCGACAATTATACTTTTCAATTTTCTTTTGTCAACCAATTGCTCCACTATTGGTTCATCTTCTTCATCATCGTTGGGTTCATTTATCGTGATCCCTTTACTTTTTCTTTTGTCTGCTTCAAAGGTTTCTAGACTTTGTTGTATCGCAATTTCCGTTTCTGGAAATTCTTCTTCTGGTACTATTACTCTTCGTTCAAAGTCTTCTTCTTCTTCTTCTTCTTCTTCAGATTCTGTGTCAAACTCAAAGTCGCTTTCAGAGGGTGGCGGTGTAGGTTCATCTCGAAGAGCGCGCTTTGGAGTTACCTTCTTCTTAGGCTTTGTTGCAGGCTTAGGTTTGGGTGTAGGTTTAGGTTTGGTGGATGGTTTAGTTTTGGTAGAAGGTTTGGTTTTGGTAGAAGGTTTGGTTTTGGGAGTAGCCTTTGACTTTGATTGTGGTGAGCCAGTGGTGCTTGTAGTACTCCCAGACTTCACACTTCCCTTACTACGAGTCTGTATGGTTGTTTCTTCCTGAATCCCTTTGTAAGCATCATCGTAGAATTTGTAGTTCGAACTTTTCTTGATATTATCATCAAGAAGATACTCGGAGAAGCCTTATTCCTTTTTGCTTAGTAGAAGATGTGGTCATTTTGACAAAAGAAATGGTGAAGTCGTCCTCGAAGAGGTTCTTTGGCTCATTAGGATCTCCCATTCTTTTGATGAATTCCGGTGTATCTTTGCAGAAATATTCAATGAGAAGCTTTGTGAATCTTATGAACGGGATCATAGTCTTTTCACGTCCGGTTTGAATGCTGTAGACTATATCGTTCATTATTGGAACTGCAAAGTCAATAGGTGACATGCTCACCATTCCCCAAAATGCTTGTAAATGCTCAAGTCTGGGATGTTCGTGACCACTTTTTCTTCCTGATATAGATCGTACGACTAACAAATAGAATGTTCTACAAGGCTGAGGTATATTCTTCGCATTGAATCTGGAATGCTTGATCAGAGGTAAGTCGTCTTGAACATCGTATCCTAGGTCAATGAAGAAGTCCAGGAGATCCAGTTCAGGCAGCATTGGAGCAAATTCATTGTCAGGTTGAGGTAGAAGGAAGACTGTACGAAGGACATCGTGATCTACAGTGTAGACTTGTCGATCCATCGTAACAGTGAAAGACTCATCATCTAAGTTAACCTTTGCCGTAAGCCCGAACTGATGAAGGTAGAACACAGGAACTGAAGTAGATTTGTTGAGAAGATGCTTGCAAGGATGTGCGATGAGAATATCTTTGACAATCTTGCACAAGTTCTCAGGAATTCTCAATTTGTCAAAGTCAACTCGAGGATTGTTATTGCCAATGGTGACGTTGTAGTCAGCAGGGATGATGTCATTCAGTGTGAGCATTGGAATAGTTTGTTCAGGGACATTCTCGTTGTGTTCAGCCATGTTAATCTGAGAAACATTATCATAAACCAAACATCCAGATTTGTTACTCGTTAGTACGATGACAAGTTTGATTACAGATAATGAGTTAGAACTATTTAGGCACGGATGGTTCAATTATTACATGTAAAGTGATGAATGGCGTATACTTAGATAATTTTAGGATCATGAAATTAAGCATGAAGCACTAATACATTCACATAGGCACAAAGATCATCCAAGATACATGATAACATCACACGTTACATCTAATAATAATCATCATCACAATTAACATGTTTACGAAATTACAACATTCAATGTTATCGAAATATATGACAATTTATCGCAAACACATAGAGTCCTTGATAAACTTTAATTGTGATTTCGAAATGCAACCCAGAAAAGTTTCGCAAAACCCTTAATGTAACTGTTTTCGAAAAAATCCACAAATAGTGTTTTCGAAAGAAAAACAGAATTTGTGAAGTTTTTTGCAAACACTCAGATTGAGAGTTTTTGAAAATTTCCACAGCTTGTGTTCTCGAAGAATGACCAACGATGAAAATTTTTTTTGCAAACACATGTGACAACCATTTTCGAAAAGATTACAAAGTGGATTTTTTCGAGAAAAATACAACACTTTGAGATCTTTTCGAAAACCCTTGTCAGGTGTGTTTTTGAAAAGTTTCCAGCAATGCTGGTAATTGCGAAAGAAGGTGTTCTCGAAAAAACTCTTATACAAGAGTTTTTGAAATCCTGTCAACGTACATTTATTATTGCAATTTGTTTTTCCAACGATTGAGACCTATTGTAAATGATAATAAACAACAATGAGAATCACAAAATTATCATATATGCAATAATTTTGAAACTTGGCAAGAACACATTTTCGATAAACACAAGAGCATGCATCCTCTTATCTTATCTAAGTCTAGTGAAACATTTATCATTCATTGGAACAAGTTAAGCACAAATAACAAGCCAGATAAACACCATACGAGAAATTACCCAACATGAACAAAACCCTACAAATCGAGAATCACGCAAACATGGATATGGATCAAATTAAAGTGCATAACAATGATCCTCACACACATAACAACAAATCCCAACAAGAAGATTAACAAAAACATAAAAGAATCAACAACACCTATATCTTACCAGAACCCTAGATATCGAGAATCACGCAAACACGTATTTGATTGAGATTAAATGTTATGGGCAAGTTAGAAACATGTTTTAGGACAAAACCCCTATCAAAAATTACTCCCCCAAACACGTTTTGTTTAATCCCGAAATTTTTGAAACCCTAGGTTTTCAAAGCGTGATATCATGAAATCTAACCGTTAACTTTGCGATTAAATGAAAACCATAGCTAGAAATTATCTAAGGATCACGTAGAAACTTATGGATTGAAGATTGGTAGCTTTGATTTCACGTTTGAATTTGGGTCGTGGATTTGCAAAGGGTTGTTTGTTTGATATTTTTGTTTTTGAATGAATTTTGAAAAAAGGACGGGGTGTTTGTTTTTTATTATATTTTGGAAATTTGAGATTTGTCACTTTTAGTCCCCTAATTATTAATTTTGCATCGTAAGTCCATTATTTGATACAAGTAAATGACCAAAGGCAATATTCTAAGATATACTCCTTATGACATCGTTTTATGAAAGGAAAAAGATATGAGATATCCATTAAGTCCTGAAACAACGCATCTTAAGGAAATATGCAAGTATACCGTTTTGAAAAATATGAGAAAAGTTTGAGCGTGTCTCCCCCTCAACACTTGTAAAAGAGAAAGGAATAACAAAGTGTTGACAGGAAGCGATATACTTGCGTTTTTTTTTTTTTTTTTTTTTTTTTTTTTTTTTTTTTTTTTTTTTAGGAAAAATCTTTTTGTGTTTTTGATGTATTTATAATTTTGTATTTTGTTTTTTGAAAAAATATTTACAAAAATAGTTTTGATGTTTGACTTTTACTAGTGTTTTAGAAACTTTTCCAGATCCTCTGGAGTCAAACATCGCATACCAATTTGGTGAACTAAACTAGCAAACCTTGATGGAGCTAAGGCTTTTGTAAGTAAGTCCGCCAATTGGTACTCAGTTCCCACAAAATATATTTCAACTGTACCCTTTTTGACATGCTCCTTGATGAAATGATATCGGAGATCAATGTGTTTTGATTTGCAGTGATGGACTGTGTTGCAGGAGATTGCAATGGCACTTTTTGAATCGCAGTAGATCGAAATTTTATTGAATAAGTAGCCATAGTCTTTAAGTTGTGACCTCATCCAAATGACTTGAGCACAACAAGCAGACATAGCTACGTATTCAAATTCTATTGATAACAGTTATGTGCAGTCCTGCTTCTTAGATTGCCAAGACACAAGTTTATCTCCAAGAAACTGTAATCCACCTGATGTACTTTTTCGTGTGTCTAAGCATCCTGCATGGTCAGCGTCTAAAAAATCTATTAGTTCAAAACCAGAATCCTTCGGATACCAGATTCCCAAATGGATGGTTCCCTTTATATATCGAAGGATTCTTTTTGCCTCATTGAGGTGTTTCTCAGTTGGTTTAGACTGATATCGCGAACACATATAGACAGCAAATACAATATCAGGTTTTCTAGATGTGAGATACATGAGGGACCCAATAATACTTCGGTATTTGGTAGGGTCAACAGGAGTCCCATGTATATCAGCATCTAGTTTTGTGGAATTGGCCATAGGTGTATTCATTGTATCACAGCTTTGCATTCCATGTTTCTTTAAAATCTCAAGAGCATATTTGGACTGATTTAGAAAAATTCCACGGGGTGATTGATGAACTTGTAGTGCTAGAAAGAATGTAAGTTCACCCATCATGGACATTTCAAAATTATCTGTCATTAATTTTGCAAAATCCATTGAGTAAAGTTTGTTGGTTGAAGCAAAAATAATGGCATCGACATAAATTTGAACGATTAATAAGTCCGCCCCGTATGTTTTTGTAAACAGTGTTGGATCCACCGAGCCTAGAGTAAAGTTATTAGCCAATAGGAATTTAGAAAGCTTATCATACCACGCCCTGGGGGCTTGCTTGAGACCGTAGAGAGACTTCTTAAGCTTTGTAGACATGATTGGGATGTTCTGGATCAACGAATCCTTCAGGTTGACTGACATAAACCACTTCACGGAGTTGACCATTCAGAAAAGCCGTTTTCACGTCCATTTGATAAACAATCATATTCCGATGAGCAGCATATGCTAAGAAGATCCGTACAGCTTCAAGTCTAGCTACTGGAGCAAATGATTCTTCAAAATCTATTCCTTCTTCTTGAGAGTATCCTTTTGCTACCAAGCGTGATTTGTTGCGTATGACAGTTCCTCCTGCATCGAGTTTGTTTTTCCAGATCCAATTTAATCCAATGACAATGATTCCTTCAGGTTTTTCAACCATTTCCCAGACTTCCAATCTTTGAAATGATTCAAATTCCTGTTGCATAGACTCAATCCAGTTTTCGTAAGTCATAGCTTCTTTGACATTTTTAGGCACGGTTTCACATACTGTGAGTGCGTATATGCAAGTTTCACTGTCTGTGTGAAGTCGTTGTCTTGTCATAATGGGTGCATCTGGATGGACGATAATTTGAACTAAGGGGTGATCTCTAGTCCATTTGTGTGTCGAAGGGTGAAGTTGATAAGTATCTCGCAAGTGAGTAGGACCCAAATTGCGTGTAGATGACTCAGCAATGTCGGGGACAAGTGGAGCTGGTGCAAATGGGTTAATGAACTATTCTAGATCATGCTCTGCAGTTTGTGGAACTGATAAAGGGATGAAGTCTCTAGCTGAATGTTGTGAGTTGGACCCGGTTTGTTCTGTTGTTGTAGGTGATACAGTTGGAGGACTGTAACAATTCGCAATTTCAGGTTAATTACCATTCCCGGAAAATTTCACTATTCACTTTTACTATTCATTTTTCCCGAAACTTTCCCGAAAGTTGATTTTTATTTGATATTCTCAAGTGATAAATCATTTCCATGGCAAATTAAATGTTTGACATTCGTCAGATCATTTTCGTGAAAGTTATTAAGGAATTACACGGAATTACACGTTTTAGGGTAAAACGTCATTCAGAAATTCTACGTACAACGAAACTCGACCGCGTTAAGTGACCCCGCATCAGAAAAATGTTTGACACACTCATGATTTATTTGAGAATTAATCGTGACTGAGAAAAACATGACCAAAGACTTCCCGGCAGGTCACCCAAGCCAGTACTATTCTCACATGAGCATGCTTAACCGTATGGGCGATTAACCGTTAGACCACAAAACGCGTTTCTAACACGATTTGAGTTTTCAACTTATTAGAAAAAGTCAACATATTTTTCCCTCCTCCATTGACCAAAAATCATCCCTTGATGTTATAAGTCATTTCGTGATTTTTAGGCTTACGGTTTGATGTCTAAAAGACATTTAATACCAACCAACACTAGACTGAGCCCAGTCTAGACATTATAAGTCATTTTAAATCATTTATAACCTATTAGAAAAGTAATATTTTACTTTTCTCAATTTTACGCAATATTCGTACGTTTTACGTATTACGCGTTTTAGACCCGTGTTTCCAGTTTTTAGCAGGGTTTTACCACCCAAATGGAACCTACCACTTATTTTATATTTTATTATGGGACATATGGACATGTCTAACAATACTTTAAAGTTCCATAATTTTACGACACCCGGTTTTACGTTTTGAGGCCTAATCATTTATGGTTGTCATTTCCCGGAGTCAAAACTCTTCCTAATACTTAGGATAATACCAAGCAAAGTCCACACCTTGTCCCCCAAGTTTAGGAACCAACCTAGGGGGGGGGGGGGGGGGGGGAATTCAGCCTTGTGTGGCTTGATCTCAAGCTTGATGGTCTTAGATCCTTACATGTGTTAAACTTGCTCACCAAGGGTTGACTAGTCCTAGTTCTAACCTCCTCAAGACCTTATTTAATCTTTCTCTTCCCCTCCTTGGCCATACCAACGGACCAAAACAACCTTAACTCACCATTTTGATCATTAATCTTGCTCATTCAATCCATCACAAGTTCAAGTCATAATTCCTAGTTGATCCTTAACACCTTTCAACCATAAAACTCTATAAAATCACCACAAAAACTCATCAAATTTCCAAGTGTTCTTAGTGAAGATTTTTACTAAGGCTTGTTTTTGTGATAGATTAGTGTTTATCAAGGGATTATAAGATAGGGTTTTTGGTATGGAAGCATGGCTATGGTTGGAAAGGTTTTTGGAAGATTAAGTAGTGGTTCTTGGTCTTGATCTTGGTTCTAGTTAGTTTCTCCACAAGTTGTAAGCCAAACCCTAACTTGATTCTTGTTAAATAATCATGTTCATGTTATTTACATATTATTTGTGCTATATTATGTCTTGTAGTTATGTCCATGATGTATAAAAGTGAGTAAAACAAGTATTGATACATATATGTAACTTATGTTATTCAAACAAGTAAACTAGTGAATTTCTTGGAAAACCACGACCAAAATGGTAAAATTATGATATTGGATCATTACATATTACAGTAGAGGACTTAACAAGGAAACCATAGCAATTTGAACCACCTAAAACGAGTATACGAGTCAAAAGTTACGCCCATTTGAAGTTACCAAAGATTTCCGGCAAAACTGCCTAAACCTTACTGAATCGCATTCTGACTTTTTGAAAGTCCCACTTCTGGTCCGATTCATCAAAAAGTTAAAACACGAAAGTTGTCCGGAACGACGTTTTCGTTCAGGAACAAAGAAGCTTGAGCCCTGAAAACGCTTTCCAAGTGATAAATTTCTTCAAATTCTAAACAGCCCATTTTTAAACAAAGTCATTACATATAGGTTATGGTTTATGAAGACCAAAGGGGTCTTATGACCTATAATCAAGACCACCACCATGGATAGAGCCAAGGTTGTGTCTCATGACCTTGAAACAAGGACTAAGGGTCATGGCTAGGCCATGACGAAATGACCATAACAACTTACATAGGCGTAAACATGAAACAATGAATTAGGCGATAACTTGAACAAGCAATTTGGATCTACTTCACTTAAAAGGAAACCATGAGATTTTACCAAGAGAAAATGGTCATTCAAGACTTATGAAACTACCCCTAATAACAATCTTCATGTACAAATAAACTTTCCTAAGTTTATTCAAGTATCGGACATGTAACTTTTCGGATCAAAACTTATATCTATATATTTCATCAACTACTACAATAGTAGGGAGCCTCATGTGAGGAGTTCATTATGTAAGCCGTCGAGTTGAGTTGTGGATTTACGAGTTAAAGTGTCCTGGCTCCTCGAACGCTTACTAACATGACTTCTGAATTATGTCGGCCCGAACGGTAGTAAACGATATACAAAACATACATGTTTCATGAATCATTTCTTTCAAAGACTTATACTATACATCATACCACATCATGGACTAAGTGCAAGATATATATTGGCATGTTTATGTTTCCTTAGACATTATTCCAAACCTAAGTTGCAACAATTATTCTAGGTTGCTCGTAGAAGTTCTTACGGCATACCCATCATTCTCATTATACATCATCCAACTCAAGGTGAGTTCATAGCCCCACTTTACATTACTTCATTGTTTTACAAACCCTTGGGGGGAATACATGCTATTTTTAACCGAGCACAATGTTTTTAAATTGTATGCTTGCCTGATTGTTTTATTATCACTAAGTACCATCCTTGCCAAACCGAGATCCCATATTATGAACCATTTAATCACTTGCGAGGGTTACTTGCAAGTGAGCGCGAATATTGTGAATAGGCCTATTGGGATTGACGAATCCCATTTGTATTGACTAAGTTCAAACAAATGCATTAATATTTGAGACATTAGGTATGACGGCAAAGTACCTACCGGGATAACTCCGCCGATTGATATTGGTACCCGTTAACGTTTTGGTGTCATAAGCTTAGTATTTGATAATAACTGTTCCGGGCGTGTAACAACGTGGCCCATATTTGTTTTCCAAACATTGGTGTGAGTCCATAACTCACACTACCAACATATTGTGTTCAAACGATTTACCTACAAACACTACGATTATTGTGTTCAAACGATTTACCTACAAACACTACGATTATTGTGTTCAACGATTTAACTACCAACACATTGTGTTCAAACATTAAACAAACTCTATGAATATCACTCAACCTTTGTGTTGACCTCTCAAGCATGTATTTCAGGTTCATGACGATCAAGGATGGCACGGAAGGACACGGATACTCAAGAGGGCTATAAATTTTATTATCATTCAAAAACTCACTTAATGTGATGTGTAAACATGGAACCAATTGGGACCTCATTTTGTAATCTCTGATATTTATATATTTTGAATGATACATCTTTTAAAACGACTCAATTGGAGTTCGTTTTCTATTATTGTGACTATTGTGCCGTCGAGTAACACCCAGTTTGAATTCCGCTGCAACCATGAATTGGGGGTGTTACAGATTGGTACCAGAGCCATGGTTATAGAGAAACGGGTCTAAGTGAGACCTAAACTATAACTACAATCACAAACAAAAACATTTTATAGCCTTCCGCTCTCCGTGTCTTCCATCCTCCAGACGATTATGGACTTTGTAAGCATGTTATGCTTCACAAACATATAAGTATATTGATATATACACACTAAGCATTTTATGCTACATGAACACATATAAGTATATTGATATATACACACTAAGCATTTTATGCTACATGAACACATATAAGTATATTGATATATACACACTAGGCATTTTATGCTACATGAACACATATAAGTATATTGATATATACACACTAGGCATTTTATGCTACATGAACACATATAAGTATATTGATATATACACACTAGGCATTTTATGCTACATGAACATATTAGTATATTGATATATAAACTCGGTTTATTTTCAATCATTTATCTAAACAATGGACTAAACATATCTGTGTATGCCTATTCTAAGGCCTTTCGGCACAGCCACACTCTCCCAATCATGTTCCTACTTCAACATTATATGTCCAAGACATTGTAACTGATTACAATGGTCTCATTCATTTTCCAAGACATTGTGAGATACAATGGTCTCATTCATTTTCCAAGACATTGTGAGATACAATGGTCTCATTCATTTTCCAAGACATTGTGATATACAATGGTTTCATTCATTTTTCAAGACATTGTGAGATACAATGGTCTCATTCATTTTCCAAGACATTGTAACTGATTACAATGGTCTCATTCATTTTCCAAGACATTGTATGATACAATGGTCTTAATCATTTCTCAAATGTTTTGAGTCACACAATGGCCTAACCTACTTCCCAGACATTGTGAATTGCACAATGGTCTAACCTACTTCCGAGACATTGTGTTTTGTGCAAATGGTCTCTAGAATTATTCCATCACATCATCAATGTCATTTCTTATGATATCAAAAACCCATCACAATCTAACGATTTCCAAACAAGAAATATGAGATTTCTAAAGGACAAACTAATCTATCATCGACAAAAGCTGAACTTTCTCTACATTCATCAAAGTTTTCTTATGAAACCTTCATTATTAAAAGTTCGTGATCCTGGCCAAGTATGTTCTATTTTAGAACTACTTAAAACTTCCTTTCCATACGTATCTACCCTTACTACCTTCTATGCAATGGAATATGAAAACATACGTTACAAGTCTTGTATGGACGGGACTTGCAACTTAAGGGTTTGACATCGCCTTTGTTTAGTGGACAGTTTCCCGAAAGCAACGGACATATCAAAAGTATACCTAATTTAGGTATTTGAAAATTTTATCGAACCTTGGCTAAATATAGACTAGTCACCTATATTTAACCTAGGGACAGTGGAATATAGTCTGACTAACTACATTCGACTTAAAATTTTCAAATACTGAGAGTAGTTGTACTAGAGTTATGTTTAGATTGATTTCCTACATGAACACGATAAACCACCAGAATACATTAAAACAATCTAGAGACACGATAGTGCCTTACCACTCAGCGAAATCTTAACATTTTATTTGTACTACCTAACTTCATTCTTGAAAGTTTTCATTTATGAGATAATCCGAACTACTATCTGGGATAGTTATCAATTATTCTCTTCATCCTGTAGAAGTACTATCCTGTTTAGGTCCTAAGGATACCATTCCATCATAAACCTTTAAAATCTCTTAAGATTTTTAAAGCAAACTCAACATCTATACCTAAGAGTATTAATGTTAAGCATACACTACACACTTTTGTTCATCAACATATCACATCATTATCTTCACAACCGTTACAAACACAAGCTCATTAACAGATCTTGATGCACTTTTAAAGCTCAAATCATCCTTAGTTACACCACAAGCACCCTTATCAGCTTTACAAGTTTGAATATTCATCTTGTACTTTTGTTACACCAGTATCATCTCGTAATACACTACCTTGTAACTCACCGGCTAATTATGAATGTTGTGTTGGGAATTCTTAAGTAGGATGATTTGTAATTATTTAAATGGATTGGGATGCCTTTTCATTTAAATAAAGAAATTGTAAATCACCGAACCATAAGTTTATACTCCTCTATTTACATTG
Source organism: Artemisia argyi (assembly GCA_030686995.1). Taxonomy (NCBI): domain Eukaryota; kingdom Viridiplantae; phylum Streptophyta; class Magnoliopsida; order Asterales; family Asteraceae; genus Artemisia; species Artemisia argyi. The sequence continues at coordinate 157,794,737 of CM060678.1, forward strand.
TTTGGGATGCCTCTCTATGTAAATAAAGAATTATAAACAAGTGGGCTTATTTGTATCCGAAATAACATAAGTATAAAGTCAACCTACATTACATTGCTCGGGTATGGCTTGATACCTACATTACATTGCTCGGGTATGGCATGATACCTACATTACATTGCTCGGGTATGGCATGATACCTACATTATATTCGCCACAAGAAATCCTATCTTTTCACCGACATCGCTTCAAACCATGACATAAACACTAGGTACAACAACCGATTACCTACTAGACTATGATTGCGACTACTATCCCAATTTCCATTGATATTCCACTACTATATCAATTTCCATTTATTGGATTCCTATGTAAATTGCTATTGTTGTTCAACTGTTATATCAATTGCTATTGATACTTGACAACTATATCAATTTCCATTTTGATATTTAACTATATCAATTTCTGTACAACTACTATATCAATTTCTATTAATAATCGACTGCTATATCAATTTTCTTTGATATTCGACTATTATATGGATCTCTACTGATATTCAACCATGTTATCAATCTCTATTGACACACCATATTCTGAGACAAATCAAACTACATCACTAGTAATTCCAGACTTTGGTCCTCATAAGTAACCACACATCTTTATCGACACCACTCCAACATATGACACACATAGAACTTCGGGACGAAGTTCCCCGTAAGGGGTAGAGACTGTAACAATTCGCAATTTCAGGTTAATTACCATTCCCGGAAAATTTCACTATTCACTTTTACTATTCATTTTTCCCGAAACTTTCCCGAAAGTTGATTTTTATTTGATATTCTCAAGTGATAAATCATTTCCATGGCAAATTAAATGTTTGACATTCGTCAGATCATTTTCGTGAAAGTTATTAAGGAATTACACGGAATTACACGTTTTAGGGTAAAACGTCATTCAGAAATTCTACGTACAACGAAACTCGACCGCGTTAAGTGACCCCGCATCAGAAAAATGTTTGACACACTCATGATTTATTTGAGAATTAATCGTGACTGAGAAAAACATGACCAAAGACTTCCCGGCAGGTCACCCAAGCCAGTACTATTCTCACATGAGCATGCTTAACCGTATGGGCGATTAACCGTTAGACCACAAAACGCGTTTCTAACACGATTTGAGTTTTCAACTTATTAGAAAAAGTCAACATATTTTTCCCTCCTCCATTGACCAAAAATCATCCCTTGATGTTATAAGTCATTTCGTGATTTTTAGGCTTACGGTTTGATGTCTAAAAGACATTTAATACCAACCAACACTAGACTGAGCCCAGTCTAGACATTATAAGTCATTTTAAATCATTTATAACCTATTAGAAAAGTAATATTTTACTTTTCTCAATTTTACGCAATATTCGTACGTTTTACGTATTACGCGTTTTAGACCCGTGTTTCCAGTTTTTAGCAGGGTTTTACCACCCAAATGGAACCTACCACTTATTTTATATTTTATTATGGGACATATGGACATGTCTAACAATACTTTAAAGTTCCATAATTTTACGACACCCGGTTTTACGTTTTGAGGCCTAATCATTTATGGTTGTCATTTCCCGGAGTCAAAACTCTTCCTAATACTTAGGATAATACCAAGCAAAGTCCACACCTTGTCCCCCAAGTTTAGGAACCAACCTAGGGGGGGGGGGGGGGGGGGGAATTCAGCCTTGTGTGGCTTGATCTCAAGCTTGATGGTCTTAGATCCTTACATGTGTTAAACTTGCTCACCAAGGGTTGACTAGTCCTAGTTCTAACCTCCTCAAGACCTTATTTAATCTTTCTCTTCCCCTCCTTGGCCATACCAACGGACCAAAACAACCTTAACTCACCATTTTGATCATTAATCTTGCTCATTCAATCCATCACAAGTTCAAGTCATAATTCCTAGTTGATCCTTAACACCTTTCAACCATAAAACTCTATAAAATCACCACAAAAACTCATCAAATTTCCAAGTGTTCTTAGTGAAGATTTTTACTAAGGCTTGTTTTTGTGATAGATTAGTGTTTATCAAGGGATTATAAGATAGGGTTTTTGGTATGGAAGCATGGCTATGGTTGGAAAGGTTTTTGGAAGATTAAGTAGTGGTTCTTGGTCTTGATCTTGGTTCTAGTTAGTTTCTCCACAAGTTGTAAGCCAAACCCTAACTTGATTCTTGTTAAATAATCATGTTCATGTTATTTACATATTATTTGTGCTATATTATGTCTTGTAGTTATGTCCATGATGTATAAAAGTGAGTAAAACAAGTATTGATACATATATGTAACTTATGTTATTCAAACAAGTAAACTAGTGAATTTCTTGGAAAACCACGACCAAAATGGTAAAATTATGATATTGGATCATTACATATTACAGTAGAGGACTTAACAAGGAAACCATAGCAATTTGAACCACCTAAAACGAGTATACGAGTCAAAAGTTACGCCCATTTGAAGTTACCAAAGATTTCCGGCAAAACTGCCTAAACCTTACTGAATCGCATTCTGACTTTTTGAAAGTCCCACCTCTGGTCCGATTCATCAAAAAGTTAAAACACGAAAGTTGTCCGGAACGACGTTTTCGTTCAGGAACAAAGAAGCTCGAGCCCTGAAAACGCTTTCCAAGTGATAAATTTCTTCAAATTCTAAACAGCCCATTTTTAAACAAAGTCATTACATATAGGTTATGGTTTATGAAGACCAAAGGGGTCTTATGACCTATAATCAAGACCACCACCATGGATAGAGCCAAGGTTGTGTCTCATGACCTTGAAACAAGGACTAAGGGTCATGGCTAGGCCATGACGAAATGACCATAACAACTTACATAGGCGTAAACATGAAACAATGAATTAGGCGATAACTTGAACAAGCAATTTGGATCTACTTCACTTAAAAGGAAACCATGAGATTTTACCAAGAGAAAATGGTCATTCAAGACTTATGAAACTACCCCTAATAACAATCTTCATGTACAAATAAACTTTCCTAAGTTTATTCAAGTATCGGACATGTAACTTTTCGGATCAAAACTTATATCTATATATTTCATCAACTACTACAATAGTAGGGAGCCTCATGTGAGGAGTTCATTATGTAAGCCGTCAAGTTGAGTTGTGGATTTACGAGTTAAAGTGTCCTGGCTCCTCGAACGCTTACTAACATGACTTCTGAATTATGTCGGCCCGAACGGTAGTAAACGATATACAAAACATACATGTTTCATGAATCATTTCTTTCAAAGACTTATACTATACATCATACCACATCATGGACTAAGTGCAAGATATATATTGGCATGTTTATGTTTCCTTAGACATTATTCCAAACCTAAGTTGCAACAATTATTCTAGGTTGCTCGTAGAAGTTCTTACGGCATACCCATCATTCTCATTATACATCATCCAACTCAAGGTGAGTTCATAGCCCCACTTTACATTACTTCATTGTTTTACAAACCCTTGGGGGGAATACATGCTATTTTTAACCGAGCACAATGTTTTTAAATTGTATGCTTGCCTGATTGTTTTATTATCACTAAGTACCATCCTTGCCAAACCGAGATCCCATATTATGAACCATTTAATCACTTGCGAGGGTTACTTGCAAGTGAGCGCGAATATTGTGAATAGGCCTATTGGGATTGACGAATCCCATTTGTATTGACTAAGTTCAAACAAATGCATTAATATTTGAGACATTAGGTATGACGGCAAAGTACCTACCGGGATAACTCCGCCGATTGATATTGGTACCCGTTAACGTTTTGGTGTCATAAGCTTAGTATTTGATAATAACTGTTCCGGGCGTGTAACAACGTGGCCCATATTTGTTTTCCAAACATTGGTGTGAGTCCATAACTCACACTACCAACATATTGTGTTCAAACGATTTACCTACAAACACTACGATTATTGTGTTCAAACGATTTACCTACAAACACTACGATTATTGTGTTCAACGATTTAACTACCAACACATTGTGTTCAAACATTAAACAAACTCTATGAATATCACTCAACCTTTGTGTTGACCTCTCAAGCATGTATTTCAGGTTCATGACGATCAAGGATGGCACGGAAGGACACGGATACTCAAGAGGGCTATAAATTTTATTATCATTCAAAAACTCACTTAATGTGATGTGTAAACATGGAACCAATTGGGACCTCATTTTGTAATCTCTGATATTTATATATTTTGAATGATACATCTTTTAAAACGACTCAATTGGAGTTCGTTTTCTATTATTGTGACTATTGTGCCGTCGAGTAACACCCAGTTTGAATTCCGCTGCAACCATGAATTGGGGGTGTTACAAGGACCGTCTCTGCCAACAGTTGTTGTTGTTTGTTGAGGTGTATCAGGTACTTGATGTTGATCAAGATGTGCAGCAGAATTTGGTGAGGCCTCAGATGGACGGTTAACAAACGTATCATCAAACAATGGAGCAAGCAAGGTTTCCACTTCTTTACGGGAGAGTGACAACGGTTCAGCCGAAGATTCTGGAAAGTTTAGACGATTGGATGCGGGTCCTATGCTGTTTTGCTCAGAAGCCATTTGAGTGAGTTCATCAAAATTAGCATGAATAGTCTCTTGAATTTCTCTTGTACGACGATTCTATATCCGAAAGCCTTTTGAATTTTCACAGTATCCAACAAATATACCAATGTCATCCTTTGCTTTAAGTTTACCTAGATCATCACGATCATTGACTGGGTAACATAGAGCTCCAAATACATGAAAGTAACTGATGTTCGGTTTCCTTTTGTGAACAATCTGATAAGGGCTTTTGTGATGGCGTTTTGTGATCATACAACGGTTTTGAGTGTAACATGCGTTTGAAACAGCTTCCGCCCATAAGTAATCTGGTAATTGAGCATTGATTAACATTGTTCGAGCAGCTTCCACTAACGTTCTGTTGCGTCTTTCGACTACTCCATTATGTTCGGGTGTTCGTGGAATGGATGTTTGATGTGCAATTCCCACTTTCTCAAAATACGACCTTAGAGTTTGATTCTTAAATTCTATGCCATTGTCAGTTCTAACAATTCTGACTGTGTTCCGTAGCTGAACTTGTATTTTGGTTGAAAAAGGTGATGATCATTTGAGGAGCTTGATCTTTACTTCGAAGAAAATAAACCCAAGTCCAACGGGAGTAATCATCAACAATTACTAGAATGTAGCGTTTACCGTTGATCGTTTGAACACGCATCGGACCACACAAATCCATATGGAGCAGTTGTAAAACATGATTAGTACTGTGTTCAGGTTTTGAGGGAAAGTGAGCACGGGTACTTTTTCCTTGTTCACAGGCTGGACATAAGTGATCTTTGGCATAGCGGAATCTTGGAAAGCCTTCAACTAATTTGTGACGAGCGAGATCAGTCATCGTTTTGAAATTCAAGTGAGAAAGGCGTTTGTGCCATAACCAGGATTTAGTCATTTCAGCTTTAGATAGAAGACAGATAGGAGATGAAGCGATCATGTCGGACATTGAAATTGTGTAAAGGTTAGTGCCACGCTTGCCTAACATCAGATCATTTCCTTGTAGATCACGAACAAAACAAGTTTTCTCTCGAAATGCTACTTCTAAATCCCCATCACAAAACTGACCAACTGAAAAAAGGTTGTGACCCAAGCCTTCAACATAGTAGACTCTGCTAATTTCAATATTCCCATTCACATAGTCACCGTAACCCATCATTAAAGCGTATTGATCATTCCCGAATCTGACAGTTCCAATAAACTTTGAGACAAAGTTTGTTAACAGTTTGAGATTGCCTGTCATATGTCGGGTGCAACCGCTATCAACAATCCAGAGAACAATCTGAACCACCTGCATCACAAGTAGACGACAAAGATGGAACAGAAGTAAGGGTGGAACCCGAAGAAATGGTGGGTTCCTGTTGGTTAGAATCACAAATATTCAATAGTTAAGGAATCCATTTAAAGTTTGGTTTGTATTGTAACCAACGTTGCCAGTTCCAACTAGTTTTTGCTTTATTTTTGGTAAATTCACTAGCTTTTGGCTTGTTCCTAGAGTTGTTGATTCTTGCTGTGGGGGTGACTACAACATCATTCGAAACGGTAGTTGGCACTTTTCCTAAGGTAGACTTAGAGGAAGTAGTGGGCCTAGAAGAAATGCCTGATCTACGTTTCTTGTGATGATGTAAGAGATTATTAGCTACACATTTAGTATGATCACCAGATAACACACTTTCACAACAAAACACACAAGATGCATTAATATTCAAAGCATTTAAAGGTTCAGCATTCGTTACATTAAGATTTTGATTACAGTTCGCCAGATTAGAATCTAAATCAGATGCAACATGAGTTTTATTCAAGTTCCTAAGGTGATCTTCTACTTCTTGCACTTCTAGTGTTCCTCTTCTACGTTGCCAGAGCCTAGTCTTTTTAGTCTTCTTAATGCTTTTTGGCTTTGGGCTGCTAACGCTCTTAGGGGAAACTAGTCCTGTAGAAGTGGAAGAGCTAACATTAGAACTCTTAGCATGATTACCCTTATCTGTTTTGTCTATTTAAAACAGTCCTGGTGCTATCACTGTGGTGTCAACAAACTTTCCTTTTTGAAGTAAACCATTGCAATAACGAATGTGATCGCGGTTTTGTTGCCATTCGACGTTTTCAATTCTGCCTATATTTCGTAAAATTCTGCCTATATTTCGCAATCTCACTACTGCCCCAGTTTTGAAATCACTTGAAAGTGCTCCCAATCGACTTACGATTCGTGAACTCAGTATTTTCTCTCTTGCATAAGAAAGAAAAGTACTTCGACTTTTGGATTAATTTCGAAATTGTACAATTTCGAAATTTTGCATGTGAGCTTGTGTTTTCGAAAATATAACAGTTTTCGAAATCACTTTATTTCGCAAACTTTAACCAAGTTTCGAAAATTTCCAATACTCACAAAAGTTTCGCAATCTCCAAGTTCAACAGTTTTCGAGATTATCTTCATCCAAAGTTTTGAAATCTCTCAAACTCCCAGGTTTTGCAATCACTCAAGTCACAGTTTTGCAATCATAGTAGTGCAAGTTTTTCGAAATTTGGCTATACCTATACCTTCTACAAGATCCATTTTTCACACAAGTGTTTTATTATTTCTCAACCACCGTACTACAACTTTAACCGTCCTTAGCAACATCAGAATCAGCAGTATCATCAGCAACAACAACAGTATCAACAATCACCATAATATTATCAACAACCGGTTTACTCACAACAACATCTTCTCATGCAACAACATCAGATGGTTCCAATACAACAATCCTATCCACTGCTACAACAACAAGGCCAAACTCCATCCAAACAGACTCACTGGTTTGACAGGATGTGTGAAGTCATTTCAACTCAACAATCCAGACATGAAGCAGGATCTATTGACACTCCACCAATGCTTACATCGGGTAATTATTTTCAGTGGGCAAGTCGATTCTTAAGGTTTATAGAACTCAAGAAACCCAATGGTAAGTACATGAAACAACTTATCCTTGAAGGACCGTTTCCGTGGCCTATTAACTACGTTGGAGGTGACCCATCTGCTGATCCTCCAATAGCTCCAACTGTTATACCAGTTCCTGAGTCTGCACTCACTACTGAACAATACCTTCATCGTGAAGCAGATGAGTATGCTATGGCTTACATACTTCAGGGAATACCAAATCCAATATTCAGAAGTGTTGATGCTCAGACAACTGCAAAAGCTATGTGGGAACACGTCCATCTACTAATGCAAGGCACACAACTGAAAAAAGAAGACATGGAATCTAAACTCTACTTGGAATACACTAACTTCATGATCGAACCAGGGATTCCAAGGATCGCTGTCAATACAAAGTTTGTTAGTAGTTTGGGTTATGATTGGCAAAAGTATGTGACATTTGTGAGGCAAGCTAAGAATCTTCATGATGCCCCATATGGTTTGTTGTATGACTATCTCAAGCACTATGAATCTGAAGTTGAAAAAGATAGAGCTGCACGAGGAGGATTTACACCACCACCTACCTCTAATCCCCTAGCACTCGTTGCTCAATCTCATGCTGCACATCCTCCAATGTCTAATCATGCTTATGTTCAGGAACAGAATTACTTCAGTCACCAGCAACCTGGCTCTGATACCATTTGTTAGGTACCCATATTGATTTCACACAAACAAGAATGAGATAGATATAAGGATGGGATGATTATGAGAATGAGAGAATTAGAATTGCAAGAGTTTCCTTAATATTTCACATAACCAACCAAGTTTACAAGTGACCTAAGCTTTCTATTTATAGGGAAGAAGCTAGGGAAACACTCCCTCTCCTTCCATACATCAAATCGTGTGGGCTATAAAGCCCATGGACCACATAACTTAAGTCTAGTAAACTTGAAACATTACATAAGTGTATGTAAATAATAACTAAGCAACCTAGTGTTATTACAAATGATCGAGACTTGATAAAATAGTAAAACTTCGTTCCCAACAACCTGCGTATTGAGGAATCCCTCAGGGTGTAGGATAATGACAAGCCAAAGAGTAGCAATGCTACTAGTGCATCTGTTGTCAATATGGTGGAACATAACAATTCCACCAGGTACAATGACAACAAAGGCAAACGTAAGCATCATGATAACACAAGGGCTGATCCTAACAAGAAGGCAACACCTACTTGTTGGAAATGTGGCAAATCTGGTCACATTAAAAGGAGTTGCAAAGGTGTTAATATTGGAGGTAAATCCAATGGTTCAGGCACTAGTGGTTCAGGGAGTGGAGGTCCTTCCAACTCACTGAAAGGTCAGAATATGTTTAATGAATCTCTTCAGGTTTATTATGTTACATATGTATCTAAATCTAACTGTGTGCAGGATGATGATGTTGCGTGGTGGGTTGACTCTGGAGCAACTGTTCATGTGTTTAAAGATAGAAGATGGTTCAAGACTTACGAGTCACTGAATGATGGTTCTATTTTTCACATGGGAAATGAGTTAACAGCCTTGGTGCATGGTCGTGGAAGTGTAGATCTTAATTTTAGTTCTGGAAATATTGTTACTTTGTTTAATGTTATTCATGTTCCTGATATAAGGAAAAACTTGGTTTCAAGTAGTTTTTTGAATAATCATGGATATAAACAAGTTATTGAATCTGATAAATTTATATTGTCCAAACATGGTGTGTTTATTGGTTTTGGCTATTTATGTAATCAAATGTTCAAGCTTAATGTTGTAACAGATATTGTTAATTCGGCCTTTTTGTCAACCTCTAAACTGAACGACTCTACCCTATGGCATGCTAGGCTTGGCCATGTACACTATAAAAGGATGAAAGATATGTCTAAGGATGGGTTAATCCCAGCATTTGACATAGACACTGAAAAGTGTAAGACTTGCATGCTGACGAAAATCACTAAGAAACCCTTTCAGGGTGTAAAACGTGAGACTGAGCTCTTGGAGCTTATACACAGTAACCTGTGTGATTTACATGCCACTCCCTCTTTGGGGAACAAGAAGTACTTTGTGACATTTATTGATGATGCTTCTAGGTTTTGTTATGTTTATCTATTACATACCAAGGATGAAGCATTAGATAAATTCAAAGTATTTAAAACTGAAGTTGAGTTGCAACTTGGGTCCCTGATCAAAAGATTCAGGAATGATAGGGGAGGTGAGTACATGGATACTCTGTATTTTCAGTCTATTGGTATAATCCATGAAACGACTGTTCCCTATACTCCTCAACAAAATGGTATCTCTGAAAGGAAAAATAGGGTACTGAAGGAGATGGTTAATTCCATGTTGTCCTATTCAGGACTGAGTCAAGGGTTCTGGGGTGAAGCTATGTTAACAGCATGTTATTTATTAAATAGGGTTCCAAATAAAAGGAACAAGGTTACCCCTTATGAACTATGGACTAAAAAGAAACCCAACCTGAATTATCTCAGGTTCTGGGGTTGTAGGGCTGTTGTTAGACTCCCTGATCCAAAATTAAAAACTTTAGGTGAAAGAGGCATTGAATGCATCTTTGTTGGATATGCTGAGCATTCCAAGGCATATAGGTTCTATGTTATTGAACCTAATGAATATGTTTCAATTAACTTAATAATTGAACCAAGGGATGCACTCTTTGATGAGAACAGATTCTCATCAGTCCATAGACTAAGTCAGAGGATTCCAAATGGAACTGATGACATTGGTGTATCAAAGGTCCTTGATGAATTATCATCTCAGGTCCGTGATGAGGTTCTGGTTCAACAACCTGAACTTGAGCTCAGGAAGAGCAAAAGGGTCAGGTCTCCAAAGTCATTTGGACCTGAGTTTCAATTATACTTAATTGAAGGTACAAGGAATGAGGTCTCTGACCAATATTCCTATTGCTTCATTGTTGAGGATGATCCCAAAACATTTGAAGAAGCAATGAAGTCCCAGGATGTTGCTTTCTGGAAAGAGGCAATAAATGATGAGATTGACTCCATCATGGGCAACAACACTTGGGTGTTGGTTGAGCTACCACCAGGTTGCAAACCTCTTGGTTGCAAATGGATTTTCAAAAGGAAAATTAAGGTAGATGGAACTATTGAAAAGTTCAAGGCTAGACTAGTCATTCAGGGCTTTAAACAAAATTCAGGGATAGACTACTTTGATACTTATGCCCCTGTGGCACGTATCAGTACCATCAGGCTGCTGATTGCTTTGGCATCAATTCACAATCTGATTATTCATCAGATGGATGTGAAGATAGCTTTCTTGAATGGTGAACTGGATGAGGAGGTTTATATGAACCAACCTCAGGGCTTCATCTTGCTTGGCAATAAAAACAAGCTGTGTAAACTGATTAATTCTTTATATGGACTGAAATAGGCACCTAAGAAATGGCATCAAAAATTTGATGAAGTGATTTTGTCTAATGGTTATGTTCTTAACCAGCCTGACAAATGTGTATATAGGAAATTTGATGAATCTGGTAAAGGAGTCATCATTTGTCTATATGTTGATGACATGTTGATCTTTGGCACTGACCAAAATTAGGTTGACTTGACAAAGGAATTTTTGTCATCAAGATTCTCCATGAAGGAAATGGGGGAGGCAGATGTTATCCTTGGTATAAGGATCAAACATGAAAGTAATGGTATATCAATTTCTCAGTCTCATTATATTGAGAAGCTACTGAAGAAATTTAATTACTTTGATTATACTCTAGTGAGTACTCCTATGGATACCACTGAGAAGCTAATGTCAAACACTGGCAAATCTGTATCTCAACTTGAGTATTCTAGGGTAATTGGCTGCCTAATGTATGCCATGACTTGTACAAGGCCTGATATTGCTTTTGTTGTGGGTAAACTGAGCAGGTATACTAGTAATCCTAGTGCTCAGCACTGGCAAGCAATTCAGAGGGTACTGAAGTATTTGAAGAGAACTATGGATTATAGTCTCTCATATACTGGTTATCCTTCAGTGTTAGAAAGATACACTGATGCAAGTTGGATCAGTAACACTGAAGACAATTCGTCTACCAGTGGCTGGGTATTACTACTTGGTGGAGGTGAAATTTCTTGGGCATCCAAGAAGCAAACTTGTATTACCAGTTCAACAATGGAATCTAAATTTGTGGCTTTAGCAGCTGCTGGTAAAGAAGCTGAATGGTTGAAAAACTTGCTTCTTGAGATTCCATTATGGCCTAAACCTATAGCACCTATTTCTATCCGATGTGATAATGCTGCTACATTGGCAAAGGCTTATAGCCAGATGTACAATGGAAAGTCTAGACACTTAGGTGTTAGGCATAGCATGATTCGTGAGCTTATCATGAATGGGGTGGTATCTATAGAGTTTGTAAGATCTCAACAGAACTTAGCTGATCACTTGACGAAGGGTTTGGCTAGAGACTTGGTTTTAAAGTCTGCTAAAGGGATGGGTTTAAAGTCCAACTTAGTAACTGAATGCTAAGACACCCAACTCCCTCCTAAGGAAACTTCGGAGTTGAATTCAATGTGGAAAGCTGAACATTCAGTGTACTGGAGCACATGTTTTACAAGCATCCCAAGGTTATGCTCAGAACCTGCTGAAAAGGAGGATGAAGTCTTTACTTCTCAATGGTTAATGTCTTTGAAAAAGTGCTAAGTAGGAGCATGAATAAAGAGGAACCACCTATGTAAATGTTGAAGTTTTGCCGCTTCAGAAAGCTATGGACTTTTAGCTTTTACAACATTTATGAATTGGATATGGACACATGGCTTTTATAAGTGTTAGGAGTGTTTAAGTGTTTGGAAATGTATGTGTATTTTATCTTCAGGTATTCAAATGGGTTGAAGGGTTCAATTCTTAGAACACCCTGATTCTCGAATATTTGAACGTGTAATGTACTAAGATGGAAATTTAATCCTTAGGATATTTTTGTTTATGCATATGTTTGTTTAATGTTTGAATTTCATGCAAAGGAAGTGAACTAAACTTGGGGAGGATTGTTGGAAAATTTAGTGCACTTGAGGGATCAAATTATACTTGGAGATGGGTTTAGAGGTACAGAGTGTACACCCATCAAGTCCCTGATTACCCTGACTCAATAGTGGTTAGTAGAGATGATATACAACAGTACTTTGTCAAAGTACTGTTGTGCTTGTCAAAGTACTGCTGTGCTTATCAAACTACTGTTGTGCCTGTCAAAGTACCGATGTGCTTATCAAACTACTGTTGTACTTGTCAAATTACTGATGTGCTAGTTAAAGTACTGCTCTACTAGTCAAAGTACTGCTATGTAACTGATTTGACCTATTCAAATGATAGTTATACCAATACTTATGACCACGTTTAATTGGTCATGTAACCACTATATTTGGCTATAATGGGGGCAATTATGTGAAGATTAATGGGCCGATTAATTCTCATAATTCCATTTGACTAGCCATGAGTATCTTCCTATAAATAGGAAATCAAATAATGCATGAAAAGAACAAAACAGCAGAAAACATAAACACTAAAACACAAAGGGTTATTGAATTGTGCCTAAATCAATAACAACATTTGGTCTTATCCCAAGTAGATATTCGTGATACCCAGGCATTAGGGTCGAATAGTTTACTTTGGAAAGTGATAACACGATTCCAAGTGATATCCAGTAACCATTAATTTGGTACGTAGTTAGGCTATTGATTATCTTACCCTGTTCTGGGCTTCCAACAACCAACAAGTAGTAAGTCAATGAGTGAGTAAGAAGTAGTGGGAAGAAGTAGTAGTGTGTAGAAGTCATGTAGTTGTGAAGATGTAGGTGTGTGAATAAGTAGTGGAGTATAGAAGATGTTGTAAAGTAGTGAAGAAGTCATGAAGTCGTGAATAAGTCATGAAGTCGTGTAGAAGTTGTGTTGTGATCGAAGTCGTGTCGTGAGATTGGTTCTAGCTACTATTAGAACTCGACATTTAGCTTAGTGTTGTAAATTTTTATAAGCAAAATTTGTGTACGGTTTTCTCCGCCAAATGGTAGCTTGTTGAGTAGTGAAGAAAACTGTCGAGTAGGTGACTCGGGGAATGGAGTAGGGCAAGGAAGGTGTCCTTGTAGCCGAACCACTATAAATCATCGTGTCCAGTTTGCATTTTCTTTTTCTTATCTATTTTCATTTATTCTTGCATTTATCGGTTTACATCTATGCTTGCCTATATGTCTTAGTTGTTGCTTATATAGTTGTGATGATTGATTGTGTTGTACATAGAAGTTAATATTGTGATTGTGTGTATAATTATATGATATGGTCAAATAGATTATTATTCACACTTCTCATATTAAGTTTAACTTGATAGATAATTTGATACAAAACGTTTTAAGATTTAAAAGGAAAACGCATTCACATAAAGATCGACCAAAGCTCCATGCATAAAACTAAGTTTTGAAAACTAATATAATTGATCATATTGATTATATGTTGTTTTCATACTAAATTCTAATTGAAGGTTTTTCAAACAAACAATTGAATAAATTCTAATCAACACTTTGAAACAAAGTTTTCCACTTCTTTACGGAGTAGACTCTTCAATTGCAGGAACATCATACCTTGCAGCTGGCACTGATATAGTCAATGATGAGGCATATTTTTGTTTGGAGTTCTCTGGTGTGAGTTGGAGGTTACGAAGATCTTTGTTGAAGAAGAAGTGGTAAGGTATCTTAGGTTTTTCTGGAAATCCTTGCAGTGGTAATGGTTTGGTCCAATCGGTGAAGTATGGCTTGTCGGGTTTTCCTTAACGGATGTCGAAATTCGCCTCAGGGTTTAGCCAGTCAAACTTTCTTGACATTGCAATAGCTATATTCTGCATGTGAAATTCGAGTTCCATCTTGTTTCCAGATCTAGACTTGAGGAATTCACGCACATCCCGATTGATTCTTCTTAACTCAGCCTTTGTAAGTTTCTCAATCTGAAGTCCCGCCATGATACTCTGAGTGTATTGCAGTGTATTGCCCGGGAGTGGTTCTTCATCTTCGAGAGGAGGTTGAGCCTTGACCAAATCAGTCAACCAGTCATCTTCAAGTGTGTCGTCATTGTCGATCCATGAGTGACGTCTTCTTTTCTTAGACTTCTTAGACTTTGATGTAGTATCCTTGTCTTGAGCTTTGGAGGTTGATGATGGTCCAGGTTTAGAATCGGGGATTGGAGATGCACGATAGTCAGTATCGGGTTGTCCTTGATAGTCATCTACAGGTTGCAAGAAAGGTTCTTCCTGGCCTATCGGACCTAGACCAGAAGCTGAAGTATGTTGCTGATTTCCAGGAGGAGTTGAATCTTTTTGTGGTTGTTATGAAGATGATGGACCGGTTGCAGACTTGTGTTTCTTTCCTTTCGAGTTCGGGTCTGGGTCTTCATCTTTCCTTGACCTCTTCAAAGATCCAGCAGCTGCTTTGCAAGACTCTTTGGACAAATTATCAGCAATGGCATCGACAAGTGCTGTTTCTTTAGGTGCCAAAGTTGTTTTGTATGCAACTTTGTCATAAAGCTGAGCAAGAAAGTCATCGACTGAAGGTTCTGACACGGTTAGAGTTGTTGTTGAAGCTTTAGCAGGTTGAAGTGTGAACGGTGTAGTTGACAGCAGTTTTCTTACGACACTTTTAATCATGTGCTCCAAGGTATCCTTAATCGGCTCTACAAGACTTGCCACTTGAGGAGTGACAATATCAACCAGATTCTCTGTGAGATAATCGAAGGTGAAAGTCTTGATTAATCCTTCCAAATTGCTTTCATGAACCTATCAATCTCCTGCTTAGCCTCCTGAAAATCTTCAACTTGTTTAGCTAGATTAGTAACCAAGGTTGTGAGACTTTTCACTTGCTCCTGAAGATCAACTGGTTTTGTGGGTTCATTGATTGATTGTTGTTTAGATGCAGTTTCATATGGTGGAGGAGATGAATGTTCTGGTGATGATTCTAATGAAGACTCGTTATGGGAGATCGAAGAAGAAGCTGGAGGAGTAGGATCCTTTGGAGGAGTCTTTAGGAAGTGGATGTTTCTCTGGATATGTCTTCTTTGAGTGTGAAGGTGATTGAAGAAATATGTTGGTGTCGAATGCTTGTTCATTGGCATCTTTTTCTTCACTTTCTTTTCTTTTACGTTCCTCTTCTTCCTGTGCTAGATACTCCGGAGTGGTGAAAGGATCAAATCCCTGATTAGTGGAAATGTTCTCCTGTTCGTCAACTTTCTCCTCAATGCTTGCAGCTTCCGACATAATGGTGTTCCCTTCTGCATCTTTATCTTTTACTTTGTCACCGGGTTGAATAGCTGGTTCTAAAGTAGTAGACACAATGGGAGGAACATTGCTACTAGTATTTCCTTCATGCTCAGGTTGATCGACTAGTAGTGGTGAAGGTTGAGGATGGAGTCGGCTGAGGAGCGATGCTTCCTTCTGATCTTTGAGGAATTTCTTATCTTCAGCCCTTATGTCGACAACAATACTTTTCAACTTTCTTTTGTCGACCAATTGTTCAACTAATGGCTCGTCTTCTTCATCATCATTGATCTCAACATTCGATTCAGTGATGGTAATCCCTCGCCTTTTTCTTTTATCCGCTTCAAAAGTTTCCAAGCTTTGTTGTTTGGCAATTTCCATTTCTTGAAATTTTTCTTCAGTTACTCTTTCTCTTCGTTCAAAGTCTTCTTCATCAGTTTCTGTGTCAAATTCAGAATCACTTTCTGAGGGTGTCGGTGTAGGTTCATCTTGAATCATGAGCTTTGGTGTAACCTTCTTTCTTGGCATAGTTGCAGGCTTCGGTTTAGGTGTAGGTTTTGGTTTGGGAGTGGGTTTTGATTTGGGAGTAGGTTTAGGTTTTGATTGTAGTGAACCAGTAGTGCTACTTGTACTCCCTGATTTCCCACCTCTTTTACTCCGAGTCTGCATGGTAGTCTCTTTCTTAATTCCTTGATAAGATTTATCATAGAGTTCATAGCTTAAGCTTTTCCTGGTATTGTCATCGAGAAAATAATCAGGAAGCCTCTTTCCTTGTTGCTTTGTTGAAGACATGGTCATTTTGACAAAAGAAATGGTGAAGTCGTCCTTGAGGAGGTTTTTAGGCTCATTTGGATCTTCCATTCTTTTGATGAAGTCAGATTGATCTTTACAAAAATGCTCAATGATTAACTTTGTGAACCTTACGAACGGGATCATAGTCTTTTCACGATCGGTTTGAATGTTGTAGACGAGGTCACTCATTATGGGAATTGCAAAGTCAATCGGTAGCATACTGACCATTCCCCAAAACACTTGTAAATGCTCAAGTCTGGGATGTTCGTGACCACTTTTCCTTCCTGATATTCAACGTACGACCAATATTTAGAAGGTTCTCCAAGGCTGAGGCATGTGCTTTGCATTGAATCTAGAATGGTTAATCAGAGGTAAGTCATCTTGAACATCGTATCCTAGATCAATGAGATAATCCAGGAGATCCAATTCAGGCAACATTGGAACAAATTCATTCTCAGGTTGAGGTAGAAGGAAAACTGTACGAAGGACTTCGAGATCTACAGTATAGACTTGTCGATCCAGTGTGACAGTGAAAGACTCATCATCCGAGTTAACCTTTGCTGTAAGCCAGAACTGATGAAGGTAGAACAGTGGAACTAAAGTTGATTTGTCGAACAGATGCTTGCATGGATGAGCCAGGAGAATATCTTTGACAATCTTACATGAGTTCTCAGGAATTCTTAATTTGTCGAAATCAACTCGAGGATTGTTTTTGCCAATGGTGATGCTGTAATCAGCAAGAATGATGTCATTCAGTGTGAGCAATGGAAGAGTTTGTTCGGGGGCATTCTCGTTGTGTTCAGCCATGTTTATCTGAAAAGATATCATCATAAACCAAACATCCAGATTTGTTACTTGTTAGCACAATTACAAGTTTGATTACAGATAAACACCTAGAACATGTAAGCATGAATGGTACAATTACCATATGTGAAATGACGTGTGGTGTAAACTTAGACAAAATTGATCTATTCGAATCATGAAATCAAGCATAGAGTACTAGACATTCACATGTACACAAATGTTATCCAAGTTACATGATTACAATACACATTACATCAAATGATAATCATCAACACTAATACATGTTTTCGAAAATACAACTTACAAGGATCTCGAAACTTTGCATTTTCGACAATTTTCGCAATCACACATAATCCTTATTTTTGAAAATATCTTTAATTGTGTTCTCGAAAAAAAACAGAAACAAGGTAAAAAATTTCGCAAATGCCCATTCTGAGTGTTTTCGAAAAAATTCACAAAGTGTGTTCTCGATAAACAAGTTATCGAGAACATACACATTTGCAAAAAATTTCGCAATCACTAAAACGAGCATTCTCAAAAAAAATTATCTAATTGTGTTCTCGATAAATATGAGCAATGAGGAAATTTCTTCGAAAACACATTAAACAAATATTCTCGAAAGGATTCCAAAGTGTATTCTCGAAAAAAAAATTGTAATTTCGAAAATACATGACTTTGAAAATTATCGCAAATACTTGTTAAGTGTATTCTTGAAAGAATTCCACCATCTTAGTCATTTTCAAAAAAGTGTTCTCGAATGAATTCTTTTACAAGAATTTCGAAATTGTGTAGACGTACGTTTCTTGTAACACCCCCAATTCATGGTTGCAGCGGAATTCGAACTGGGTGTTACTTGACGGCACAATAGTCACAATAATAGAAAACGAACACCAATTGAGTCGTTTTAAAAGATTTATCATTCAAATTGTATAAATATCAGAGATTACAAAATGAGGTCCCAGATGGTTCCATGTTTACAAATTAAATGAGTTTTGAATGATAATAAAATTTATAGCCCTCTTGAGTATCCGTGTCCTTCCGTGCCATCCTTGATCGTCATGAACCTGAAATACATGCTTGAGAGGTCAACACAAAGGTTGAGTGGAATTCGTAGAGTTTAGTTAAATCGTTTGAACACAATAATCTTAGTGTGAGCTATAGACTCACACTCATAGTTAGAAAACAAAATCGTTATTTATTTCACTAAGCTCATACAACCAAAGCGTTAACATCGAACCAACAAAATTGGCATTATAGAAGCCCTATCAAGGTACTTTTGCCGTTATACCGCTAAATCTCAAATATAGTGCATTTGTGTGAACTCATCGTTGTTCAACACAAATGGGATTCGTCAATCCCAATAGATCTATTCACAATATTCGCGCTCACTAAAGGTAGTGACTAATGGTTCATGATATAGGGACTTCGAACATGGCAATCGTTACTTAGTGATAATAAAACATCGTCGGGTAGCATACAGTAGAAAGCATCGTGTTCGAGTAGAAAAATAATAGCATGTATTCCCCCCATGGGTTTGTAAAATAGTTAAACAATAGAAAGTGGGGCTACGAACTCACCTTAAGTTATGTAGTGAGTAGTGAATGTGATGGTCGAATCGCGAAGGTTTCTACGAGCAACCTATAATAGAATGTCGCGACTTAGGATCGGAGTAAAGAATATGAAGTAGTGCCTATATATATATCTTGCATTTATAGTCCATGATGTGGTATGATGTATATTGTAAGTCCTTGAAAGAAAGATTCATGAAACATGTATGTTTTGGTATATCGTTTACTACCGTTCGGGCCGACATAATTCAGAAGTCATGTTAGTAAGCGTTCGAGGAGCCAGGACACTTTAACTCGTAAATCCACAACTCAACTCGACGGCTTACATAATGAACTCCTCACATGAGGTTCCCTACTATTGTAGTAGTTGATGAAATATATAGATATAAGTTTTGGTATGAAAAGTTACATGTCCGATATTTGAATAAACTTAGGAAAGTTTATTTGTACATGAAGATTGTTATTAGGGGTAGTTTCATAAGTCTTGAATGACCATTTTCTCTTGGTAAAATATCATGGTTTCCTTTTAAGTGAAGTAGATCCAAATTGCTTGTTCAAGTTATCGCCTAATTCATTGTTTCATGTTTACGCCTATGTAAGTTGGTATGGTCATTTCGTCATGGCCTAGCCATGACCTTTGGTCCTTGTTCCAAGTTCATGAGACACATCCTTGGCTCTAGCCATGGTTGTGGTCTCGATTATAGGTCATAAGACCTCTTGTTCCTTTCAAAGTATAACCATAATCTAGTGACTTTCGCCTAAAAATGGGCTGTTTAGAATTTGAAGAATTTTATCACACGGAAAGCATTTTTAGGTCTCGAGCTTCTTTGTTACTGAACGAAAACGTCGTTCCGGACAACTTTCGTGTTTTAACTTTTTGATGAATCGGACCAGAAGTGGGACTTTCAAAACCCAAATTTGATCAGAATGGTATTTGGCAGTTTGCCGAAAAGTTTTGGTAACTTCAAATGGGCGTAACTTTTGACTCGTATACTCGTTTTAGGTGGTTCAAATTGCTATGGTTTCCTTGTTAAGTCCTATACTGTAATATGTAATGATCCAATATCATAATTTTACTATTTTGGTCGTGGTTTTCCAAGAAAGTCACTAGTTTGCTTGTTTTAGTAACTTGTTGTAACAATCAATAACAATAACTTGTTTTGTTCACTTTTATACATCATGGACATAACTACAAGACATAATATAGCAAGAATAACATGTAAATAACATGAACATGATTATTTAACAAGAATCATGTTAGGGTTTGGCTTACAACTTTTGGCTTTCAAAGATGAAAGGAAGTTAACATGTAAGGATAGGACATTGATAGACTTGCTTCAACCCACTTCTTCATGCAATCTTTCTACTCTTGTAATCTTGAAAGATGGATGATGAAGGTTGAGGTGAATTGAGTGGATTTAAACTCAAGAGAAATCACCAAGTATATTAGGGATTGGAAGAGTTTTGGTGAATGATATTCTAACTAGGGTTTCTACCTTGAAGAATCACTTGAACCTTGCTAGAAATTAGAAGGAATGAGCAAAGGATGGAAGGGTTTTGGGGGTTGGAGGTGCACGGCACAAAGAAGGGGGGGAAGGGGTATTTATATGGCAATGAGGAGGTTAGAACCCTTGACTAGTCCAACCTTGGAGAGCAAGTTGAACACTTGTCATCATCTCATGACACAAGGCATAAGATCAAGCCACATGGGTGGTGAATCCCCCCTCCTAGGCCGGTTTCATGAGCTTGGAGAGCAAGCTTTGGCTTTTGCTTGGTATTATCCTAGATATTGGATGAAACTTGACTCCGGGAAATGCAAACCGTAAGTTGTTACGCCTCAAAACGTAAAACCGGGTGTCGTAAAATTATGAAAATTTAAAGTATTGTTAGACATGTCCATATGTCCCATAATAAAATATAAAATGAGTGGTAGGTTCCATTTGGGTGGTAAACCCTGCTAAAAACTGGAAACACGGGTCTAAAACGCGTAATACGTAAAACGTACGAATATTGTGTAAAATTGAGAAAAGTAAAATGTTACTTTTCTAATATGTTAAAAATGATTTAAAATGACTTATAATGTCTAGACTGGGCTCAGTCTAGTGTCGGTTGGTATTAAATGTCTTTTAGACATCAAACCGTAAGCCTAAAAATCACGAAATGACTTATAACATCAAGGGATGATTTTTGGTCAATGGAGGAGGGAAAAATATGTTGACTTTTTCTAATAATTTGAAATCTCAAATCGTATTAGAAACTCGTTTCGTGGTCTAACGGTTAATCGCCCATTCGGTTAAGCGTGCTCATGTGAGAGTAGTACCGACATGGGTGACCTACTGGGAAGTCTTTGGTCATGTTTTTCTCAGTCATGATTAATTCTCAAATAAATCATGAGTGTGTCAAACATTTTTCTGATGCGGGGTCACTTGACGGGATCGAATTTCGTTGTGCGTAGAATTTTTGAATGACGTTTTACCCTAAAGCGTGTAATTCCTTAATAACTTTCACGAAAATGATCTGACGAATGTCAAACATTTAATTTGCCATGGAAATGATTTATTATTCGAGAATATCAAATAAAAATCAACTTTCGGGAAAATTTCGGAAAGAAATGAATAGTAAAAATGAATAGTAATATGAATAGTAAAAGTGAATAGTGAATTTTCCGGGAATAGTAATTAACCTGAAATTGTGAATTATTACAGTCTCTACCCCTTACGGGGAACTTCGTCCCGAAGTTCTATGTGTGTCATATGTTGGAGTGGTGTCGATGAAAAGGTGTGGTTACTTATGAGGACTATAGTCTGGGATTACCAGTGATGTAGTTTGATTTGTCGTTTCAGTGTATGGTGTAGGACGAGGTTTACTTTTATGTAGGAAAGGTATGGTAATAGTCGAATATCAAAGGAAATTGATATAGCAGTCGAATATTAATAGGAATTGAGATCGTAGTTGCAATCATAGCCTAGTAGGTAATCGGTTGTTGTACCTAGTGTTTATTGACTTCATACTTATGTTATTTCGGATACAAATAAGCCCACTTGTTTATAATTCTTTATTTACATAGAGAGGCATCCCAAACAATGTAGATAAGGAAATATAAACTTATGGTTTAGTGATGTACAATGTCTTTATTTAAATGAAAAGGCATCCCAATCCATTCAAATAATTACAAATCATCCTACACAACATTCATACTTAGTCGGTGAGTTACAAGGTAGGGTTTTACGAGATGATACTGGTGTTCCAAGATGAATATTCAATCTTGTAAAGCTGGTAAGGGTGCTTGTGGTGTAGCTAAGGATGATTTGAGCATTAAAAATGCATCAAGATCTGTTTATGAGCTTGTGGTTCCAACGGTTATGAAGATAATGTTGTGATATCTTGATGAACAGAAGTGTGTAGTGTATGCTTAACATTAATACTCTTAGGTATAGATGTTGAGTTTGCTTTAAAAATCTTAAAAGATTTTAAAGGTTTATGATGGAATGGTATCCTTAGGACCTAAACAGGATAGTACTTCTACAGGATGAAGAGAAGAATTGATAACTATCCCAAGATAGTAGTTCGGATTATCTCATAAATGAAAACTTTCAAGAATGAAATTAGGTAGTACAAATAAGGTGTTAAGATTTCGCTGAGTGGTAAGGCACTATCGTGTCTCTAGATTGTTTTAAAGAATTCTGGTGGTTTATCGAGTTCAAGTAGGAAATCAACCTAAACATAACCCTAGTACAACTACTCTCAGTATTTGAAAATTTTAAGTCGAATATAGTTAGTCAGACTATATTCCACTGTCCCTAGGTTAAATATAGGTGACTAGTCTATATTTAGCCAAGGTTCGATAAAATTTTCAAATACCTAAATTAGGTATACTTGTGATACGTCCGTTGCTTTCGGGAAACTGTCCACTAAACAAAGGCGATGTCAAACCATTCAGTTGCAAGTCCCGCCATAAGAGACTTGTAACGTATGTTTTCACATTCCATTGCATAGAAGATAGTACGGGTAGATATGTGTGGAAAGGAAGTTGAAGTAATTCTAAAACAGTCTATACTGGACTAGAATTACAAACTTTTAACAATGAAGGTTTCAGAAGAAAACTTTGATGAATGTAGAGAAAGTTCAGCTTTCGTAGGTGATGGATTAGTTTGTCCTTTAGAAATCTCATATCTCTTGTTTGGAAATCGATAGATTGTGATGGGTTTTTGATATCATATGAAATGATATTGATGAGGTGGTGGAATAATTCGAGAGACCATTGCACAAATCACAATGTCTCGGAAGTAGATTAGACCATTGTGTCATACAATGTTCGGGAAATAGAAAAGACCATCGTAATTCGTTACAATATCTTGGATATAAAATGTTGGAGTAGGAACATGGTTGGGAGAATGTGGTTGTGTCGAAATGCCATAGAATAGGCATGTGTAGATATGTTTAGATAAAATGATTGAAAATAACTCGAATGTATATATAAATATACTAGTATTTGTTCGTGTAGTGTAAAATGCCTAGTGTGTATATATGAATATACATATATGTTCATGTAGCATAAAATGCTTAATAAGTCCATAATCATCTGGAGGATGGAAGACACGAAGATCGGAAGGCTATAAAATGTTTTTGCTTGTAGTGTGGTTATAGTTTAGGTCTCAATTAGACCCGTTTCTCTATAACCATGGCTCTGCTACCAATCTGTAACACCCCCAATTCATGGTTGCAGCGGAATTCGAACTGGGTGTTACTTGACGGCACAATAGTCACAATAATAGAAAACGAACTCCAATTGAGTCGTTTTAAAAGATTTATCATTCAAATTGTATAAATATCAGAGATTACAAAATGAGGTCCCAGATGGTTCCATGTTTACAAATTAAATGAGTTTTGAATGATAATAAAATTTATAGCCCTCTTGAGTATCCGTGTCCTTCCGTGCCATCCTTGATCGTCATGAACCTGAAATACATGCTTGAGAGGTCAACACAAAGGTTGAGTGGAATCCGTAGAGTTTAGTTAAATCGTTTGAACACAATAATCGTAGTGTGAGCTATAGACTCACACTCATAGTTAGAAAACAAAATCGTTATTTATTTCACTAAGCTCATACAACCAAAGCGCTAACATCGAACCAACAAAATTGGCATTATAGAAGCCCTATCAAGGTACTTTTGCCGTTATACCGCTAAATCTCAAATATAGTGCATTTGTGTGAACTCATCGTTGTTCAACACAAATGGGATTCGTCAATCCCAATAGATCTATTCACAATATTCGCGCTCACTAAAGGTAGTGACTAATGGTTCATGATATAGGGACTTCGAACATGGCAATCGTTACTTAGTGATAATAAAACATCGTCGGGTAGCATACAGTAGAAAGCATCGTGTTCGAGTAGAAAAATAATAGCATGTATTCCCCCCATGGGTTTGTAAAATAGTTAAACAATAGAAAGTGGGGCTACGAACTCACCTTAAGTTATGTAGTGAGTAGTGAATGTGATGGTCGAATCGCGAAGGTTTCTACGAGCAACCTATAATAGAATGTCGCGACTTAGGATCGGAGTAAAGAATATGAAGTAGTGCCTATATATATATCTTGCATTTATAGTCCATGATGTGGTATGATGTATATTGTAAGTCCTTGAAAGAAAGATTCATGAAACATGTATGTTTTGGTATATCGTTTACTACCGTTCGGGCCGACATAATTCAGAAGTCATGTTAGTAAGCGTTCGAGGAGCCAGGACACTTTAACTCGTAAATCCACAACTCAACTCGATGGCTTACATAATGAACTCCTCACATGAGGCTCCCTACTATTGTAGTAGTTGATGAAATATATAGATATAAGTTTTGGTATGAAAAGTTACATGTCCGATATTTGAATAAACTTAGGAAAGTTTATTTGTACATGAAGATTGTTATTAGGGGTAGTTTCATAAGTCTTGAATGACCATTTTCTCTTGGTAAAATCTCATGGTTTCCTTTTAAGTGAAGTAGATCCAAATTGCTTGTTCAAGTTATCGCCTAATTCATTGTTTCATGTTTACGCCTATGTAAGTTGGTATGGTCATTTCGTCATGGCCTAGCCATGACCTTTGGTCCTTGTTCCAAGTTCATGAGACACATCCTTGGCTCTAGCCATGGTTGTGGTCTCGATTATAGGTCATAAGACCTCTTGTTCCTTTCAAAGTATAACCATAATCTAGTGACTTTCGCCTAAAAATGGGCTGTTTAGAATTTGAAGAATTTTATCACACGGAAAGCATTTTTAGGTCTCGAGCTTCTTTGTTACTGAACGAAAACGTCGTTCCGGACAACTTTCGTGTTTTAACTTTTTGATGAATCGGACCAGAAGTGGGACTTTCAAAACCCAAATTTGATCAGAATGGTATTTGGCAGTTTGCCGAAAAGTTTTGGTAACTTCAAATGGGCGTAACTTTTGACTCGTATACTCGTTTTAGGTGGTTCAAATTGCTATGGTTTCCTTGTTAAGTCCTCTACTGTAATATGTAATGATCCAATATCATAATTTTACTATTTTGGTCGTGGTTTTCCAAGAAAGTCACTAGTTTGCTTGTTTTAGTAACTTGTTGTAACAATCAATAACAATAACTTGTTTTGTTCACTTTTATACATCATGGACATAACTACAAGACATAATATAGCAAGAATAACATGTAAATAACATGAACATGATTATTTAACAAGAATCATGTTAGGGTTTGGCTTACAACTTTTGGCTTTCAAAGATGAAAGGAAGTTAACATGTAAGGATAGGACATTGATAGACTTGCTTCAACCCACTTCTTCATGCAATCTTTCTACTCTTGTAATCTTGAAAGATGGATGATGAAGGTTGAGGTGAATTGAGTGGATTTAAACTCAAGAGAAATCACCAAGTATATTAGGGATTGGAAGAGTTTTGGTGAATGATATTCTAACTAGGGTTTCTACCTTGAAGAATCACTTGAACCTTGCTAGAAATTAGAAGGAATGAGCAAAGGATGGAAGGGTTTTGGGGGTTGGAGGTGCACGGCACAAAGAAGGGGGGGAAGGGGTATTTATATGGCAATGAGGAGGTTAGAACCCTTGACTAGTCCAACCTTGGAGAGCAAGTTGAACACTTGTCATCATCTCATGACACAAGGCATAAGATCAAGCCACATGGGTGGTGAATCCCCCCTCCTAGGCCGGTTTCATGAGCTTGGAGAGCAAGCTTTGGCTTTTGCTTGGTATTATCCTAGATATTGGATGAAACTTGACTCCGGGAAATGCAAACCGTAAGTTGTTACGCCTCAAAACGTAAAACCGGGTGTCGTAAAATTATGAAACTTTAAAGTATTGTTAGACATGTCCATATGTCCCATAATAAAATATAAAATGAGTGGTAGGTTCCATTTGGGTGGTAAACCCTGCTAAAAACTGGAAACACGGGTCTAAAACGCGTAATACGTAAAACGTACGAATATTGCGTAAAATTGAGAAAAGTAAAATGTTACTTTTCTAATGTGATAAAAATGATTTAAAATGACTTATAATGTCTAGACTGGGCTCAGTCTAGTGTCGGTTGGTATTAAATGTCTTTTAGACATCAAACCGTAAGCCTAAAAATCACGAAATGACTTATAACATCAAGGGATGATTTTTGGTCAATGGAGGAGGGAAAAATATGTTGACTTTTTCTAATAATTTGAAAACTCAAATCGTCTTAGAAACTCGTTTCGTGGTCTAACGGTTAATCGCCCATTCGGTTAAGCGTGCTCATGTGAGAGTAGTACCGACATGGGTGACCTGCTGGGAAGTCTTTGGTCATGTTTTTCTCAGTCATGATTAATTCTCAAATAAATCATGAGTGTGTCAAACATTTTTCTGATGCGGGGTCACTTGACGGGATCGAATTTCGTTGTGCGTAGAATTTTTGAATGACGTTTTACCCTAAAGCGTGTAATTCCGTGTAATTCCTTAATAACTTTCACGAAAATGATCTGACGAATGTCAAACATTTAATTTTCCATGGAAATGATTTATTATTCGAGAATATCAAATAAAAATCAACTTTCGGGAAAATTTCGGAAAGAAATGAATAGTAGAATGAATAGTAATATGAATAGTAAAAGTGAATAGTGAATTTTCCGGGAAAAGTAATTAACCTGAAATTGTGAATTGTTACATTTCTTTTGTAATATAGAGTTTCCAGAGAGTGTATCCTGTTAATGTGAATGAGAAACAAACAATTAACACACAGAAATGACACAAACTCACTAATTTCGAAACTTGATTATAACCACATATCAAGAATCACTAAGAAGTGTTATATCATGTTATATTTCAGTTTCACACATTAACATTCTACAATTGGAACATGAAAAAACACTCTAATTTGACCACAAGAACAACACATGAGAAAAACCCATTTAGAACGAAGCCCTAGTTTTCGAGAATTAATCATTCATGGATGTTAAACCAATTGAAATGCATTATAATGATTCTAGCACATTAATAACATATCCCACCAAGAATATCAATCAAACGAACACACAATCAAAAGTACCCAAATCGGACTAAAACCCTAGTATTCGAAAATCATTCAAACATGTTTTAGATTATAATTAACCGTTATAGGGATGTTTAGAACATGTATTAGAACAAAAGCCCTATGAAAAATTTCTCAAGCAAACATGTTTTGATTGTTTCTGAAATTTATGAAACCCTAGAACTTCAAATCGTGATTACTTGAAATCTAACCGTTGAAATCGTGATTAAACGAAAACCATTACTTGTAATAACCTTAGGATCATAAAGGAACTTACAGATTGATTATTAAAAGCACGGATTATCTTGTTCAATTTCTAGTCGTCGATTTCAAATTGGGTGTTTGTTTGTTTTGAAAAATTTCTAAAATATGGGGTGCTTGTATGTTTATATATATTGAACTTTCATCATCTTGACACATTTAGTCCTTTAACTACTTACTTTGCATCACAAATGCTTTAACTTGATACAAGTTAATGACCAAAGGCAACTTTCTTAGATATACTCCCTATGATATCGTTAATGAAATTTTTAACGGGATGAGACGAAGGAAAGGTCATAAAACTTCTCTTATTTCTGAAACAACGCATCTTATGAAAATATGCAAGTATACCGGATTGAAAGAATGATAAATTTTAAGCGTGTCTCCCCCTCAACACTTGTAAAAGAGTAGGAAATAACAAAATGTTGACAGGAAGCGATATACTTGCGTTGTTTTTTTTTTATTTTTATTTTATTTTATTTTATTTTTTTTTTGAAGTAATATAGGAAAATTTTTTTGAGTTTTTGTTGGTTTTATAATTTTGTATTTTGTTTTTGAAAAATTATTTACAACGATAGTATTAATGTTTGACTTTCACTTGTGTTTTAAAAACTTTTCCAGATCCTCTTGAGTCAAACATCGCATACCAATTTGGTGAACTAAATTAGCGAACCTTGTTGGAGGTAATGCTTTGGTGAGTAAGTCCGCCAGTTGGTACTCAGTTCCCACAAAATATAGTTCAACTGTACCCTTTTCGACATGCTCCTTGATGAAATGATATCGGAGATCAATGTGTTTGGATTTGCAGTGATGAACTGTGTTGCAGGAGATTGCAATGGCACTTTTGGAGTCACAGTAGATTGGAATCTTATTAAATAGGTAGCCATAGTCTTTAAGCTATGATCGCATCCAAATGACTTGAGCACAACAAGCAGACATAGCTACGTATTAAGATTTTGTTGATGACAGTGAAGTGCAGTCCTGCTTCTTTAATTGCCAAGACACAATCTTATCTCCAAGAAAATGTAATCCACCTAATGTACTTTTTCGTGTGTCTAAACATCATGTATGGTCAGCGTCTGAAAAAGCTATTAGTTTAAAACCAGAATCCTTCGGATACCAGATTCCCAAATGGATGGTTCCCTTTATGTATCGAAGGATTCTTTTTGCCTCATTGAGGTGTTTTTCAGTTGGTTTAGACTGATAACGCGAACACATATATACAGCAAATACAATATCAGGTCTGCTAGATGTGAGATACATGAGGGACCCAATAATACTTCATTATTTGGTAGGGTCAACAGGACTCCCATGTATATCAGCATCTAGTTGTGTGGAATTGGCCATTGGTGTATTCATAGTATCACAACTTTGCATGCCATGTTTCTTTAAAATCTCAAGAGCGTATTTAGACTGATATAGAAAAATTTCACGGGGTGATTGATGAACTTGTAGTCCTAGAAAGAACGTAAGTTTACCCATCATGGACATTTCGAAATTATCTGTCATTAATTTTGCAAAATCAATTGAGTGACGTTTGTTTGTTGATGCAAAAATAATGTCATCGACATAAATTTGAACAATTAATAAGTCCGCCCCGTATGTTTTTGTAAACAGTGTAGGGTCCACCGAGCCTAAAGTAAAGTTATTAGCCAACAAGAATGTAGACAACTTGTCATACCACGCCCTTGGGGCTTGCTTGAGACCGTAGAGAGACTTCTTTAGCTTGTAGACATGATTAGGATGGTCTGGATCAACAAAGCCTTCAGATTGACTAACATAAAGCACTTCACGGAGTTGACCATTCAGAAATACCGTTTTCACGTCCATTTGATAAACAACCATATTTAGGTGAGCAGCGTATGCTAGAAAAATCCGTACAAATTCAAGTCTAGCCACTGAAGGAAATGATTCTTCAAAATCGATTCCTTCTTCTTGAGAGTATCCTTTTGCTACCAAGCGTGATTTGTTATGTGATGCGTAGGGATTGCACCAGGCTTTACCGCTCGAGGGATCTCGAGAAGCTTACAACCCCCACCAGGCTGTGTACCTGATCGATGTAGTATAGTATAGTGACAAGTACCGGGGGACTGATCCTTCAGCTAGGAATAGTGTCGCTAGGGTTAGAAAACCTAAAGACTAGGTCTAGAGGTGAGGGATGATTCGTTTTGTATTTTTAGGTTTTTATAAAAAGCAAATAAAAATCTCAGTTTTAAGAGGAGTGGGCGGAATTAGTTGCTAGTCAACTAACCCAATAACTAAAGATGCAATCAAAATAAAATACTAAAAATAAAAATAAACTAAATTATACTAGTGGTGTGAGCAATATATGGGAGAATTATGTTTACTTAGGTTTCACTACTCCCTAGATATCTTTTACAGGTTAATTACTTGTTACAGTTGCGTGGATGACGGATTGTATTCCTTAATACCATTCATGGGGTGGCGTACTTACTTCCCCAATCCTATAAGCGCCTACTTCACTTTTATGTCGAGCCGGCTAAGAAGCTCCTAACATGGGATCATTAGAATTTGCTCATGCATTAAATACAATCATAAAAACCTAGTACACATCGGTTCATGTTTCTTAAGACGTTCAAGCATGTTACACAATGGAGATCTGCCGGTTTTCTTAAGCCTAACATTGAAATCATTCATCCATTACAACTATAAACAAGCAATCAACCTATAATTAACATCTAGGTTTCATTACATCTAAGCAAACACATGATAGATCTAGCCTAGCATGTTAAAATCAAGACAAGCATAAGATATATTCAAACAACACATAGACATATTGAATGAATTGAAAGAGGACTTATCTTAATTGAACATGAAAGGTTTCAAGGGGTAAAAACCCTTGAAAATACTGTTACAAACGACCTAGGGTTTATTAGGTTCGACCCTAGTATTCCCCACACAAGTTCCTCTCTTAATGAATGAAAAATAGAAAAGTATATATAGATTTTGTGAGGTGGCGGCATCAAGAACAAATGTCTGACGCTGTCATCTCGCCGCCAAATAAATTCTCAGATTGCCTAGATCTGGGTTTGACGCCGTCACATGTATTCTTTATGCAGGCCGTCACCATATTAACTCTTGACACCCTTCTCTTGACGCCTTCAGGTTTTCTCTGGGGCGTCATGGATTTTACTCCTGACGCCGTCACAATTTTCCTCTTGACGCCGTCAGGTACTGTTCTCAGCATGGAAAATTAAGTCTTTGCTATTTTCTTTATGCTCCAAAAACGTCCAAAATGCTTCCTTTTCCAGAATTCACTCCCAAAGTACCTAAAATCACAAAAGGAACGATTTAGGGCAATATTTGATCAAATAAATTCAATTCCGGGCTTAAATGACCCCCTAAAAACGGTTCATTTTTCGCCTCATCATATACCCTTACACTTGAGATTTGCTTGTCCTCAAGCAAATGCGCTTTTATTCTAATCAAAATACAAGTTATGGGTCATTTAACACTAATGTAAAAGTAATTACAACAAATAATCGTTCCACTAAAGACCAAAGACAAGCACGGAGGTCATATACTAGCACCTCACAAATAGTGTTTAGATACTCACATCTCTCGGGTGTAATAACGTATATATCACAATATGGAAATGGAAAACATCTCTCACTACCTGTCATAGCAAAATAGATTACCATAGGCTTGGGAAAGGATCAAACCTCCACCACATGGCATAAGCACCTAGGATAAACTATCAAATAGGTCTTTTAAAGGGTTGTAACGTTAGGTGTAGTGATATGGAATATACGGTTTTGTTGGATATAGGCAGTCTTTACTGGTGGCGAGTTAACAATCTTGGTTAATTACGTGTATAATATGGCATTGCTAAGCCAAGACTAGACTCGACTTAAGTTAATAAATGAAAAATAACAAAAACATAAAATAAACATAGAATGGAAACGGGATGGTAGTCCATATTTTTTTTTTTTTTTTTTTTTTTTTTTTTTGCATACACTCTTACCCTACCATCCAAAATAATACATCATAGGGAATGAAAATTCCCCTTACACTTAAATTTTTACATACTTTACAACAAACTAATCTAATAACTCGAATCAAGATAATCAAAACTCTTGGAGTACTTTTAAGATTAACGCACATATAGGGGTAATATATGATGTTCTTCCCCATTACTCCATAAAATAAGTACTTTACCCATGAGTCCCAATCGTCCGAAAACAATATGTACAAGGATATGACTCGACGTAGCAACCATGTAATCAATTAGATAATTAACTTAGGGTTTAACAAATAACAATAATGCACTAAAGATGAGTGCATACATGGAAGGCTAAGGCGATTTGGGTGTACATTTAAGTGGGGCGTAACAAATTCTTCCTTTAAGTAAGATGCTTTAAGTTAGAAATGAAAAGATAGGCTCGGAGGGGTGTACTAGGGGTTTCGTGTACTAAAAATGAGTACAACGCTAAGGGTGTGAGAAAAATTAATTGACTTAACTAGCCAAGTAATATGACTTAAATGGTCAAGTAATTATGATACGGGTTTAACACAAGGGTGATCCTAATGCCTCTTATCATGTAGTAAATCCTACTACACGAATGTAGTCTCACTAGCGGTCTCGGGATGCATCACTAACGCAAGTTCTAGAATCTAAATGCTACCGGTACACTCATAAGCACTAATAGTGATTGCTTTTCCTATCAAATCTAAAGACGAACCTTACATATTTGGGTGGAAAATGTTTCTGAATAGTACGGTTTTGTGCTAGTCATACAATCTCCTATCCATGAGACGCTTGCTATGGCAAAAGTTTCACTCCTAAATGTTGTAAAAAAATTTAAATTTGGTGCTAAAATTACACTAACAAGTATTTCTCATAGTTTTATTACACATCTACCATCAAACTAACAAACTCAAGCGAAAGTGTATCTGTAAGGTATCATCATTTTACCCTCCCCTTACACTTAGGATGAACATTGTCCCCAATGTTCAAGTAAAGAATGTAAAAGTGAAATAAGTAAAAAGAATGAAATCAAATACTCCCCTGATTCGCTCGGTATGGATAATAAGGTGGCCAGGTTAGATCTTCCTCCAAGAAAATGAACGATCAAAGTTTCCCTTCCAGAATATAAAACATCTTCTTGTCATACATAACCTGTAAAACCTGAGAAAATAGACAAGGCAACCTCGCATAAAATTGGCGGAAATCTATATATGCTAACAAATCCTAGAAAACAAAATAAGATATAATGCTTTTGGAATGATGTTTGAAGATTTCCTGGAGATTATAAAACTAATGATTCAACAAAAACTTTAAGACTCCGTTAGAAAAACAAAACTGGTAAAATTTCTACAATTTTACACGTGACGCCGTCAAGAGTAAACTTGTGACGCCGTCAGAAGTGATCTGCAGAAATTCTTATGTTATGTCTTCGGAAAATTTCTGGAAAAACTTCGTCCTACTTCCTGGAAATCCTGCAAAACATCATTATGACTCGATACAAGCATTTGACTCTAACAAATACAAATATACATGTTCACTTAATATTATGGAGAATCATGATCGGTTGTTGTTTCTTAAAAACATATTTGGGGTTTCCCCTTACACTTATCTTTTGCGAAATACCTTTGGATGAAGTTAAGACAAAGCCAAACAACAAAGTAAAGTATTTTCACTATTTTAGTTTGAAACATGATCTACCAACAATAAAAATAAAGCATGCATACGGAAGCAAATAACAAACAAACAAACTAAAAATCACACAAAGCATGGGTTGCCTCCCAAGAAGCGCTTTTCTTTATTTACGAGTCTTGTAGCTAGACTCAAGGTCATGGGTTATCGTGTGTCGCTTATGCTCACATAACCAAGCGTGAGCCATCTAATAGTCGCCTCATCTTTCTTATAATCATCTCCTAACTCTAAACATCCGCGATAGTACCTTTTATTATTTTCATGAGTATATTTAAGCCATTTTCTCTTATCATTCTCACTTAGCATTTCTATGGGCGGATACCTACTACACTTTTCCATGGAAAAATCCTTGAACCTAGGGTTTGCACGGGGCATTTGGTAGACAAAATCTTTATCCCCATCTGAGAATGTAATTAACCCTTCCATAAGTTTTTCATCAAGGTTGGTCAACCTTTTGAAAGGTTTTCCAAACACAACTTGGGTTACTTACTATCAATAAATTCTCCTAGATTCTCCATAACCATGAACTCAACAAGATAAACGAAGCTTCCTATAAACACATGCAATGACATTGCCCTAACAATAACATTATCTCCTTTGTATTCTAACTCATCTACCATGATTTTATTATATTCACTACGCGAGATTATGTTCATTGGGAGAGATGAGTTGGCATTAAAACTCCTAAATCCAATCTTACAAGGAAATTGCATATTGAATGAGCTATCACACTCAATCCTTGTTCTAGGGTCGACATACCTAAGAGGGTTCACTTCATCTTCCATCCTATCCTCATTGATCACATCACCATCATCTAGCTCCTTATCGGAGTCTGAATAGTAAAAAGGACTAGCCCTATGGTCATTATCATGGTCAGACTCCTCCATTTCAGAATTATTGTCAAAGTGGTGGTTAGGCGATAGGTTAGGTGGGTTCTCATTTTCCACTAAAGGGATTGGGGCGGGCATTTGGAAAATCCTACGACGAAAAACACGAATAACAGGAATCAAACGATCAATGTTATTGTTATCCATCGAATTAGTTTACGAACAAAGGAAACAAAGAAATAAGATAGAATAAAGAGAACCTAAAAAAAATAAAAATAAAATCCTACTAAAAAGGAATCTAGCAAGTAGACCTAATAAAAAGAAATCCTAACCTAGACAATAACTATTCCCCGGGTTGCGGCGCCAAAAACTTGATGCGTAGGGATTGCACCAGGCTTTACCTCTCGAGGGATCTCGAGAAGCTTACAACCCCAACCAGGCAGTGTACCTGATCGATGTAGTATAGTGACAAGTACCGGGGGATTGATCGTTCAGCTAGGAATAGTGTCGCTAAGGTTAGAAAACCTAAAGACTAGGTCTAGAGATGAGGGATGATTCTTTTTGTATTTTTAGGTTTTTATAAAAAGCAAATAAAAATCTCGGTTTTAAGAGGAGTGGGCGGAATTAGTTGCTAGTCACCTAACCCAATAACTAAAGATGCAATCAAAATAAAATGCTAAAAATGAAAATAAACTAAATTATACTAGTGGTGTGAGCAATATATGGGAGAATTGTGTTTAGTTAGGTTTCACTGCTCCCTAGATATCTTTTACAGGTTAATTACTTGTTACAGTTGCATAGATGACGGATTGTATTCCTTAATACCATTCATGGGGTGGCGTACTTACTTCCCCAATCCTATAAGCGCCTACTTCACTCCTATGTCGAGCCGGCTAAGAAGCTCCTAACATGGTATCATTAGAATTTGCTCATGCATTAAATACAATCATAAAAACCTAGTACACATCGGTTCATGTTTCTTAAGACGTTCAAGCATGTTACACAATGGAGATCTGCCAGTTTTCTTAAGCCTAACATTGAAATCATTCATCCATTACAACTATAAACAAGCAATCAACCTATAATTAACATCTAGGTTTCATTACATCTAAGCAAACACATGATAGATCTAGCCTAGCATGTTAAAATCAAGACAAGCATAAGATATATTCAAACAACACATAGACATATTGAATGAATTCAAAGAGGGCTTATCTTAATTGAACATGAAAGGTTTCAAAGGGTAAAAACGCTTGAAAATACTGTTACAAACGACCTAGGGTTTATTAGGTTCGACCCTAGTATTCTCCACACAAGTTCCTCTCTTAATGAATGAAAAATAGAAAAGTATATATAGATTTTGTGAGGTGACGGCGTCAAGAACAAATGTCTGACGCCGTCATCTCGCCGCCAAATAAATTCTCGGACTGCCTAGATCTGGGTTTGACGTCGTCGCGTGTATTTCTTATGCAGGCCATCACCATATTAACTCTTGACGCCTTCACGTTTTCTCTGGGTCGTCATGGATTTTACTCCTGACGCCGTCACAATTTTCCTCTTGACGTCGTCAGGTACTGTTCTCAGCATGGAGAATTAAGTCTTTGCCGTTTTCTTCACTTTTATGCTCCAAAAATGTCCAAAATGCTTCCTTTTCCAGAATTCACTCCCAAAGTACCTAAAATCACAAAAGGAACGATTTAGGGCAATATTTGATCAAATAAATTCAATTCCGGGCTTAAATGACCCCCTAAAAACGGTTCATTTTTCACCTCATCATTATGTATGACAGTTCCTTCTGCATCCAGTTTTTTTTTCCAGATCCATTTCAAGCCGATGACAATGACTCCTTCAGGTTTTTCAACCATTTCCCAGACTTCCAATGTTTGGAATGATTCAAATTCCTCTTGCATAGATTCAATCTAGTTGTCATAAGTCATAGCTTCTTTGATGTTCTTTGGCACGGTTTCACATACTGTGAGTGCGTATATGCAAGTTTCACCGTCTGTGTGAAGTCGTTGTCTTGTCATAATTGGTGCATCTGGATGGCTAATAATTTGAACTAAGGGGTGATCTCTAGTCCATTTGTGTGTCGAAGGGTGAAGTTGATAAGTATCTCGCAAGTGAGCAGGATCCAAATTTCGTGTAGATGACTCAGCAATGTCAGGGACAAGTGGAGCCGGTGCAAATGGGTTAAAGAACGGTTCTGGGTCATGCTCTGTGGTTTGTGGAATTGATTTAGGTATGGAGTCTTCAGCTGATTGTCGTGAGTTGGACCTGGTTTGTTCTGTAGTTGTTGGAGATACTATTAGAGGACCGTCTCTGCCAACAGTTGTTGTTGTTTGTTGAGGGGAATCAGGTACTTGATGGTTATCAAGATGTGCAGCGGAATTTGGTGAGACCTCAGAGTGGCGGTTATCAATTGTATCATCAAATAATGGAGCAAACAAGGTTTCCACTTCTTTACGAGAGAGTGACAATGGTTCAGCCAAAGATTCTGGAAAGTTAAGACGGTTGGATGCGGGTCCTAAGCTGTTTTGCTCAGAAGCCATTGCTGAAGTGCTTTTTAAACGGTTGGTTGCGGGTCCTAAGTTGTTGTACTTAGAAGCCATAGCTGAAGTGTCTTTAAAATAGTTGATTGCGGGTCCTAAGTTGTTGTGCTCAGAAGCCATTATTGAAGTACTTTTAAACAGTTGATTGCGGGTCCTAAGCTGTTGTGCTCAGAAGCCATTGCTGTTGTATCTGAAAAGAAGAAAGAATAGACAAAATAGAGAACATGGATCCCCAAGTGTAATTGGGTTCTGGATGTTAGAAGCATAAAGATGTAGTGTCAATTATCTTCTTGACACTCGAACACACTATATCAATGATTTCCTTTCTCGCCTCAGGGATAGATGTTGTGGATTTCACATTAGTTTTGGTGAAACTGTCTAAGATCTTTCCTGTAGGAATCCACGTAAGACCAATTGATTTGAAGATTTTACCCGTGGGTACCCACCTAGTGTTAGATCTAGGAGATGTTTTCTTTTTAGATGCAGTTGAATGAAATGTGGGAGCATCACTTGGTTGAGAAAACTTACGTCCTATATTGATCCACTTCTTAGGTTTTTGAATTATGACTTTTGGTTCAACGGGTTTGTTTGTCTTAGTCGATTGAGCCTTTTCAAGTGAATTTTCCTTTTGAAGATATTTTAAAGCACAAACAACATGATTATTTACGCAACTACTCTTAGAAGCTAGCCAATTCCTATTAGTTTGTTGATTACTCTTGGGTTTTGGTTTGCTACTACTAGCACTGTTCTGCACTATAGTGGAATGCATCGCAAGAGGTTTTGAACCTAGAATTCCATCCTTTGGAAGTAGCGCCTTTTTCCTAGCATTTTCTAGATCATAGTTCTTGTACATGTCATATGTGTCATAAGACTCTTTACTTTTAATGCTTGTTTTAGACACTGTTTTCGAACTAATCCTAGATGAGCCAGGTATAATCACATGTTGAGATTTAGCAGACACAAATGCATTTTCCTTAGGCCAAGAATGTGGAGTGACTGGTTTTGTCAAATTGGTTTTCTCAACAACTTGGGAGGCAAACCGAGGTTTTGAAAATTTAGGTCGTTCAGATTTAAATGCAGTTGGTTGTCTAACCACTGATTGTTTTCTGTTTGTTTGAGAAAGCGGTTTCCCCAAGATTGATGGTTTTGCAAACTTAGTATCCACACTCTGGCCAGTCAGTCTTCTTAATTTGTTTTGCAATGCAGCATGTGCAAACACTTTTGCTTGAATTTGACCTTTTAAAAGCTCATTTTCTTTAACTAATGTATCCACACATTTACTTTGCTCATTCAAAAATTGACCATTGTTGCCCGAAGTTAGAGATTCGTTTTGCAGTTTAAGTTCCAGTGAGATGCAATGTGCCTCCAGTTTTGAAAAATCTTTATGAAACTGGGCAATGCTCTTTTTGAGAAGAATGTTTTCTGACTCAAGAGTTTGGTATGATGTTTCAGTTATTGGATTATCATGTAAGGACTCAGACTCAAAACGTTTGTCAAGACATTGTACAACATCTTGGTCAACCTCTCCTTCATTACTGAAGTTAGGTTGCTCAGATTGTTGTTTCTCATTTGCAGGCATAATATGATCAACAGTAGATTGTACCTCAACCATTTGCTCTTTGTCAAAGTTAGGTTCTGTGTCATAGATGGGTATGACATCTTCCTCTTCCACTTGTTCTTTGTCAAAGTTGGGCTCTGAGTCATAGAAGGGTCTGATCTCTGCACAGTCTGCATCTGTATCATTCCCCAATCTACTGTCGTCATCCTGCTCTTCTGATTCTGTCCCATTGCTTTCCATGACACCCAAATTATCTTCCAATACTTTAACCTCATTGCTTGCATTAACGACATCTGCAGTATTCTCACCATTCCCAACAAACCTTTGAGCATTTCTTCCTTGTATCATAAATCTTTCACTTCGCTTGACAGCTCGATTTCTCATAATTTGTAAGATCTCCATTCTTCTAAACATCATTTCTTTGTTCAATTTCACAAGTGAATCCTCATAATCATACTCTAGGCCTGTATTATTCATGAGAAATTTCTGCATATTCGCCATTAACATCATGTCGGCTGTATCGGCTTCCAAATCTGCTGTGTTGGATTCCAAATCTGCATATTCATCATTGAGATTACCCCCTTCAACTTCCATTTGACTAAGTGTGGCATTGTATTCAACATTATCGTCAGAGAGTGAAGTTGAATCATAATCTTGAGCTTCCACATCTGCAATATTTTCCATATATGCCATGAATGCCATGCTTGGTTCAATAAGATCTTCTTCGTCATCAGTATCTTTCATTGTGTTAAAGCATTCATAAGTTGAAGTCATCATACATTTGCCTTTATCAGTAGATGCTTTTCCAAGCTTCACAAGATTTTGCAGAAGTGATTGCGTATGATTATATAGAGTTGCAGGATTGTACTGTGGAATGAAGATAGGCTCAGGTGCATTTGGAGGATTGAAGAAGATACCATTTGGAGTGTAAATTAAGGATCCATGGTCAACAGCTGGAGATGGTGGAGCAGGGAGAATGGTCTTCATAGGATTCATGCTTAAACAGGATTCAAGAATTTGCTTCATTCTTATGTGATAAAGTTCTTCTGTGCGATGCATAGCTTCAAGATATTTCCACATTTCATAAGCACTGGCTTGAAAGTCCATATTCATGTAAATTGAATTGGGAAGGGCTAATGTCATGAACCATGCAGCCTGATGGTCAGCATAGTACTGAGCGAGTTCAGTAGAATTCAAATCTGCAGTAGTTTGTAGCCTCATAATCCCTGTTGAGTCAGCAAGAAATATCATTTTGTATGGACCATCTTGAATGGATTTAAGCATAAGATCTGCAGCAGGATGATCTGTGAGCCATTGTAGAAATCTCTGTTTCCAATCAGTATATGTTCTTGGTAGCAACATTGGAGGCCTTGATTCATTGCCAAATAGCAAAACATGACGAATGAGGGAGCTGTGACTTTGTTGTAGATGATGTTGTTGTTGATGAGAATATTGGTGAGGAAGGTAGTTGGAAGAAGGTACTGTTGCCGATGACTGTTGCTGATGAGAATATTGGTAAGGAAGGTAGTTGGAAGAAGGTACATGAGACATTGTAAACGATATTTCTCTCCCATTGATTGTTGCGATGTAATCGAAATAATCAAACAAAAAATTTCACACTTAAGGTCGAAATAGTGATTTCAGATTTTCCCTCCAAAAATAATTTGAAAAATTTTCTCTCCCAAAATTTGAAAAACACTATGAAAAGCAATTCTAAGGTTACAAGAAAATTTTGAGTTTCAAAAATTTTGCCGCCAAATTTCACCGAAAAAAATTGAATTTTGGCCTAAAAATTTGAATTTTGGGCCAAAATTTTCACCGTTAAACCAAAATTTGAATTTCGCTTAAAAATTGAACGTTTAGTATCCTGTAAAAATTAAATTTTACTCAAATTTTCCTGTCACACCCCCAATTTACCTGACTTGCAGCAGAATGGAATACCTGGGGGTGTCTGTCATAGCATCACAGTTACGGTTACATTGAACCACCTAAAGTGTCGTTTGTGAAATACTTCGTTTGATCATTGAAATAATTCAGAGTTTACAATATGAGGTCCCCAAAAGGTGTTGCATGTTTGTGAAAAACAAGTCATACTAGATGAAACGTTTACATAAGTGCATGAAATAATGGTGAGACGCGTCGACCCCGCGACTCCATGAAGGTCCAAATGCAGTCACATGAGCTACCTTAATAACCTGAAATACATTGCTAAAACGTCAACATGAATGTTGGTGAATTCCATAGGTTTATAAAATGTAATGTTGTACGGCCACCACAAGTAAAAGTGCAAGATAAAAATCAAGTAAAATAGTACCATAGACCTTAAGCTCATGACCCCGAAGCTATGACTGATGAAATTATATGCCCCTCCCGAATGTTTTACCAGAACACTCCCAAAATGTCAAAATGAAATGCATCCGCTTACTGTTGGTAATAACTACCACGGATGGAGGCGTCACCCTCGATAGATCTATCCACTCACTCTCGCTTAATAGGCAAATTAACGGTCCATGATAATAAATAGGGGACTTTAACAGGTTGGTAAGGCAACTTAAGCAATGTACATATGTTTTGGTACTTGGGCTCGTACTAAAATGGTTGATGCAATGTATTCCCCCGTGGGATTTGAAATCAAAATATTGAATTGAAAACGGGGCTATGAAAACTCACCTGATATGATGGTACCATGAACATGTATTGAGCTGAAAAACAAGGCGCGCACACTAGCCGCAACCTAATATGAATGATGAACAATCTACTTTAAATCATGAAATGATGTTATGAATGTTCATGCACATGTTTCCTATACCACTCTACTCTTTGGAAAAATATTTGTTGTTATCAAAATAATACATTTTCCAATACTTAGGAAAATATGGCTACTAGAAAAATAAAACTAGTTGAAATGTATATATATATATATATATATATATATATATATATATATATATATATATATATATATATATATATATATATATATATATATATATATATATATATATATATATATATCATATGTATCAATGTTAGTGTTGAAATCCTCGGTTTGAAATCCTTGATATAACGCCTTGTAGTGATAAAAATATACTTGTAATCACTAATACTTCATTAGTTATGAATTTGGGTACTTGGTATTATTTCTAGAAATCTAGAGTTACTACGTAGTTTTAGTATTATTTTTCCAAAAGCTGTCAAAAATAATATAAGTTTTGCCGATATTGAAACGTGAATATCTTTGTCGTTATAAGTCCGTTTTACTTGTTCTTTATATCCACGGTTACTTCTTAGTATGTAGTAATATATTTTGAAAAGTTAGACTCCTCCGGGTTACGTCTAAAGCCTCTTTTTGTCCAACGAAAAAAGTCCAACAGCATGTATTTTCAGAAAATATACTTTTCGTCAATAAACTTGCAAAAATCATAACTTCTTCGTTATAAACTCTTTTTAATCCGTTCTTTCGCCTACGGATTCTTTTTTGAAAGTATTTTATAAAAAATTTTCCAAAGTTTCCTTTATGTTTACTGATTTTCCTAGATTTACAAAAATGGGACAGTAGGTTTATATACTTGTTACAAATCCATTTTTCATGTCCAAAACTAGTTTCTACTTCAACCAAATCTCTTGCAAACACCACAAAGCTATACTAATACTACCATACACCTTCTTAGGGTGCCATGGGTTCCTAATCACTAGTAATCATGTTAATTTAACAAAGGAACACCTAAATCAAAATCTAGGGTTTGTATGTTCAAAAAGTTAACAAAAATAATGTGGTATAGCTAACTTGTACATGAAATTAAGCATGAAAACCATAAGATACAATTGTTAATTAGATAAAAACATGAAAATAAATTTGATAACTCACTTTGAAATAATGGGTGATTAGATGATGAGAAACCTTGTGTTACTTGTGTTTTTGTTGTAAGATTCTTGATTAGGATGACAAAAGGAACAACTTTGTAGCTTTAAACTTTGGAAAACAATGGCTTGATCTTGGATCTTGAAATGGGTCGTGGGTTTTGGGGGTGAAAGAGATGAGATTTGAGCTTTATGATTCTTGGAAATTATGTAAGTTATGTTATAAGTGTTTTTCTAGATATACATGATAAGTATAATGTATTATATGGTACATAAATGCTAGGGGTTAAGAAAATTGTATAAATTTGGCTTGGTGAGGACTTTAGGGGCTGGCATAGGTGCATGGGGGGGGGGGGGGGGGGGGGGTTGGGGTAGCTTGGATTTAATTAGGAAAACTTAGGTAGTATATGTGTAGATATGAGTTATTTGTTAAAATCGGGGTACCGGGTTTGATAGAAGTAAATGTTAACAAAGTTACTCGGGATAAAATAAAGTTGTAAAAATGTTAAAAATATGTTGGGTACAAGTACTGAGAGTTCGGGTGATTATTGTTTAGTTTTTACGAAAATCGTCGTAATATTCATAAGCTCACGTTATAAATAAAATAAATTTCCAAAATACTGGGTAAATGAATGTTATAACTTTTATGATGATAAAATGGATATAAAAATATGTCGGGACCATTGTGGGAATATTTAGATATATTCGTCGTGTATAAACCGGGTGTTAACGTTTATTTATAAATAATTATAAGGAAAACCTTAAATGTATCAAATATATAAATTTGAAAATCCTAAGAGTGGTATAACATGTAAATGACCTACTGATGATATGCAGACTATCTCTAGTCCGTATGAAATGTCCTTACTGATAATGCATGAATTCGCACCTGAACCAATACGGTTACGCGAATTTAAATACCTGTAAACTAAATTTACGATGAAATGAATAATGCACGTGAATGATGAAATTTCTTCCGGAATGAATAGTGTTTAATGAATAGTAAAATTTCTGAGTGCTTCTCTGAATGTCAAACTGACACCAAAAATGATGAATAGTAAAAGATGAATAGT
Source organism: Artemisia argyi (assembly GCA_030686995.1). Lineage (NCBI taxonomy): Eukaryota > Viridiplantae > Streptophyta > Magnoliopsida > Asterales > Asteraceae > Artemisia > Artemisia argyi. The sequence continues at coordinate 157,837,963 of CM060678.1, forward strand.
GTTTTGATGAATAGTGTTTTTCCAAAGTTTGGGAAATGACCTGAAATGATGAGTTGTGACAGTCTTCCCCTCTAAAAGGAACTTCATCCCGAAGTTCAGTTTATGTTGGTCTCTGAAAAGGTATTGGTGAAAAGGTGATGATATTCTGGAATTCCAGCGAACTTTCACGATAGGAATTCGACTCTGCTTCAACTGTTCGACCTAACTGTCCATGATTTCTACTTGTTCTCCTGCAAGGTTTATGTTTTACTTTGGGTTGAATTCCTTTCCAAATGGAATTATGAGTGACTAATCTGAAAAAATGATAATACATGGTTGTGTAATCCTGTTGTTCTCTAACAAGGCTCAAGTCTGACGGCCACTAGGCCTACTCTGTCTGAAATATTACATGGTCCAGTGTATATCGGGTTTAACTTTCCAAGTTTTCTGAATGATATCATGCCTTTCCTAGGCAGAACTTTCTGCATAACTCTGCCTACCAACTTGTAGTTTTAATGATTTACAACTTATTGAACTTGTAACAGATTCTTGACTTGTAGGAAATTTCTGGTTATCTCATGAATGCCTACTGGACTAGTGAGTTGAGCTTTTTCCGAGTTTCGCCCATCAATAGATGGTCTGCGCTTCTTAATGTTTTAAATGTGATACTGGTAATATATACTGCTGAATTCTGCCAGAATTCAAGTTTGTATGCTAGTTGGTCGATTCTAAAATAAATCTTAGAAGGTCCAATATGCTAAAGGTTCAACCTCTCTTGTTATCCAATTTGTATCATGCCAATCCAAGGCAATGTTTTTAACTTAATTTGTTCTCCCACTTGAATCTGGATGGTTTGTTGTTCAGGATACCCAATCCAAATGATGTGTGTTATGTACCAACCTAATTTCTGCCAGTTTCTCGCTGTTGGTGTGATAACTATTGTTGTAGATGAATTTGATTTATGTTAAATGATTAGTCCAACCATTTCTAGGGTTAATCACTCATGCTCTGAGCATACTTTCCTATGTTTGAATTGTTCTCTCACTTTGACCATCGGTCTGAGGGTGATAGGTGATGTTCACATCTAAATGGGTTTCTGAAAGAAATCCTGAAATGATTACTTGAAGTCCAAGGTGAATCGGTTTCCTTAACAGGAATAACTGAAATGGGTACAATAAACCTTTGTGACTAATTCCACAACGTTCGGTCCTTCGAACTTGGCGTTATCTGAAAGGGATAGAATATAGGTAACAATTTGATTCCTTGTGTTTTGTTCCAACGGGTGATAAGACATATGTCCTTCTTTGCCTATTGGGTTTGGTCTTCACTACTGAAGTTCGTAATTAATTTGTGATGTCCTTCCTAACTCCTTCATCACATATTCAAAATATTCTTTATTGTCAAGTCACAAATCCTAAATGCATAAACGATGTTGTAGGGAAATTGGTTCTGGAAATTTGTCTCGCGATTGTGAGTTTTGGTTGAAATCTTTTTCTGAATAAACGAATTTAGAAAAATGGAGCAAATGATTTACGTAGTAATATTTTTCCTGCTGATTCAAAATTTCAGTAGTTATGAAATAGAGAAAAAAAAATGTTTTCAAACATGTTGTGATTAAGACTGCTTACCAAAGTTTGATGTCTATGTATATTTCTCATTGTACAATAGTGTTGCTAAAGATTGACCAAAAAGGATCGTACTTGTTTAAAATAGGAATTTCAGAAATCATTTTTCCACAAGGTATGTGATTTATGTAAACGCATCAACTTTATTTAAAAGAAAAAACACTAACAAGGATACAATGGTAGAATAGGAAATGTTCGCTTAAATGCATAGAAGTCTAACATTTAGTTCCTGAGGTTAGATAATGCCTATTGGTGGTTATCAGGCATAACTACAAGCATAGGTATTTAGACTAACTTAAGTCCTGAAATAGTTTATCGTTGTAATTGACAAGACGAAGGTATCACTTGATGTTGTGTCGATGAATGTCTATTCGGTTTTCCCATGTAGATGAGGAGATATGTTCTGGTTTGATCCCTTGCTTGGTATGAAGGTGAGGTTATCTGAAATTTCTAGAGACATAATGCCTTAGGGGAATCTACATCGATATTCTTGATTCAAATAATTGTCCTTTGTGAAAACTTACTGCAGGAAAGTTTATGTATGGATGAGGCCATGTTTAAATGAAATGTTCTACAGTCACAATTAGCAGCTTGGTTTATTTCTATCGTGTTGTCCTGCGGACATTTATATTGAGTTCAATCCTGTAGCTCAGTCTAGCTAGTACCCTTAAACGATAGAATTTGACAACTAAGTCAGATATGGTGATTCGGATGGTCTCGCATTATCTTAGAATTTGTTGTTGAGTTATGAATTCTCTCACTATATACCTCTAGTTCTGTTTAGTAGTTCTATAATCCTTTCGTTGCTTCTATTGTATAGAGGAATCCTACTTGTAATTGATATGGAAAGTCTCTCCTAGGGAAGTCAATGAGAAAGTCCAACTTAATGGCTAAGTGAGTGACAGGTAGGGTAAGTATCCAGGGACAGTTCGGCAAAAGGGATGTTTATGGAAGAGTTCCTTTGTTTACAAAACTTTTAAATGAAGATTGTTATTAACAATCCTTTGAAAAGGTAATTATTTCCTTCATGGCATAATCCTTCCTAAATTTTACATAGGTGATCAGGCTATGTACAATTGAGGACTAATGATGCGATGTTAGATTTTGTCAAAATATCATAACTTTTCTCAAAAGTTTTAGATGGTGTTCAACGCATTGTTATTAAAAAATGGTATCCTGATGTTTTCTTTCAAATAACATGAAAATTGCCTCGCGTAATAATAGTAATTACTTGGTGTAATGACAGAAAATCAATTTATAGGATGGTAATAAAATAGCTTACTTCAGAAATTTTTCTGTAAAACAGTTTCCCCATATGATAGTAAAATAGCTTGAATGGTGTATTGGATACGTGGGTGCTTGGTTTAAAATTGCGTTTTGCGATCCGATGCGCTAAAGGTCTCAAAAGCCATTGCGTAATGCGTGATGCGAATGCGAGTGCAATTTAGACGCATTGCGTTTAGTACTAAAAAAAGTACAAAATTATTTATACATAGTATATTCTTTCAAGCACCAAGTAAATGCAATAAACTTAAGAAATAAGTTACTAGGATATTGAAATTAGGCCAATAATTCATTTGTAAAATAAATAATTTGAAAACGCAAGATACTATATTTTCGTTATTATGTTTTATTTGTACGTCTTTTGACAAGTTTTATCTTTAAAATCCCATTTAAATACTTGGATCTCTTTTATACAGTTTCTTTTTTACAAAAATGACCTAAATTCTAGATTGCGATAATTGCGGCCATTGCTAGCATTAGACAAATGCGGTAAATTGCGGTCTAATGCGAATGCAATTTGGGATGCCCTTGCATTAGGTCCCATAATGCGAAATTTCAAATGCAATGCAATGATGCGTGCAATTTGCGCAATGATGCGCGCATTTTTAAACCAAGCGTGGGTGAATCTTGTCGAATGGTAATAGTCTACTAATTCTTCAAATACGAAATCAACCTAATCCCTGATAAGACAATGCTAAAATGTTGCGAAACGATTGAAGTTTGAGCAATTGGGATAGAAAATGGAGTAAACGAAGGTTATGATTATCACCTAGGTCACAAAAGATAGATATTACATTGGATAGGAAAGTGCTTAATACAACTAGGTTATGTCATCGTACCAACGGTAAGTACAAAAGGAAAGATACAACCCTAAAGGGCTCGAACTATGGTTTATATATTGAAACAAGGCTCCTTCTGCTGAAACATTGTTGTTATCCTTGATGTTGCTAATATCCTGACGGTTCTATTTCAACAGTACATGCTATTCCTCGAGCGATTCAGTCTTGATTCCAAGTTCCTGATTTTCCTTGTTCCTTAGCTTCGGGCAGTCATTCTTGAAATGCCCTAAATTTCCACATTTGAAGCAACTCCCTGGGTCTTATGATTGGTGAGTTTCCTACAGTCTTCAGTCCAATGACCCCGCTTCTTGCACACTCCACACATTTTACTGCAATGACCTCGGTGATGTTGATTACACAGGTTGCAGTAAGGTAACTTTCCAATATACCTTCTCTTTGTGTGCGGTTCTACAGCAAAGGCTCTATTCACTTCTTGTCCCTTGGGTGATTATTGAGCAACATTACAACCTAGATTGTTGTTCCACTTCCTTTTATTGTTACTATTGTTTCCTGATGTCTCGGCGTGAACTATGAGTCCCTTTGCTTCGATCGCCATTTTGATAGCTTCAGACATGGTATCGGGTTCCCATGCGATGACCAACATACGAATTTCATGGGAGAGTCCCCCGATGTACCTTTCAAGTTTCTTGCTTTCCGGTTCATCCATTGTAGAACCTAGTCGTGTTAATTCATGAAAATGAGTAGTGTACTCGTCAACATCATTTCCTACCATGGTAAAGTTTAGTGTTTCCTGTTCCTTTGCTCGTAATTCATTTCCTACACAAAATGTTATACTCATCATCCTTCTTAGTTTCTCCCAAGAGTGTGAGTAGGCAGCATCAACTCCCACAATCTTAATATGTTTGGTCCACCATTCCTGGGCATGATCCTGAAAAGTGCATGTGGCGAACTTAACCTTGTCTTCCTTACGACAGTCGCCACATTGAAATATCGTTTCTATTTCTTCGAACCATTTGAGAAATTCCTTTGTGTCTCTAGTTCCGCTAAAGGAGGGAGGATTACACCCCATAAATTCCACGTGAGTAAGTTCCTTAGTGAGGGCGGTGGCTATGTTCTTGGCAATGACTTGTCCAACAGCAGCTTACGTCATGCTTGGAATGGTTTGCTTAAATCTCTCTTCATCAAATCATAAGAGACCATGAGGATATAGTTAATAAAAGTCATCATATTCACAACACATGAATATAATACATGAAAATTTCGGTCTACGTGAACCGATATCACAAATAGCACAACCATTCCTTACATAGTAGAGTCACACTTGATATTTTTGTTTGTACAACAATCAAAAGAACACAAGTTCTTTAGACTATGTCCCACACCTTCTGTGGCTAGGATAATAGTAAAATCTAGTGAGGATATAAGTCTGGTCTAGGGACTTCCTGGTGTCCCTCTGTGTGAAATCAGGTTTGTGGCATCATAAGGTCGAGATAGTCCTGAAGTGGTGTCTGAAGTTGTGCATCTATCAAATCTTAGGTAATGTAGGTTCTGAATCATTCCTGAAGAATCTGCGGATGTTTCTGTTGAGTCCATGATATTGGTATTATCTACTAGGTGTTATCTAGTTCATGGCAAGTGGGAATGGAGAAGGAAAATGACAATGGTGGTACTAGTGAATGGAATACTATCCTCTTTTGCGCTACCTCGCGACATCTAAGAGGTAAAACTAAAGTACGCACTGTGGGACGACCAATAGTGTAATAAGTAACTGATGGTGGTGGTAGTACCTGAGTAGTGAGTGCTCTACTAGTGATGGAAAGAAACATACTATCTTCCTTGCAATAAACATCCTAATAAGTCCATTAAGATTAAGTCTGAATACTCTACCAAAGGGCATTCTATGTATGGGCTGAACGATAGGAAAACCCTATTCCTATGGCAAATCAATAGTGCTAATGGTGGTGTAAGTGAAACTGGTGGTATAATGGTAGTGGAAGATGACAAGGCATCTTCAATGTCGGAATCCGATAAAAGGATGTCAGGGTGAGTATCTGAAGACATGTCACTTGTGAACCAGGTCAATAAAATGATATATATATATACAAATATGACTATAAATAACTCGCACAGGGTATGCATGAAAACAACATGTATCATGATTATGCACTTATGATGAAATGAAGAGATGCTATGCTGATGTGGTTATATTCTAGGGTCCAAGATACATCCTAGTTAGCTATAACCTTAGCTCTGATGCCAATCTGTCACACCCCCAATTTACCTGACTTGCAGCGGAATAGAATACCTGGGGGTGTCTGTCATAGCATCACAGTTACGGTTACATTGAACCACCTAAAGTGTCGTTTGTAAAATACTTCATTTGATCATTGAAATAATCCAGAGTTTACAATATGAGGTCCCCAAAAGGTGTTGCATGTTTATGAAAAACAAGTCATACTAGATCAAACGTTTACATAAGTGCATGAAATAATTGTGAGACGTGTCGACCCCGCGACTCCATGAAGGTCCAAATGCATGTCATATGAGCTACCTTAATAACCTGAAATACATTGCTAAAACGTCAACACGAATGTTGGTGAATTCCATAGGTTTATAAAATGTAATGTTGTACGGCCACCACAAGTAAAAGTGCAAGATAAAAATCAAGTAAAATAGTACCATAGACCTTAAGCTCATGACCCCGAAGCTATGACTGATGAAATTATATGCCCCTCCCGAATGTTTTACCAGAACACTCCCAAAATGTCAAAATGAAATGCATCCGCTTACTGTTGGTAATAACTACCACGGATGGAGGCGTCACCCTCGATAGATCTATCCACTCACTCTGGCTTAATAGGCAAATTAATGGTCCATGATAATAAATAGGGGACTTTAACAGGTTGGTAAGGCAACTTAAGCAATGTACATATGTTTTGGTACTTGGGCTCGTACTAAAATGGTTGATGCAATGTATTCCCCCGTGGGATTTGAAATCAAAATATTGAATTGAAAACGGGGCTATGAAAACTCACCTGATATGATGGTACCATGAACATGTAATGTCACAACTCACCATTTCAGGTCATTTAAGGTCATTTCCCGAACTTTGGAAAAACACTATTCATCAGTTTACTATTCATCATTTTTTGTGTCAGTTTGACATTCCGAGAAGCATTCAGAAATTTTACTATTCACGGAACACTATTCATTGCGGGAAAAGATTTCATCATTCACGTGCATTACACATTTCATCGTAAATTTAGTTTACGGGTATTCAAATTCGCGTAACCGTATTGGTTCAGGTGCGAATTCATGCATTATCAGTAATGACATTTCATACGGACTGGAGATAGTCTGCATATCATCAATAGGTCATTTACATGTTATACCACTCTCAGGATTTTTAAATTTATATATTTGATACATTTAACGTTTTTACGTATAAGTATTTATAGTAAACGTTAACACCCGATTTATACACGACGAATATATCTAAATATTCCCACAATGGTCCCGACATATTTTTATATCCATTTTAACATCATAAAAGTTATAACATTCAGTTACCCAGTATTTTGGAAATTTATTTTATTTATAACGTACGCGTATGAATATAACGACGGTTTTCGTGAAAACTAAACAATAATCACCCGATCACTCAGTAATTGTACCCAACATATTTTTAACATTTTTATAACTTTATTTCATCCCGGTTAACTTCGTGAACGTTTATTGCTATTAAACCCGGTACCCGATTTTAACGAATAACACGTAATAACACCTAACGTTACACTAATTTCCTAAATAAATACCAAGTACCCCTACCCCCCCCCCCCCCTTGGCTCACCAAAAACCGGCCACATGAACACCCTTAACCTCAAGCATTAATTTCCTAAGTTTAATATTAATAAACCTCTAAAAACCTTACTTAACCAAAAACCATAAATCATAATCTACACTTTTTAGAAAGATAGAAATTCATCTCATCTCTTCCCCTCTCTTGCAAACCCACGACCCAACCTTAATCCCAAGATCAAGTGAAGGTTTTTCAAAAGCTAAAACACCAAAGTTGTTCCTTTTACTTGCCTAATCAAGAATCAATCAAGAAAAACACAAGTAATCCAAGCATACTCATCATCTAATCATCTCATTTTATCAAGTAAGTTATCAACTTTATTTTTACATGAATCATCTTATATTTACTTGTATTTCATGAGTTCCATGCTAAAAACCATGTACAACTAGCTATACCTCCATTTATTTTGTCAAAAATGGAACATACAAACCCTAACTTTTTATTTATGAATCCCCTTGCTATAATAACTTGGTTAGGAGTCCATGGCACCCTAAGAAGGTGTATGGTAGGATTAGATTAGCTATGTGGTGATTACAAGAGGTTTGGTGATGGTAGAAATTAGTTATAAACCTTGAAAACTTGATTTGGAACATGTTTTTGACATGCTGTCCCATTTTGTGAAAACCTGGAAAATCAGTAAACACCAAGGGAACTTTGGCAAAATTTTTAGAAAATACTTTCAAAAACGAATCCGTAGGCGAAAGAACGGATTAAAAAGAGTTTATAACGAAGAAGTTATGATTTTTGCAAGATTGTTGACGAAAAGTATTTTTCTGAAAAATGTTTGCTGTTGGACGTTTTTCATTGGACAAAAAGAGACTTTAGACGTAACCCGGAGGAGCCGAGCTTTCCAAAATATATTACTACATACTAAGACGTAACCGTGGACATAAAGAACAAGTAAAACGGACAAGTAACGACAAAAATATTCACGTTTGAATATCGGCTGAAACCATTTTTATTTGACAGCTTTTAATAAAAATGGACACTAAAACTACGAAGTACTTTTATAAGCTAGAAATAATATTAAGTACCAAATTTCATAACTAATGATGTATTAGTGATTACAAGTATATTTTCATTAGTACAAGGCGTTATTTCAAGGATTTCAAACCGAGGATTTCAACACAAACATTGGTACATACGATATATATATATAAGTATATATATTACAACTAGTTTATTTTTCTAATAGCCATATTTTCCTAAGTCTTGGAATATATACTTTTGATAACAACAAGTGTTTTTCAAAGAGTAGAGTGGTATAGGAAACATGTGCATGGACATTCATAACATCATTTCATGATCTAAAGTAGATCGTTCATCATTCATATTAGGTTGCGGCTAGTGTGCGCGCCTTGTTTTTCAGCTCATTACATGTTCATGGTACCATCATATTGGGTTGCGGCAGCTAATTGTTCATTGGTGTTCATTTCATTTCATCATAGTTTTATCAGTTAAGGTGAGTTTTCATAGCCCCGTTTTCAATTCAAAATTTTTGATTGTTTTCAAATCCCACGGGGGGAATACATTGCATCAATCATTTTAGTACGAGCCCAAGTATTCAAACATGTACATAGCTTAAGTTACCTTGCCATGTGATAAGTCCCCTGTAACATCATGAACCGTTAATTTACCGTTAAGCGAGAGTGAGTGGATAGATCTATCGAGGGTGACGCCTCCATCCGTGGTAGTGATTACCAACAGTAAGCGGATGCATGCCATGTCTTTTACATTTGAGTGTTTCGGCAGAACATTCGGGAGGGGCATAGAATTTCATCAGTCATAGCTTCGGTGTCATGAGCTTAAGGCTATTGTACAATTTTCATGAGATTTTTATCTTGCACTTTCACTTGTGGTGGCCGTACATCATTACATTTTACAAACCTATGGAATTCACCAACATTCGTGTTGACGTTTTAGCAATGTATTTCAGGTTATTAAGGTAGCTCATGTGACATGCATTTGGACCTTCATGGAGTCGCGGAGTCGACGCGTCTCATCATTATTTCATGCACTTATGTAAACGTTTGATCTAGTATGACTTGTTTTTCATAAACATGCAACACATTTTGGGGACCTCATTTTGTAAACTCTGAATTATTTCAATGATCAAATGCAGTATTTTCCAAACGACACTTTAGGTCGTTCAATGTAACTGTAACTGTGGTGCTATGACAGACACCCCCAGGTATTCCATTCCGCTGCAAGTCAGGTAAATTGGGGGGTGTGACATGTAATGAGCTGAAAAACAAGGCGCGCACACTAGCCGCAACCTAATATGAATGATGAATGATCTACTTTAGATCATGAAATGATGTTATGAATGTCCATGCATATGTTTCCTATACCACTCTACTCTTTGGAAAAATACTTGTTGTTATCAAAATAATACATTTTCCAATACTTAGGAAAATATGGCTACTAGAAAAATAAAACTAGTTGAAATGTATATATATATATATATATATATATATATATATATATATATATATATATATATATATATATATATATATATATATATATATATATCATATGTATCAATGTTAGTGTTGAAATCCTCGGTTTGAAATCCTTGATATAACGCCTTGTAGTGATAAAAATATACTTGTAATCACTAATACTTCATTAGTTATGAATTTGGGTACTTGGTATTATTTCTAGAAATCTAGAGTTACTACGTAGTTTTAGTATTATTTTTCCAAAAGCTGTCAAAAATAATATAAGTTTTGCCGATATTGAAACGTGAATATCTTTGTCGTTATAAGTCCGTTTTACTTGTTCTTTATATCCACGGTTACTTCTTAGTATGTAGTAATATATTTTGGAAAGTTAGACTCCTCCGGATTACGTCTAAAGCCTCTTTTTGTCCAACGAAAAACGTCCAACAGCATGTATTTTCAGAAAATATACTTTTCGTCAATAAACTTGCAAAAATCATAACTTTTTCGTTATAAACTCTTTTTAATCCGTTCTTTCACCTACGGATTCGTTTTTGAAAGTATTTTCTGAAAATTTTACCAAAGTTTCCTTTATGTTTACTGATTTTCCTAGATTTACAAAAATGGGACAGTAGGTTTATATACTTGTTACAAATCCATTTTTCATGTCCAAAACTAGTTTCTACTTCAACCAAATCTCTTGCAAACACCACAAAGCTATACTAATCCTACCATACACCTTCTTAGGGTGCCATGGGTTCCTAATCACTAGTAATCATGTTAATTTAACAAAGGAACACCTAAATCAAAATCTAGGGTTTGTATGTTCAAAAAGTTAACAAAAATAATGTGGTATAGCTAACTTGTACATGAAATTAAGCATGAAAACCATAAGATACAAGTGTTAATTAGATGAAAACATGAAAATAAATTTGATAACTCACTTTGAAATAATGGGTGATTAGATGATTAGAAACCTTGTGTTACTTGTGTTTTTGTTGTAAGATTCTTGATTAGGATGACAAAAGGAACAACTTTGTAGCTTTAAACTTTGGAAAACAATGGCTTGATCTTAGATCTTGAAATGGGTCGTGGGTTTTGGGGGTGAAAGAGATGAGATTTGAGCTTTATGATTCTTGGAAATTATGTAAATTATGTTATAAGTGTTTTTCTAGATATACATGATAAGTATAATGTATTATATGGTACATAAATGCTAGGGGTTAAGAAAATTGTATAAATTTGGCTTGGTGAGGACTTTAGGGGCCGGCATAGGTAGATGGGGGGGGGGGGGTTGGGGTAGCTTGGATTTAATTAGGAAAACTTAGGTAGTATATGTGTAGATATGAGTTATTTGTTAAACTCGGGTACCGGGTTTGATAGAAGTAAATGTTAACAAAGTTACTCGGGATAAAATAAAGTTGTAAAAATGTTAAAAATATGTTGGGTACAAGTACTGAGTGTTCGGGTGATTATTGTTTAGTTTTCACGAAAACCGTCGTAATATTCATAAGCTCACGTTATAAATAAAATAAATTTCCAAAATACTGGGTAAATGAATGTTATAACTTTTATGATGATAAAATGGATATAAAAATATGTCGGGACCATTGTGGGAATATTTAGATATATTCGTCGTGTATAAACCGGGTGTTAACGTTTATTTATAAATAATTATAAGGAAAACCTTAAATGTATCAAATATATAAATTTGAAAATCCTAAGAGTGGTATAACATGTAAATGACCTACTGATGATATGCAGACTATCTCTAGTCCGTATGAAATGTCCTTACTGATAATGCATGAATTCGCACCTGAACCAATACGGTTACGCGAATTTAAATACCCGTAAACTAAATTTACGATGAAATGAATAATGCACGTGAATGATGAAATTTCTTCCGGAATGAATAGTAAAATTTCTGAGTGCTTCTCTGAATGTCAAACTGACACCAAAAATAATGAATAGTAAAAAGATGAATAGTGTTTTGATAAATAGTGTTTGATGAATAGTGTTTTTCCAAAGTTTGGGAAATGACCTGAAATGGTGAGTTGTGACATTTCCCGCCAAAAAACTATTTTTTTTAAGAAATATTAAGAAGATAGTAAGAAGATATTAGAAAGAAACTTGTGTAATTATGGATCTAGTAGAAGGTATAGATGTAATGCCAATTCTCAAAAATTTTGAGTTCTTGAAGAAAAAAAAAATGTAGTGTTCTCGAAACTTTGAATTCTCAAAACTTTTGTATTCTCGAAACTTAGGTATTCTCGAAACTTTGGTATTCTCGAAACTTTGAAGGTGTATTCTCGAAAATATGTGTTCTCGAAACTTTGGTATTCTCGAAACTTTGAAACTGTATTCTCGAAAATATGTGTTCTCGAAAATATGTGTTCTCGAAACTTTGTAATTTTCGAGAATGCAAGCACCTCAAAAATTTTTGAAATTATCCAATTTCGAAAATATGCCAAAAGTCGAAGTGTTTTCTTTCTTATACAAGAGAGAAAACACTGAGTACACGATCGGTAAGACGAAAGGAAGCAACTACGAGTATTCTCGAAATTGTGGCAATGAGTGTTCTCGAAACTTGGTACAAGGGGATTCTCGAAAATATGGCAGTTTATGTTTTTGAAGAAAGCTTACAAAAAACGAGTTTTTACTTAAAGATTCTTGTACTTCTAGCTATAAAATGATGAGATCTTAAAGAAAGTGTAAACTTGACAAACTTTTTCAAAAATAAAAGTATTTTAGAAAAATAGTACAAAATACGAATCTTTAGTTTTTGATAAAAAAAAAGTTTGAAACTTTTTGTTTGTTATGATTTGTAACACAAGTTTGTAAGCAAAGATGTGATAAAAACCAAGAAACAAACAAGAAAGTACAAATATTTAAAAAAAATAACGAGTTAAAAAAGAGAGTTTGGATCGATTTTAACAAAAACAAGTAACTACACCTTCTTCTAGCGAATGATACCTGTTAGGTACCCATATTGATTTCACACAAGCAAGAATGAGATAGATATAAGGATGGGATGATTATGAGAATGAGAGAAAAGTAAAAGCAAGAGTTTCCTTAAGATATTCAAATAACCAACCAAGTTTACATGTATCCTAATCACACTATTTATAGGGGAGGAGTAGGGCAACACTATAGGTGATGTTTGAATATAAAACATATATAAAACAATAAAACACAGCGGATAACATCACCATACAAGGATCCATATTGCCATATGATCAATCAAAATTAAACACAGCATGTCTATACCTTTGTAGCGTGATCGGTTGCAACGAATGGAGACTATCACCAATGTAACGATTCACCAACAAAACCAAGTGATCAATGGAGATCACCTCTATGATATGTCCACACTACACCTCACCGTATACCCCTTGGATGCTAGTCCTTAACCCGTAACCTTGTTATTGCCTTTGAATAGACAAGATTCAAAGCAATAGATCAAGAAGAAAACCAAACCCTAGATGGGTGGTTATTTTAGCCGTGAGTTAGAGGGAGAGAGAGGGGGAGAGAATTATGGTATGTGGTTAATTTTATTATGAGAATATCACTCCCATATATTGACCAAAAATTCAAAACCATCTCCCCTTGTAACCTCCTTCATGGCCGGCCTCCCCATGGGCTTATATGGGCCTCCCATATGTTTTCCAAGTCCAATAGATTAAGTCCATTACTTAATCATTAGAAGCCCGATAGAGTTCCCGAGTTACGTAAGGTTATTTATATATCGTAAATACGATACACACGACATATAAAGAGATACCTAAGTGTATATGTGTGTGACCCCATAGGCTCACATAGGTCTAGCAATATAATTATATATTATGACACGAGCATACTCCAACAGCTCCCACTTGCGACGTCATAATAATCAAGTAATTATACAAGCAAAGGTTAGCGTCTAGCAACACGCCAATGCCCCTAGAAATATGTGAGGGTAGTTTCTTAAACGTCTCAATTAAATGGTTTTAATGCCATCCTTCCTTTTGTTACAGATAATATGTTGAACACTAGACATGGATCAAAGTCATTCCATTTGTTCAACTATTTTGTTTCTCGATCTAGATATTGAACAAGATTACCAAGTGAATTAAGATTCATTTTAATCTCATTTGGGTACGGCCATACAAACATCTGTTCAATTCATCGAGGGGCCCAATAGTATCTAACTCCATGACATGTGGAGGAACAAATCCTATTTTGACTGGACGTGTCATTCATGTGTTTCAAATCACTCCTGAAAATGGTTTTTATAACTACCTTATTCAGGACATCGTTTAACCATATCAAAGAATAAAATTCCGCACATGCAAGACCTACTTGCATCTCAAGTCTAAGGATAAGAGACGTAACCATGTGCGAGATTCACTATTGACGCCGATCCATGCAGTGAAATCTCGAAGGTTGGGTCAGTCCAATGTTCATCACAATGAACAACATATAAGTTTGGCAAATAAATCACCAACACGATCACATTTGCCTTAATTCGATGATATTTCCGTATCATCAACCGGCAATGGACAATTTTAGAATAAATAAATTATTTATGGATTAAACATGCAAATATAGAACACAGTAGTATAAATAAAGATGATAATACCCGGTATATCAATTCATTTTATAATACGACTGCTTACAGTTCCATTATCCAAATACTAAAAAACAGATATGCACAAGACTACATATAGATCGGAATCTGATGTTTCCACCATGATCAATTTTGTTGTACAAGACAACAAGTATTCATCTGAGTAAACTTTGAGAATACTTGTTTCAAAATTCAAAAATGTTTGAATGATGATTGTCCTTTTGTATGTGTGCAATACGAGTATTGCAACAATACATTCCATAGTGTGTTTGAAGCTAGCAAAACACCTACTTTAGACAGTCATAATAACAGTTTCCTAAACTGTAAAGTATTATTATTCTTTTAATGTATAATGCATTAATGCTCTCAATCGAACATATCTAGTTAGAGGTGTCATCATTCATGATGTCATCCTACTACGACTAGAGTTGAGCATCATCTCAATTATATAAGTATCAATGAATGAAAATATAAAAGAGCTCCTCAAATATCCATAAATGTTTGAACAAATATTTGGTCCTTTGCAGGTCCATTAGATTGTTCGTTTAACAATTATCTAATGACTTTCACTTAGATATTTGTTGTTATCAACTCATCTTGCATTCATGCTAATGATATAAATAATCCAATACATAATATTACTTACATAATGAATCCTTTAGTTATACTTAAGGTTTCCATTCATGCATTCAATCTCATCATATAAGATTGATCATTGAGACTCCCCTCAATGACATGTCATATTGTGTTTAGATTATTAACCGCATATGTCTATCCTAATAAACACATGCAACAAGGTTTTATGTTTTATTTCCTAAATTCCTTAATTGAAACTTCATTCCAGGCTAAGGATTAAAGTCTAGCTTAGATGGAATATTGTTTCTTATATGTTAACAACATATGAGATTTAAGAAAATAAATTCATTTTATCCAACTTGCACTCTGAGTTCTCAGGAGTAATCTTATTTAATCAAAATCAAATTAACGATTAAATTAAGATCTCTGCTCCTAGATGCATGATCTAATCCACACCTGGATTCCTATGTCTTGTATACATAATAAAGATTATACAGATTCATAAAACCCTTTTGATTACTCATCGTCCTTGCAAAAGTAATCAAAAAGTGTTTTGAAATCCCATTGTCATATTTCATTTACATGAAAACAGGTATGACAATTAATCATCTTTATACATTTAATGTTTGTAGGTATGAAGATTTAATCATAATCAATTTCTTGAGTACGAGTAAACTCCTTCTATTATGCATGCATTAAATATGTCTACAAGTTTGTCCTTATGAGTCTTCTAGTTCAAGAAACTCATTTTAAACCTCACAGTCTAACTGATTTGGTAAGAGATCAATCAAGCTCCACGAGTGATTGTCTTTCAAGGACTGCATCTTATCATTCATAGTTTTGAGCTATTCATCAGATTCAAGATCTGATAATGCATCTCTTTAGTTAGCAGGTTCACTATGATCCTCCAACTTATGTCCCTTAACATTGATATAAAAAATATATCATTCAGGTGTTAGGGGTATCCTTGCGAATTTATGAATGAGAGATATCAATCTATGGTTTAACATATGTATGTTCAACCTTAGTATGACATTAGCAAGTGTACTCAGAAGGTTGTGTATTTAGCTCTTGAATGACTTCAAGATCTAAAGGTGCTCCCAATTGCTTTTGTAAGTGGATACTAATCTCCAAGTACTCAGCATCTTGATTAACAATAAATTGTTTTCAAGTGGGACATCCAAAATACATCGTTAGTTCTTGACTCTAGTTTGTTAATTACTTACTCTTAGGTATTTAACAAATTCAGAACTAAAATCAAGACATAATGGGATTCATCCCATTCCATAATACAATGGTGTCTTAAATTCCTTCTGGGTTGGAACCATATTTGGTGTACACATGGCACATCCAATTTTCTAACCTTGATTGCTTTGGAGGTAAAAGAGTTTAAGTCATCAAAGATCAAATGATATCCATGATGGACATACCATAAAGTTTTGGTATTCCATGTGGATAGATGTTGTGAGACTATCACACAACTCATTAGATGAACTTATACTCTTTGGCTTACGTATATGCCAACCAAGTCATACCAGATGGCATCAATAGTATTTTTAGCCTACTGCATACTTTATATTTAAAGTCTTTGACCAAGTCAATGACTTCATGTGTATGTTTTAACTAGAAAACATAAACATTAATTATTTTATTATACGTCGTAAGTGTACATGTCTTTAACAAGAAGACATAACAAATTAACGTCTTTACTTTACGTTATAAGTCTTTCAACAATTAACGGAATTGATGTTTATGTCTTTACAAGAGACCTAAACATATTCAACTAAAGTAATTATGAGTGCTGACAATTGGCCTCAATAGACATTTCAAGTTAATTACATACTTCATGATTATGAATTTACAAGAAGACATAATCATATTTACTAAACAATTCAGCAAATATGTTGAAGTAGCTTTTCATGTTATCTTGACATTTTTTCTAATTAGTGCAATATTCATTTTATGTGTATAAGTCCTAGTAGAACCTTATTTTTCTTACCTTGCAGTCAAGAAAAACCATTAGTCATATTGTTATATGTTGTACCTTGCACACAATTAAGATTTCTCCCACTTGTGCACAGCACAACATTATGCAAGCAAATATGACAATGTCACAGATAACTTATGATTTTAGTCAAAATCAAAATACAGATGTGTTGAACTTTATCGCTTTTATAAAGAATCATGCATAACAATTTTATTGATAACATTTCAGGAAGCAACATCAGGAACGCGACAAGTTATCCAATAAATTCATGCAATGGTTCTCATAAAAATTATGATGCTTCATATGTGGAAAGTAATGTATTATTTCAAGACAATCTAGAAATAAGATGGGCAACTTGTAAGATAATAGAGCTTACAACTCCCACTGGATTAGAGAACATTACATGTGTTTCGTCACCAGTAATACAATCACGTAGCTCCCACTGTATTAGACAACATTAAAAGTGTTACATCACCAGTGGAGTGTGAGTGATGATTGGATACTTTCCTGCTTTCTTTGAATATCTACACATTATTGCTAATGTGAGTCATTATGACTAGTAAACATGTACTTAGGTATTCAAGGAAGTGCATCAAGTTCTAACATATAGATGATGGGCTAGCCATCATATTAAACTTGAAAATAGGTATGCAGTTCCTCCATGTTTATTGGGTTAAGACACATTGCTAGGTAATCATGCTAGTAATTGCCTTTACTATTTTACGGTTTATTGATATTTCCTTTTTCTAATTATTTAAACTCATTTCAGTTTGGTAGCTATAGAAAACATGTTCTCTAGTTATCCAAATATCTTATATTTCTTCAAGGTTTCAAAACCGGAACTAAGGTTATAAAATGAACTTGATGGAATAAGATGTGTGCAACCATACTTAACTGTTTTGACTTTTACAAGACATCACAATTTCTAGAGTATGTGTGCTTTGAGTTTGGTTAGAATTAGGATATTCAAATATTCCTATTATGACTTTTCCTCATAAGGAAAAGGATAGGAACAAGTCTCTTTCTTACAAGGAAAGGAAGACTTAGTTTGATCCTTTTAACAAGAAAAGAACAAACTTTTGTTTACGTTTTGTGTTGCATTAATTCATTAATTGAATTCTCAAAGTTCATATTTAGTATTTTCGATAATTATCCTTTTATAAATTAATTACCCCATGTTTACAATTTAAAACAATTAATTTACGTAAAAGGCTAAGATCCATATTGTGCTTCTACTATCACATCAGTTGATCTGCTAGCAATAGTAGATTCAATTGGTAGGCGACGATCACCAATTGCATTACAAGTGCAACTCTTAGATCCTTATGGGACTCATGGCATCTAGTGTCAAACAACTAGTGTCATATAGGCATGTTTAGTCCCATCTGTGCCTCGGGTCAAGGTCTCACCGCTTAATTTGATTAAGTCATCCAATTTGAGAACGTGCGAGAATATATCTAGGTCTCACGCATAGAGAATAGTCACCTTGGGTTACAATTCAACCTAGGTCGCACGCATAGGCAAAAGGTAATTGCAAGTGTTCTCAATATTGGACGGCATGACTTAAATTTTGACGGGTAAAAGTTTTGATATGAATCAAAAGGTGTACGAAAGAAGCATGCATTCATCCTTCGTAGCACAAGTTAAAAACTTTTCTTAACTTAAGTCTAATCATTGTTTTAATTTATGTGTGTTGAGTTGTCTATTTTCATGACTAATATTAATCCTACGTAGATAATAAAGTTTGGACAATACATAAATAAAATAACATACATAACAAGTTTAGGTGTTATTATAAAACAATGATTTCAAGTTTCAAAAACTTAGTGAAACTAAATCAAAAGACTTAGTTTTGAAAAATGGTTTGTGATTCGTTTTAAGTTTATAGAAAACTATTTGCAATTTTACATATGAAACAAGATATATAAAAAGCAAAAACAACCACACAACCACAATATGCAAAGCCTCAACCGATGAAAAAACCTATGCTTGGTCTCGTGAGCCATCACGATAACCAAGAGTCAACTAGGGACAAACCACATAACCACACGGAGGACTCCCACTTGCTCCAAGACAATCAAGAGCAAGTTGGAAGCCCATAATGCACATGAAGAGTAGTTGCTGTCCTTCCAGAATTTCTGTGTTAGAGGGCCCAAAAGTCCATGAAGGAGGTTTCCCCGGGCTTAGCTCAAAACTAGAAAGTTGTAGTCCCATGTCTTGGGTACCTGAAAAAACAATTTCAGCCAAAAAGACCTTACCAATCACCGGGAAACTGCGTTTTACCAACTGGTGTTCCAGCAGTCATTTTTCGGCAAAAACGTCTTTAACTCTTTCGCCATTCACCACCAAGCCACGATTACATTATATTGAAAGTAAAATACAATTAATATACTTTTAATCTACTGTAAAAGTGTCCAAACAATGGCTAAAACCAAAAGAATATAATTACATAAATGCCGAAACAATGGCAAAACCCCAAAACACGAAATTAAACAACAATCACAACCATTCAATGCACAATGGTCTAGGTTTTCATCGGCTTTGCATATAAACATAATAATACCATAATATTATGAATAGAACATGGTGTTGGCTAACTCCATGGACAAACATGCATGTATTGCCATGGAAACAAATTAAATAACAAGAAATAAATTGTTAGCCAACGAAAACGAAGAAATAATTGACAAGAATTAAAACCCCGTTAGGTACGTGTTTCCTATGACTTAAGGGTCAAAACCCACTGATATTAGGACCTTCCAAATACCATTTAACCACAGAAAATATGGCCTTAGGGGCTGAATTAAAACTGTTTCAAAAACCGATAAAAAACACGCGTTTTAGGCCATTTATCATGTACACAACAAGTAACCAATTAGCGTATGCATAACAAATGGCCATGGGAACAAAAAGTGCAGATCATAAGACCCCTAAAGGGTCGTCCTATAAGGAAAAAATTGGAGCCCTAGGGCTGTTTTAACCATGACATCAAAAATCATCCAAAAAACACATGTTTTAGCCATTTTTATGCATACCCGATAATCATATGGCACATATGATGGCTCGTGATACCACTATAGGTGATGTTTGAATATAAAACATATATAAAAAATAAAACGCAGTGGATAACATCTCCATACAAGGATCCATATTGCCATATGATCAATCAAAATTAAACACAGCATGTTTATACCTTTGTAGCGTGATCGGTTACAACGAATGGAGACTATCACCAATGTAACGATTCACCAACAAAACTAAGTGATCAACGGAGATCACCTCTATGATATGTCCACACTACACCTCACCGTATACCCCTTGGATGCTAGTCCTTAACCCGTAACCTTGTTATTGCCTTTGAATAGACAAGATTCAAAGCAATAGATCAAGAAGAAAACCAAACCCTAGATGGGTGGTTATTTTAGCCGTGAGTTAGAGGGAGAGAGAGGGGGAGAGAATTATGGTATGTGGTTAATTTTATTATGAGAATATCACTCCCATATATTGACCAAAAATTCAAAACCATCTCCCCTTGTAACCTCCTTCATGGCCGGCCTCCCCATGGGCTTATATGGGCCTCCCATATGTTTTCCAAGTCCAATAGATTAAGTCCATTACTTAATCATTAGAAGCCCGATAGAGTTCCCGAGTTACGTAAGGTTATTTATATATCATAAATACAATAAACACGACATATAAAGAGATACCTAAGTGTATATGTGTGTGACCCCATAGGCTCACATAGGTCTAGCCATATAATTATATATTATGACACGAGCATACTCCAACAAACACTCCTACCTCCCTCATTCTTACAAACGAGTCGGCTTTGAGGCCCATGGACTTGTTACCTTAAGTCTAGTAAACTTAGTCTATTACATAAATGTAAGTAAATAATAATTAAGCAACCTAGTGTTATTACAAATGACCGAGACTTGATAAAATAGTAAAACTTCGTTCCCAACAAGTGTTGTCGAGTCATCACCACCTCATCCAAGTAAATTTCATTACGAAATTCGTCATTTCCACTTTCTAGCAAGTGAAGAACACAATGAAGAAATCCAAGCTTCAAGTGTTTTCGAGTCATCATCACCTCATTTCACATATCCACCTTCGGTCCAACCAACAAAACATCTAAAAATCCCATGATTCCCTATCATCCACCTTTGTCAAA
This sequence comes from Artemisia argyi, assembly GCA_030686995.1. Lineage (NCBI taxonomy): Eukaryota > Viridiplantae > Streptophyta > Magnoliopsida > Asterales > Asteraceae > Artemisia > Artemisia argyi. The sequence goes on from CM060678.1 coordinate 157,859,297, forward strand.
CGATATATTAATCTAAACCATAATTGTCAACCCTTTGTCATCACCTTCCCTTTACATTCACGCTCATCCCTCCTCATTTTTCTATGTTTTTTTAAAAGAACATATCATTCTCATCTTCATTTTCCTTTAACTCTTTTAGAGTATACATTTTTTTGGCATCTTTCGGTCGAATCTTTGCATTAGGTCCTAATCATTGTCATGTCTTAAGAGTTGGTCATATTATTCTTTTTGGGAATTTAGGTTGTTGTTTTTAAAACAATAATTGCATGTGTCATATTTTTTTGTCCATATACCTTAGACATCCATATCTTGTTCCCCAATAAGTGTCATGCATATATTTATCATCATCATTATGTATATGTGCATTCTTTTTCAACTAACTTTGCCTTGTAGCACTCTTCCGTTGCTTGATTTCTTGATGCCTCAAATAAGGAGGAGCATACACCTAGGGGGAGCATACACAAAGGGGGAGCATTGGTGATGTGTATTACAATGCTATCTATATATATTTTTTTTGTTGCAGGAAACTAACCCTTGATGCAGGTTATAAGTTAGCAATTTATTTGATCCATGGATTCGCTAGAGTCATTTTTTAGAGGTTGATATGATCAAGGCTTCACTTACGATGATGCAAGCTCGCCTCTTTATTTCAAGAATTGAAGTTTAGTTGAAGTCTCGTCTAGGAGTCTACCTTTTTGCTTCGACAAAAGGGGGAGAAAAAGTGTATACAAGTAACTTATACATTCTACTATAAGTTATAGTTTACATAGTTTGTCATCATCAAAAAGGGGGAGATTGCTGGCATGAATATTACGATATTTAATCTAAACATCCTCTTCATGTTTTGATGATGACAAAGATGTAAGTTATAACATATAACGCAAAATGCTTAAGTTACTTGTGATCACAATTCATCTATGCATTCATACGTCAACAAGCCTCGACATCTCAACGTCTCGAGTATGCTTCAACAATCACTTAAGGTATGTATAAACAAATGTCTAATACATTTTATGATCAAAGGGAGTTTTATTTAAACACTACAAATTATATAAAATGATATAAATATTTTATATATTTTGAAAAACACTTTTGGTATATAAAGGAAAATTTTTAATTCATAATAAATATATGAATTCAAATTTTTAGCCAAAAACAGTTAAAATTTCACTAGATAAACCTTCCCCAGAAAAGACAAAAAAAACTGTCGTTTTCATCTGGGCGGCCCCCTTAATTTTAATGAGCAGCCCCCTTAATTTTAAGGGGGCCGACACACAATTAAAGGGGCCGGCACGCTCCATTTTGTCAGAATTGTCAGAAACTTTTGCCTATAAATACTGGTTCATTTCTTCAATTTTTCCTCACCTTTTGCACGAAAATTTTCAGTCCCAATCCTTTCCAAACACACTTCTAAATCATTTGATCATAAGTTTATTAGTTTTTGTTTCAAGTGATTCAATCCGTCATCACTCAAAGTGCAAGTGAAGAATCCTCCCTATCCTAAAGCCAAAGATGTATTAGAGTCTAGTTAGTGTTGATTTGAAGTTGTGAGTTATGTATGTATATGCAATAAGTAGATCAAGATGATCTTACTTAGTAGTAAGTCAATGAGTGAGTAAGAAGTAGTGGGAAGAAGTAGTAGTGTGTAGAAGTCATGTAGTTGTGAAGATGTAGGTGTGTGAATAAGTAGTGGAGTATAGAAGATGTTATGAAGTAGTGAAGAAGTCGTGAAGTCGTGAATAAGTCATGAAGTCATGTAAAAGTTGTGTTGTGATTGAAGTCGTGTCGTGAGATTGGTTCTAGCTACTATTAGAACTCGACATTTAGCTTAGTGTCGTAAATTTGTATAAGCAAAAGTTGTGTACGGTTTTCTCCGCCAAAAGGGAGCTTGTTGAGTAGTGAAGAAAACTCTCGAGTAGGTGACTCGGGGAGTGGAGTAGGGCAAGGAAGGTGTCCTTGTAGCCGAACCACTATAAATCATCGTGTTCGATTTGCATTTTCTTTCTCTTATCTCTTTTCATTTATTCTTGCATTTATCGCTTTACATCTATGCTTGCCTATATGTCTTAGTTGTTACTTATATAGTTGTGATGATTGATTGTGTTGTACATAGAAGTTAATATTGTGATTGTGTATATAATTATATGATATGGTCAAATAGATTATTATTCACACTTCTCATATTAAGTTTAACTTGATAGATAATTTGATACAAAACGTTTTAAGATTTAAAAGGAACACGCATTCACATAAAGATCGACCAAAGCTCCATTCATAAAACTAAGTTTTGAAAACTAATATAATTGATCATATTGATTATATGTTGTTTACATACTAAATTCTAATTGAAGGTTTTTCAAACAAACAATTGAATAAATTCTAATCAACATTTTGAAACAAAGTTTTTATAAAATAAAAAAGAGGGGAAAACTATTCAACCCCCCCCCCCTTCTAGTTTTCCACAACATTCGTTGACCATAGTTGACCAATTTACACGAATCAAAAAGGTTGTGGTCAAGTAGCGTCTAGGCGGCGATTAATCGGCCTTGTAGGGCTTTTTAATTTTTTTTTTTATTTCTTATTTCATTTTTTTTTTTTTAATACTGATATATTTTACCTGAACGTGAAATAATTATATGTTCCAAACCCCGCTGCAACCTAAAAGGATAATCTCCTCGTTCACTATACTTTAGTACATTACTCACCAAGAAAAGCAACATCATCACAAGGAGAATTTTTTTTATTTTTCATTTTATTTTTTTATTATTATTTTTTTTTAATAATGATATATTTTACCTGAACGTGAAATAATTATATGTTCTAAACCCCGCTGCAACTTAAAAGGATAACCTCCTTGTTCATTATACTTTAGTACATTACTCACCAAGAAAAGCAACATCATCACAAGGAGAATGTTTGTACTTTGCATGACAACCCCCCCCCCCCAAAGAGGCAAAGGCATAATTAACTTTTTTATGCGAACAATGTTTTCCAACTTTATCTTTTTTTGTAACAATTACTTTTTTTGGCGAGCAAAGTTTTCTGGTTGTTGAAATTTTTATGTAAAGTTTTCTGGTTGTTGAAATTTTTATGTAAGTCCTATTTATATCAATGTTAAGTTGAAGGAACTTTTAAATTGCAATTGTAATTTTCTCATCAAAAAATTTACACTAAATGTACGTGTCTGTGACAAGGCTGTTAAGATCGTGTGTAAACTCGTAAGATCGTACGATCTTACGTGTTTACTAGCTAAGATCGGGTAGTATCGGTATAGGATCGCACATGAGGTGAGATTGTATGTAAGAGCGTGGAATCGCACGTAAACTCATAAGATCGTCACGTGATCCGAGTTCCTTTTTTTTCTCTTTAAGTCCATCTAACTTGCTTAGGCCAAAAAACAGACAAGTATTACTGTCTAATAAGTAAATCAATGACGTATCATTTTCTACATAGGTTATAGTTTAAACCTAATTTGCTACTTTTCCCCAAATCAAAATTCTAATTAACAAACTACTGGTCTTCTTCTCTTGATCTAATCACCTGAAGCCTTGATTTGTGATACCCGGTCATGTCAATTTCTAAATATCGCATATACCTAAATTTAGCCATAATCACATTTGTGGCAGTTTACCCTTGTGTTAATTAAGTGCCAAAACAATTTCTCCAATCTAATCCATGAGCCCTATGTTGCCCCCATTTTATGTAGTAACCCCTCATTTGGGGAACTCAATTTGATCGTGAAATATATGTCATCTTGAAACAGAAATATCTTTTTAATTAAACGGCTTTGATAAGGATTTATTTGATACACTTTTAAGGGGTCATTTAAATTTAAATTCCTTAATATATGATCAGATATTGCTTTAAATCATTTCTTTTCGTATTTTAGGTACTTGGGATGCGAATTCTGGAAATTGGAGCTTTTTGGACATATTTGGGCGAAAAAGTGAAGAAAACGGCAAAGTCATGAAAATCCTGTCAGAATAATGAATAATACACCTGACGGCGTCACGTTAAGCTTTGTGACGCCGTTGCTTGTTATTTTTGAGCTAGAAGAATTAACATACGTCGCTTCAGAAACTAAAGTAGGAATAACACCTGACGGCGTCAGGTTATAATGAAAATGGGCGTCACGCTTTGGAGATTATAAGTGACGGCCCAAATGAAGTAAAGAGTGAAGGTGTCAGCCTTGAGCTAATGGCGTCAGGGTTCAAAGAGTGACGGCATCAGATTGGTGACTTGCACATGACGAAACCTAATGGCGGCGACCTGACAGCGTCAGAGGCTATAACCTGACATCGTCAGAAGTAAAACAACTATGTATAGAATTCGATTTTTCTTTTATTATGTCGAACTTTTTATTCACTTTTCGGGAGACACAAACCCTAGGACGATTTTGCACTTCATTGTAAGGCTTTCAAAGCCGTCTATCTTCCATGTTCAATTAAAGATAAGTAATCATTTAATCATTCAATATGTATATGTGTTGTTTGATTATTTATTTTTCTTTTCTTTCTTTTAAGATATTAGCTTAAGTTATCTTGTGTTTGCTTAGATCTAATGAAACCTAGTTATTCATTGTTGAAGAGTTCTCTATTGTTTAGTTGATTGATTCACGTTTAGGTTAAGAAAACTGGCTGATCTCCTTTGTGTAACTAGCTTGAACGTCTTAAAAAAAAGTAATCGTATGTGCAATACGGTTTTTCTTGTTGTGTTTAATGCATGAATTGATGTTAGTGATTCTATGATAGTGTACTTAACATGCGGTCAAAGGAGAAATTGATATTCATAGAGTTGGGGAAGGTAGCACACCCCACGACTTGTTTTAAGGAATACAGCGCTTCAACTAAAACAACTGCACTGTGACATTCAACGAATCAATAAAAGATAGCTAGTGAGTAATTAAGTCTAAGTAAACACATTTTCTTCTCATAAGAAGTTCGCAACTTTTATTTCCTATTAATTTTATTTTCTATTTATCAATTAGTTTTTGGATTAGGTGACTAGCAACTAATTCTGCCCACTCCTTCAAAACCGAAATTTTTACTTGCTTTCATAAAATATAAAAAAACGTAAAAAGAATCATCTTTCACCTTTAGGCTTATTCGGCATACACTTCAACCTAATGACACTATTCGATCCTCTAGAGAACTATCAAACACCCGAACATACCTATACTATACTACAACGACCAGGTACACTGTCTGGAGGATTGCAAGCTTTTCAAGATCCCTTGAGAAGTAAAACCTTTTGCATGGCCGTAATCCTCGCGTCAGGCTTTATTTCAAATTTTGTTTTATTTCAAACGGTTTTATCTCAAGGATATCCTTAGAATCGTTGATTCTATAGACCTTGATGTTACCACTCAAGAGACGACACACTTGCGTCTCTTCCAATTCTCTCTACTTGACCAAGCTAGTCAATGGCTTGAGCGTTTACCCGCGGGATCCATCACCTTTTGGGATGATCTCACCTCTCATTTTCTCGCTTAATTTTTCCCACCGAGAAGACTACCAAGCTAAGGAATGACATCTTGATATTCCAACAACGTAAAGGTGAAACTCTTTACGAAGCGTGGACTCATTTCAAGGACTTACTCCAAAAAGTCTCTCATCATGGCATCGATCTTTGGATCAAAATTTAAATCTTCTATGATGGTGTCAATCATCAAACTAGAAAGGCCATATATTACGCCACCAATGGTAAGCTAATCAAGCTTGGTGTTGAAAGGTGCTGGGAGGTCATTGAGGATTTAGCACAATACGAGGAAGAAGAATGGGAGGATCCATTGTTCTTGGAAGAAACAAGTCTGGATTACATGAATGCAACCCAAGAACAGCTATTTGAGAACATTGAAAGGCAAGTTGAGGAATTAATGAGGGCCGAGATGCCTATAACTACTCCTGGAATGAATTCCTATAGATATGTGAATGCAATCAGTAAGCATACGTTTCCTGAATTTTCATGACATGATGAGTTTGAAGGGATAGTGTCAACCTTTGTGAATAATCAAGAAAGGCAAATCCAGCAGTTAGAGGTCCTAATGGAAAACACCAAAACCATCTTTATGAACTTGGCTGAAGGTTTCATGTCAAGGATTAAGGAAAAGATTAGGGAGAATGCTTTACCTAAGAAAATCGAAAATGTTTTCGAAATCTCAATCCCTAGTGAGACGAGCAACGGGTTGCACAATAAAACACCTCTCTTGGTGGATTTGACCCAGGATAACCTCTATTCCCATAAGTTTCCCTCTGAGAATGGAAATTTTTATGCCAACAATATTTTCGTTGGAAGCTTACGAGTTACGCTTCCTAATTTCCATGAAATAAGAAACGTTCTTTCGGGTTTAAACATGGCGTACGAGAAACGAAAATGAAACCTACCTTCATCCTTGAAACTTGTTGGGGAAGATTGATTAGACCATCAATTACTTACCAAAATGGAGAATTGAGATTGATTTGTACTGAAATTGGTCCTTCGAAAAATCAAACTTCACCAAATAAGAGCAACAAAGTTTTTGACCCAGGTGGGAGCATATACCAAAAGTTTTCATATGTCTAAAAAAGGGGTTTTAGTGCAATTTAAAACATTTCACAAACAAAAAGGGCTTAAATGAAAACTTATTTTTAATTCGTTTAATTTTGGTCCTGACGGCGTCAGGATTAGTGCCTATGTTAGTGTACTTAGCGTGTATTCCTTGAGAAGTAAAACCTTTTGTGAGGCCGTAATTCACGCATCAATTATTAGGTCAAATCGTGTACCTAAATTTGCGAAAGATAAGAATTTTGGTTAATCGGAGGTGGTAGGTCCGGCGGATTGAGTGATTCGGTGAGAAGATTTATGAAGAATTGAAGATGTTGGTTACACACTTAACACAAAACCCGATAAGGATTTATTTGATACGCTTTTAGGGGGTCATTTAAGCCTTAAGTCGTGAATTTATGATCAAATATTACCCTAAATCGTTTCTTTTCTCATTTTAGGTACTTGGGACATGATTTGTGGAATATGGAGCATTTTGGAGCTTTTCGGACGTTTTTATGCTCAAGAATGAAGAAAACAAGAAAACCAAGGAAAGACAGGTTTTCGCACCTGATGGCGTCAAGCTTTGGAGGCTAACGTCATCGCCTTATGATGAGAAGTGTTGGATTTTTACACTAGGCGCCCCAGAAAGATTTTGGAACTTAACACCTGACGGCGTCAGGCACAAAAATGGCGAGGCCGTCTGGCTTTACATTTACACGAGACGGCCCAGTGAAGTTAATACGTGACGACGTCAGAAGAGTTTCTAGGTGATTCAAAACCCTAAAAGCGGCGTTCTGACAGCGTCAGGATTTATAACCCTGGCACCGTCAGACTTGTAATTCTATATATAGTTTTGGATTTTTCATTAATTAGGGTGCAACTTTGAGAGAGAAACTTGGGAGACAAACCCTAGTCCAATTTTTACAGTATTTTTAGGGTTTCAAACCCTCTTTTTTTTCATGTTCGATTAAAGATAAGTTATTCCTTTAATCATTCAATATGTCTATGCATTGTTTGATTAATTGTTTGTCTTTTCTTTACATTAACATGCTAGCTTAGATTACTTACTGTTTGCTTAGATCTAATGAAACCTAGTTATTGATTGTTGATTTGTTGATTTGTTGTTAGTTGTTTGGTTGATTGACTCGTGTTATGCTTAAGAAAACTAGCTAATCTCCTATACGGTAACAAGTTTGAACGTCTTAAGAAACGTAATTGGATCTGTACTACGGTTTTATTGATTGTATTTAATGCATGAGTAGATGTTGATGATTCTATAATAGGATACTAAACGTGTCGTCATAAGAAGAAATAGATACTCATAGAGTTCGGGAAGGACGTACACACCCCCACAACTGGTATTAAGGAATACAATCCTTCAACTAAACAATTGTGACAACTCAACAAATCAATAAGAGATAACTAGGAAGTAATGAAATCTTAGTAAACACATTTGTCTACTATAAGAAGTTCACCACATTTACCTTTCATGTCATTTATTTTACTGTTTTTAGTTTAATAAATAATTTTGAGTTAATTGACTAGCAACTAATTCCGCCCACTCTTCCAATACCCGAGAATTTTATTTCTTTCTACAAAATATAAAAATACAAAAAGTATCATCCTTCACCTTTAGACCTAGGTAACCTACATTTCAATCATAACGACACTATTACCCTAGAGAACGATCAATCCCCCGGACGTACCATATACTACACTACAACGATTAGGTACACTGCCTGGTGGATTGCAAAATCTCTCAAGATCTCTTGAGAGGTAAAACTTTTTTGCGAGGTTGCAAAACATGCATCAAAACCCAAAAATAAATATATCGGGTCGGGTCGAATTAGATCCGCGTGTTTTATTTCTTTGTTGACCGGTTGACTTTAAATAAGAGTACGACAATTTGGTCATTTGATTTTCACTAAGCAAGTGACGAATAATGGTGTGTGTTTAGTGTTTGAAACCGGGGGAGAATAAGGATATTTATGGATTAATAAAACCTTTAGGTACTGTGGCAATTTAAGTATCTGTACTTTTGAGTGCTAGATTTGAAAACTTATAGGCATTTACTTAGAGCACAAGGTGCAAGGCCGCCGTTGGGCTTCGCCGTCTGAGTTGGCAAGCTCAACGGCGAGCCGTTGCTCGCCGCCACACCAAACGGCCCTCGCCGTTGCTCGTTGTTGGTCACCTCCCCGTGGCCACGGCGAAGCAAATTTCTGACATTCCATTTTCTTTTCTTTTTTTTCTTTTTTTTTTTTTTTTCTCCTTTGAATTAATATACCATAGATCATGAAGAGTGGTTGGGCTGGGAATTTTAAGACCTGGGCATGAAATTTTAAGAAGAAGAAGAAGAACTCGGCATGGAATTTTAAGAAGAAGAAGAACGTGAACAGTGGTTGGGCCTGAGCATGGAATTTTAAGAAGAAGAAGAAGTATGTGTAAAATAAATAAAGTAAATAAAAAAATAAAGTGAATGTATAAAATAAATAAAGTAAATAGAAGTATGTGTTGTTGTTTTTTTTATTGTCGTATCGATTTTTTTTTTTTTTTTTTCGTATTGTAACTTTTTTATTTGATGAAATAAAATTAGTATGTTTTGTTATTTTTAAGTATTTGTGAAATGAATTTAATTTATTTAATGAAATGAATAAAAAAATAAATGTGTAAGAGGTGGGGCCCTAATGGGAAAGTTGAGGTTTGTTTTTTGGAGAGGGGGGTTTGTTGTGGTTAGTTGAAGTTGAGGTGTTTTGGTGATGTGGCATGGTGGGGCCCGAATGGGGAGGCAATGCCTCAACTTTGCACCTTGTGCTCTTAAGTGAGTGACGAATAATCTCGTCATTAGACTATATAACCTTTGTGACGAACAAATTTCGTCACTAAGTTTTCTCAATGACTAAAATGAAGTGACTAATTTTTTTTCTGTCACTATATGGTCTTTTTAGTGACGAAAATAAAGTTTGTCACTAATTTTTCGTCACTATAGGTGGGTTTTTTTTAGTGCTGCAAACAGGGGCGGAACTAGGAGCCAAGCTTAGGGGTAGCGAAATACGAAAATTTGTTTAGGGGTAGCGAAAATTTGTTTCAGGGGTCGCGAAATCGCCAAAAAATGGCCAAAAATGGCCAAAAATTCCACTACCGGGTAAAAGTTCAGGGGTAGCGACCGCTACCCCTGGCTTACATGTACATCCGCCCCTGGCGGCAAAAGTGTCTTTGGCTCAAGCTACTACGGCCGAAGCTCAAATAACTAGGAAATAATCCGAATAAAAGACAACTTTTAATTCCTTATGACCAAGGGAGTCCCAACTTTGATAGTCTCGTACAAATATCTCGCGTACAAATATAAATAATAACTGTGAAATAACTAATAATGTCATTTGGCATATATATAAATGACGCTTCTTATTCGGCATCTACTTCTGTAATAGTTAAATCATTGATTGAACCTCCTGAGAAGTCAGCTACAAGTAAATACTTATCCATGTAAAAGGCTGGCTGCTTAGGTTGTGGTAATTCACCTTCACCAACCAACATTAATATTACAGATGACATATTTGGCCTGTCTCCTGCATTTTGTTGGACACATAACAACCCCACTTGGATTGATCTTAAAACTTCAGGTGGATGGCAGGATTCAGTTAAACTTGCATCTATCAGTTCCATTAACGTTTCGTTATTGTATAGACTCCATGTCTGTAAATAATATCAAATTAGTAGTAGTTATTAGAGGGTAGCTATAAACCTATAATGGATAATTTTCTATGGAAAATTGAAGGAATAGCCAGTATCTGACTTATGCACTTACATGTCCTATGAGATTATTCTCAGTACTCTCAGGTTGAAAGAATCCTCTATTTCTCTTCCCACTCACGATCTCTAACACCAAGACGCCAAAGCTAAATACATCTGACTTTATTGAGAAAAGACCATCTAGTGCATACTCCGGGGACATGTAACCACTGCACACACCAGGCTACTTATATAAGAAGATAGCAATTAAATTCATTAATAATAATGTGAATAGTTGGTTCCTATGGTTTACTATGTGCCAACAACTCTCTGTGTGTTTGCTTGGGTCTCGTTTCCTCCGAAACTTCTAGCAATACCAAAGTCTGATATCTTTGGATTCATATCGAGATCTAGTAGAATGTTGCTGGCTTTAAGATCTCTATGTATGATTCTTAATCGAGAGTCTTGATGCAAGTAAAGAAGTCCTCGAGCGATTCCTTTGATAATATTGAAGCGCTTTGCCCAATCAAGAAGCGTACCTTTTGTTTTATCTGCCATATTGGTTTAATTATTCAAATGATTGGTTTCCATTTTTAAACCAATACTGGCAATTATTTAGTTCTTATAAACTTAATTCTTACCAAAAATGAATGAGTCTAAGCTTCTGTTTGGCAAGTACTCGTATATCAACAACTTCTCTCCTTGAATACAACAGCCGAGGAGCTTCACTAGATTTCGGTGCTGAAGTTTTGAAATGCATATCACTTCATTCTTGAGCTCCTCAACTCCTTGACTTGAATTCTTGGAGAGACACTTAACTGCGATCTCTTGCCCATCTTCTAGCACACCCTGAAGATTAGCATTTCCAACGTCAAAGAATATACAAATTGCAAATTAAGGTGATTCTCATTTGTATCTTGCTTTACAAGTGGCAAAATTACACTCCACAGATTCGGTTTCTTGCCATACATAAAGAACGAATTAAATTACAACTTTATATTAGATTATTTAAGTGAAATTGAGTATGAAAAATGGTCATGACCAGATACTATATATGTCTTGCCGTTCAAAAAGAAGAGTAGATATTAAGTTGTATCGAATTGTTTAAGGGTCGCATAGTAGCATTACCTTATAAACAGGTCCAAATCCACCCTCTCCAATTTTATTCTCTTGTGAAAAATTGGCAGTGGCATTAGCTATTGTAGAGAAGCTAAATAGTGGTAAGTCCATAGATTCTTGTTTGTCGACAGTTAGAGATATTTCTACACAATAAAAAGAACAGAGATAATCCAAAAACTATATACACCCATAGTGCTTATAACTCTGGATTTCTTTAAATCATACTCCAATAGTTTAGTGCTGGAATCATAAGAAAGGTTAATTACCTTCGACTACTTGATCAACATTATTCCTTTTCATCCGTGTATACCAGAACAATGCAATGCTGATGCCTATGACAAAGCTCCCCGGAAATATTACAGATAATATGATTTTAGTTTTTGATCCTCCCTTCTGTTTAGCTGTATGATATCAAAAAGCACCAACATCAACATCCAAGCAAGTAATTAGTTTTTATGTTCATATGTATTACTACGTACTTATTTTGTAAACCTTATATGATATCGTTACCTAATTCTGAGAAAGCCATCCTTACAAAAATATCTCGACCGCCATCTCTACCAACTGCAGGTAATACTCTGATGTCTTTAAGGTCATTGAACCATATCAAGCAGCCAGTTCCTTCACCTAGAACATTTGTATTTGCATAAGCCATGCAAGTACAATTCTGCAAACATTTTGATTCACATTCTTTCAGAGTCATACTCGTGTTAAACCACGAACTTTGTGTGTCCGGCAACTTTATGTTAGAGTATTTGATAAATCCATCTGAAATGCAATTCAAAGGTGTCCGTCTAACACAACCGCTCGACCAATCAGCCCTATCCCATTCGCTTTTGTTTCTGGGCTCAAACCTTTTCACATCCAAGCAAGAACAAGATTGTTGAATCAAATCAATGCTGCAGCTTCCATAAGCACTACAGATGTTGTACGTATCACATACATCTCTTGGAAATGACACAACTACCTGCCATTTTTTACTTTCTTCTACCCAAACTGTACTTACAAACTCCCCAGAAGAATTCAATGTGACCTTCGAAAGGATAGAAGTGTTGTTTTCATTATTATAAGCAAAAGACACCTCCCTTTCATCTATAATTACGTCGTATGTGAAGGTCACGACCTCGCTAAAGATAGAAACCCCAGTAAACCGTTGAGTACTCCATGGTCCGCCCCGGAATTTGGTCAACCCACCTTGTATTAGTTTGTTTACAGGATAGACGCGTGTGTCAGGTCCAAAGGTGATATCACCTGGAGCTGGATCTTGACTACTCTTCCATGATGTTAGATGCCATTCGATGCCCCTAAAGTAATCTTTCCCTAACTTCATTCCAGGTAGTAGAGTATCCGTTGGGTAATCAAAACTCTGCCACAAAACCCCCTCTTGTTGGTTCATCAACACTAGATTCCCGTTGTCATGAAGCTTGGCAGTTGCATTCCCTGCGGTCGTCATTGTTGTGTTGGATGACCAAATCATGCTGATATTGTTGAAGAGGACGAGATTTCCGCGATCAACAATCTTTAACACACGTGGTGATGCACTAGGAAGTGGAGAGTCTCTGTTGGCAACCCAAACCACTGTTGTAACAGATACTTTCTTGTACCAAATACCAAGATATATGTTCCCAGTTCTATCTGGCTGGAAAAATCCCAGTTCGAAAATTCCAGTTTCCGAGACCAACGTGTCATTATCTGTCAAGAACTGTGAATCCGAAATGGTTTCAAGTTCAGCAGCATATATTATGTGAAAGTGCTGGTTCGAGAAACACAGAAGAACAAATAATATGGCTGTTCCCTCCATTGAGATCATGCTTTACTTTTGCCAATTTTTGACTTAGTTTTATAGAAAGTGAATGATAATATCTCTTTAGTTTTATAAAGGGAATTGATAATTACACGAAGGTTTTTTATTTGAACACGGCAACTTAAAATAATTAGACTAATATACCCTCATACTATTTACCCACTAATTAAACAAGAGTTTTGTTAACAACCACCAGTTGTGTTTAAACTTTTCATAATTAAAAAATTAACAATTAATGAACATCAAATATTTCATGTTTAACTGAACATTCATGTTTAAAATGAATAAAATGTGTATAGTTGTGAACATACTAGTTCATTTCATGCTAATTTTTTAACTAAAGAATGTTTAAAATAAGCTCAAGGGTTATGGTTAACAAACAAATAGATATTATAAACAAATAGTTTTCGTTTTTAATTAAAAGGAATTGATTAGCACACTCTCATTTGTAATTTGCACACTTAAATGTAAAAAAAAAAGTAAAGTAACTCCCAATACCGTCTTTCACGGGTTATGGGTCCCAATACCGTCTTCCACGGTGTATGGGGGAGGTTGAGATGTAGACAACCATACCCCTACCTAAGGTAGAGAGGCTGCTTCCGGTTCTACCTAAGGTAGAAAGGACCTCCGGCCTTTTGTAGGGAGTGAGGATCGAACACTTAAATGTACAAACTGTTAAAGTAACATATAATAAATATACAACTGCTGAATGCACATTATAGAGTATGCAAATAAGTGTGCACACATTAGCCTTAATTAAAGCATCAATTAATCTCTTATAAACAAATTGTTTTCATCTTTAATTTGTTTCAAACTTTTAACTTTAGTAAATAACTTTAAGATGATGTTGACCAATATGGGTTACGCATGATGGTTGCTGAAGGTTGGTCAGGCTATGTGATGATTTCAAATAATTTTGAAGATATAAATAAGATCAACTTATACGGCATCATCAGATCGATGGTTGCCGCGTTTATGATTATTGGTGTTTATGGTGAATGTTAAACGGTAGACTTGGTGTATAATGTTCTTCATTTATATTTTTTGTTCACTTTACAAATGCAACATCTCATCAAATCAGATCTCAGTGGCGCGTAGAGGGATATGAGAAGTGTTTGTTTTTTTTTTTTTTTGTAAAAGGAAGGTGGGTGGAAATTAGACGTTGTTACGATAGAGGTGACCGGAATTGGAGGCGCCATCAGAATTAATGGGCTGACTAGGCATTCAAAATTTCAAATATACTAGTTAAAGGGTATATGTGTCTTTTTATTTTAATTTACTGTGCAAGTAACTTTTTTCCATATAAACATCAGCAGCCTTTCATAAAGTGGTATATTGACCGGCTTTTAGGTTGACCATTATTGCATATGGCTTATAGCATTGGGTAACTATGGGTGTCGTCATGTGTGATGCCATGAGTAAAATGCTGTCACTTTAACACTTTTTTTATAATATTATAATTTATCATATCATACAAAACACCCCTCTCTCCTATAATATGATAATCTGATGCCATGGGATACCTCTGGATCCCACCGTTTCTATTTTATTTTATTTTTATTCAAATAAAATAACCTAATTAAACTAAAATTAAAATTCGATTAATAAAAAAATATGTAAGAAAAAGTACAAAAGGATACAAATAAATAATACATTAAAAATAACGATAAATTAATAAAAATACAATTTAGTGATTAAATCTCCATAATGCTTTACGATATCGTGTCGAAAGTCGTCGTGCACTATCATATCCACAAATCATGCGATCCAACATCTACAAGCATTAGAGTTAGGTATTTGTGTTCACATCATTTGAATTGCATGTGTATGGCCTTTAGGCAGTTTGTCCATTGTGACAACTGGTAAATTTCGGGTTACATTTATAAGCCGCATTACTTTTAAAACAAGTATATAGTAACTAAATACCGGTTTAGAATGTTTTGGAAACTATTATGAACTTTAGGAACGTTGCTTGAGATAGTATTTTGCGTTATAAGTTGTTACCCGCAGAACCCGTGATCATATCACAACACGAGTCGGCACAACTAAACATAATAACACGAGAAACGATGATTTCTAACGCGATAACACGAACATAGACATGTTTATAGTCATTTTTAACGGAAAAACAGTTTTAAAAATATCGACGCAACTTAAAACGTCATACGAGCACTTTTGGTAGCTAAACGAGCCCGAGAACGCTTTTCCCAAAAGATTAACAAAATTACGTAAATGGTCCTTGTGATAATAACCGGGCCCCCCCCCCTACCCCCCACCCCAAAAAAAAAACTTTAGAACACTAACGAATTCGGTCCCCCATGGGGATATAACACACACACACACACACACCCTCCCCCTCATTTGTATCCAAATCCTAGCTACCAAACCCCTCCCCTTCCTCTTTGTGCGCCTGCTGCTACCACACCACAACACACCAATGCCCTCCTCCACCTTAAAACAAACACACCACCGTGATCGCCACCTCACACACACCCTTGTTTTGTTGTGCACGCGCCTACAAAACCCACACCACCAATCACGCGCCACCACCACCGAAGATAAACCGTACGACTATGTAGATCCGAGAGTTTGACGTTGCGACACATCGTTTCACACACGTGTGTGACTTGGTGTGAGTTCAACTCATGACTAACGAGTTATTGTTATTTTTATTTTTTATTTTTTTATCTGTTTGGGTATAAAACACATGGGTTAACTACTTTTAATAACTAAAAACTTATGATAAACGTGTTTGGTATTGTGGTAATGGTCGTTGTGTCGTATTTTTGTTTCGGTTGTCGAATCATGATGTTGAGTTCGAGCCGAGATACACTTGAGCTTATTTCAAGCTTATGACTATGTTGGTTTTGTTTATTGTCATTTTGGTTTACTTTGTTTATTTGGTTATTGTTATCGAGGGCTTGGTAACCCCTCGTGTGGTTTCTGATTTTTGGAACTCGCGACACAAATGGTAGCCGAGACCCTTTGTGGTCTCGGCAATTGATTTTTGAGGTTGTTTAGTTGATACCGTGGCAAAGGGAAACCCTAGCCGAGACCTTGTGGTCTCGGCCATATATTGTTTGTGGATTCGAATAGATTCGTGGTGACATGTTGATAATAGCCGCGACTTGGTTCTGACGAAATAGTAACTTGGACTTGATTCGGTTATATTGTCGATTGAAACTTGATATTGATTGTGATATTTGGGACTCGAGCCATAGGATTTAGAATTGGCCAAGAATTGATTACTTTTGACTTGATAATTGTGGACTTGAAATGTTGATGGTTATGGCTATGGGTGTTAGCCGAGACCACATGATCTCGGTGCGTTAAGATAAGTTTATTATTATTAGGTTGTGCCGAGTCCGTCACGTTGTGATACTAGTTGATGTTGTGTCGTACTACTCGTGTTTTGCTGTGTTGTGCTTTACTTTTGAGGTGAGTTTCATAGCCCCACTTTACTTATATTTGTTTACTGAAACTTTAGGGGAGAAAACATACAAAACCATTTTGACGGACCTACTACTGCTTTTAGATTTGTTATAACTTGTTGACTGGCTAATGTTAGATATATGCAACTGATATTTGTCTTAGACCAGTGTAGCAATATAACTCGTTTATGCTTTGCTATAACGTGTTGACTGGATAAGGACAGATACACTTAAGGCCCTACTGTAACTGTCAATATGAGAAAGGGCTGAGTGCTCTATTATATTGATGTTGGATTACCTGTGTTTATTGGTGTTATGTGGGTTGTCTGATTTATATTTAATTTAGTCCAATGTAGCAAATTACTTACTAGGTCCACTATTACAAACTGCTTAAACCTATGAACTCACCAGCGTTAGCTGACCTTTTTAGCATGTTTTCTCAGGTATTTAGTGCTTATATTACGGATTTACTACTTATTTGGAGGTTTGGAAAATGGGCATCGTCAAAGGATCAATTGGCCCTTTGATAAACTATTGGGACCTACTGTTATGTTTTATTTGTGTTTACTTACGTACTTTTAGGATAATTGTAAACTTTAAATATTTGGTTGGAATGTTTTAGTTATGGATGATGTATTTCCGTTACCTATGCTTGCATTGTGTACAAACCCAGTAGCACCCCAAAACTTTGATTAAGACTTTCGTTGTACCAAATTTTAGGGGTGTTATAGATTGGTATCAGAGCTCAAGTTATAGAGAACTAGGTACTTACCAGAACCTAGACTATAACTACTTTTCAAGAATTGATCCATAACCGACGCATGCCTGCCTGCCAAGTCGAAGCCTCCAGTATTATTGAGATAAGCGATTAATTATTTGTTATATGAGTTATACTGTAACTACTTGAGAACATATTTAGAGTAACACGGTACTTTTTATTGGATTAGATTAAGTTTTGATATAATACTTACACTGCATGATTAGTTATTTTAAAACACTCACAACGACCCTCTACCGTTGTCACAGACCATGCCTTCGTTAGATGTACTTGAGGTCATCCTCGTGACTGGATCCCGGCCAGCACGACTTCGGATGATCCTTGTTCATTGCTTCGTCATCAGTTTCACCTGTTTCACCGACTCCATTTGTTACTTAGCCATCGTCATCATCAGCCGAGCACTCCAGTCCTTTGCGACAGCTTACCATTCATCAAGCATTAGCCTAAGCTTGTACCCCTAGGCTTACAACACATATGACAGTGAGACCACCACCACCACCCATGCACTTTCCAGCTCACTCTCCTATCATCACCACTCGCATCATCATCACGTAGACGACCCCGTCCACCTACCTCGTCATCACGTGATTCGCCTGCATCGCATATACATCGCCATAGTGATTCATACCTTGAGGATGAGGATGAGGATGTAGACCCATAGGAGGAACCTCAGGAGGAGGAGGATATGGAGCCTAAGGATGATGTCCCGCAAGACCAGAGTCCTGTGTGGGAAACTAAAAGGAGGGTTAAATAGTTTACCGACTTTTTCTCTAGTTATAAAAGTTTACTTTGTGAAAAACTTTGATTCGTATGTAGATGAAATCAACCAACACCAATATGAACACAACACTAAACTAATACAAACAAGCAATAGAAATAAATAAAAGAGATAGAGATGGAAAGATCAAACTGAGACAAGTGATTTATAATGGTTTGGTCAAACTAAGACAAGTGATTTATAATGGTTTGGTCACAAAGCTCTTCTTCGCCCTACTCCACTCCCCGAGTACCCAACTCGAGAGTTATAAGCACTATGTCAACAACCTCCCTTCAGGCGGAGAAAACCGTACAACGTCGCTTACGTTATTTTCTGACACTAAGCTAGATGTCGAGTACTAATCTTAGCTAATACCAATCTACCACGATCCACATGATCCTAACTTCTCACACAATCCACACGATTCTTACACAATCTACACAATCCACACAATCAACACAATCTACCCTTGATCCACTTGATCAATACACTAACACACTAGCTACAAGAGATCCCCAAGATCTCAACAAGATCACAATGATCCACACAAGATAGCTTAGACAAGATTACAACACTTGATGTATATCAATATACAATCAAGCAAACAATAAGTAATGCAAGTGCACTACACAAAGAGTCTAATACTTTGTGTCTTCTTGACACTATGTGTTCTTCTCTTGACTAGTAAAGGAATGTAGGTGATCTTTGGTTGGATGAAAGAATCATTCTTTAAACAAAGGAAAACTAACTAATGATCTAAGAAATGTAAGTAAGAAAGAAAGATGGAATGCAGAAAGTTTTGTGTGCAAAAGGATGAGTAAAATCATGGAAGTGAGGTGGTATTTATAGGAAATGAAAATTTGACCGTTATGGGTACACGGTACCACTAATTATCACACGGTACCACTAAATTTAGTTGTACCGTGGTACCGTACCAGACAAAAATGCTTCTCTTTTTGTTTTTAGTGGTGGAAGTTTATTTGGGAAAGTTTGAAGCTAATTTGGGGGGGGGGGGGGGGGGGGGAATAGCTATTAAGCTTTTTAAATTTATTTTTCCAAATAAAACATTTTTTTTAATTCAAAAATTGTTAGGAATTATTTAAGTTAAAATAGTTTCTACTGATGGTTCCTACTAGGGTATGTAGTTCCTGCTGGTATGGTTCCACTAGTACAGATTTGGCCTTTCGTCACACATAGCATATTTCGAATGGTCACACAGCAACATATTTACGTGACTAAATGTACCAACCTTAAATAAACAACCACACTTGATCCGACTTGTGTGACCATTTCGTAAAATATATGTCACACATTTGTGTATATATGTGACCAGAGGATAACTGGTAAATATTTTTCGACATTTTAGTCACTTTTAATTCGGGACGTGTGACGGATACAAATCAGCTCAAAACATTAGTCACACTATAGATATACATATGTGACAAATATATGTCACACAATTGAACAGTGTGACCAAAAAGATATATGGTCACATGAAGTACTTGCATATGTGGCTAAATTATATAGTCAAGTTTGTCACACATTATATAAATGTGACTGCTATTCTTTGCTGAATAGTTAGCCACATATGAATTTGAAATGTGTGACAACTAAAAACTCAGTTTGAAACGTTAGTCACGAAATGCGTTTAAGAGTGATAAATATATGTCACACACTTGAAAAGTGTGACCAAATGTCATATATGGTCACACTAAACCATAGAAACATGATTAAGTGTAACTAAAATTCGATACATATGGTCTCATAAGTTAATATGTGTGTCTAAAGTTTAGTGTGTGTTTGTTTGCCAAATCCTAATATGTATAGCCACACTTAATTGAAGCACGATCATGTGACTATAGGCTTTACAATAGTCACACCGTATCACACATGTGTATCTTAATAATGTTTATGGCCACATCATAAGGGTATTATATGTGACCAATACATTCAAAATAGTCACATTGTGAAATATTCATGTGACTATTATTTATAACAAAATGTGAAGTCAGTTATTATTAACCTTGATATTAGTCACATTTAGTTTTTGTGTGACTAAATTAAAGATGCTATATATATGGTCACATGAAGTATTTATTTAGGTGTCTAAATCATAGTGTCATATTTTGTCACACATTATTTAAATGTAGTCACAATTCGATACATATGGTCACACATTTCTGATAACTTATGTATACTCTATCTAGTTTGAGTCTAATTTGATATTCACTGCATGAATTGAGTTCAGACTATTAGTCATGACTCTTCATTTGCCCCATTACAATGCTCCTAGTTATACTTAGAACTGTTAAGTATATTTAGATGTTGGGATCATTGTGCATATGTTATGGCTTGTATTTTCTTTGTTTCTAGATTAACATTTTGCAGGAAAAGCAAAGAAAAAGTTGTTTGGATTGGAATTGGGGTGAATGCTAGTAACTCCGAACTTAATGTTGCTAATGCTAGTAACTTGGAACTTAATGCTGCTAGGCAGAACTTAATGCTACTAGCCCGTTAGTGAGCCCTCACGTGCGTTGTACGTCAGGCTATTTTCGTCATTTCACTGTTCCCGACTATAACACACTTCAGCTACCTCCTTTTCATGAAAATCGATGAGGACATTTTTTGCAAATAACAAAACTAAGTCGTGTTTAAACAACAAAATCACACACACATAAACGCTCTATCTTCTTTCAACCTAATATCTCAAACAATACATTCGGTGCTTAGCAGTCGTGATTCTTCAAAAAACACACGTACCAGGTAACCACATTTACTGATTTTTACTTCATTCAAATGGTATTTTGCATTTTTTTTATAACCTTAATCGTTAATGCAGTAACCATGTTTGGTAATCAATTTATTTGCGATGTGGACAATCTTGATGTTTTGGATGAATTTGTAAGTTAACACCATTATTGACAAGCTGTTATTTCTCTAAGAAACTAGTTTAATTACTCTTTCCCATAATTATAGTCCACTGTTAACTTTTGAAGTCTTTAGTTTTCAAATTTGACCTTAAATATTTTTATTTGTGTTATATATTACTTGATGCAAAATATATGAATGGATTAAGTTTTAATGTATTTTTCATTGGTATAATTTTTATCAACTATTATATAACACAAATAAAAATATATAAGGTCAAATTTGCCAAATGATGACTTAAAAAGTCACACATTAAGTGTCCACTATGACTTTTTCAAGTCTTTTTTCTTCAACTTTGACTTCAAATTTTTTTGTCCATGTTATATAGTACTTGATGCAAGATATATGAATGGATTAAGTTTTTAGTTGTGTTTTCATTTGTATAATTTAATTTATTTTCATATACAGGAACTGCATAATGATTATGTTCTAGGAGGTTCCAATAGTGGCAATGGTTTTATTTTCTTAATTAACTGTGGGGGGGGGGGGGGGGGGGGGGGGGGTTAGATGGAATGTTCGTGTAAGGAGAGTCTCACAATTTAAGTGTGTTGTTGAGGGAGCAAGGTGGAATGATTTTGTCATTCACAACATCTCCTGTTCTGCTGTTGAGTACATACATTTTGTTGAAGAGGGTGAGGATGTGTTTTATGTAACTTGCTATGGTGAGGATGGGTTGGAGTTTCACAATTATGAACCCAAAAGTGCCCCATTTTGGAGATGTTTAGTGCCTATGACAGAGACATCTCTGCTTATGCAGTCATTGGAGGAAGACTTTCTGAGATATCTGGATGGTCCAACCCCTACTAATTCGGTCGTGGTTTCCACTAACATGACTGACTACAATGTTAGGGTGGCTAGTGATCATCTCTATGGTCGATACGTCCACTCCTTCTTCTATGGCGGTGGTTGGTTGACACTCGTTCGAGACTTGAATATGAAAGCTGGTCAGTGGATGGTTTTTACTCAGGTTGACCCGGGCCAGGAATTTAATGTGATGTTGTTTGAACCTGATGGAGGGGCCATCACAACTGTGGAGACATACAGCACCAATATTGCCATGAATGCCTTGTGTCACCAACCACATGACTATGGTATTTTTTTCCTTTATTAGCTTTAACTACATCAAGTATATGATATCTTTGTAACATTTTGGATTATCTATAACTTACTCATTTTGTATTATTAAATTCAGATTTTGAAGCCGGACGGATGAACTGGATGTGCAAATGGTCGTTTCACACTGTCCACAACCAAGAAGATAGGGCATTCTACCGACCACAGACTGCATGCTTCTGGAGAGATGGACGGCTAGTAAGTGTCTTGAAAACTTTGATAATTTGTCAAATTGTTATGCTACAATTTCAATGAGATTACAAACTAAACAACTATCAATCTATAGCAGTTGTAACTTTGTACATTTTGTAACAGACTATACCATCAAAAATTGTGCACAAGTACAACTTGTATGGGTACTCTGTCGCTGTTGTGAAGCACCAAATGATACAGAAAGTGTTCCAAGTACGTGAGAGAACAGTGGTGGTACCTGGTCGAGGGAAGGTGAGGAGGAAGGTGTTTATTGTTTCATGCTCTGGTTTCAGGGAGTTGAGACAGGAAGCCGGCTTTGGTGCAGCTGCAAGGGTCCACTTCTTTTTAACAGATGACACAAACAGGTCCCAAAGAGTCTTAAGGTTTGATGTGTGTTGATGGTTTGATGGTTGTTGATGGTTTTATGTTTGTTGATGGGTGAAACAATGTTTGAAAGTTTTTGTAAGTTGGATAAACTTTTTTGTAAGTATCTGATGTATGATAAACCAAATGGGTTTGTCACTAGACAATGGTATGTAATTAGCTAATGTAGGATGAACCATATGGGTTTATCCGTAGACAATGTTATGTAGTAAACTATGTAGGTTGACATTATTGTACAAAAGCGGCTTATACGGCCTTATAACTAGTTAATTGGGGATTTAAACCCTTAAGTGTAAATGTTACCAATCTACCCATGCACTCTCATATCTAGCAGTACAAACCCACCTGCAGTAACGTTTTCTTAAGAGCAGAAACTTTTGATTTTTTTTTTTTTTTTTTTTTTTTTTTTTTTTTTTGAACAGAGCAGAAACTTTTGACTTACATAATACAAAATATATCCCAAGTTCTTGTTAATGAACACAACAAACAAAATAATGTAACAATTAAGTGTAAATGTTACCAATTCACCCCTGCACTCTCATATCTAGCAGTACAAACCCACTTGCAGTAACGTTTTCTTAGCAGCAGAAACTTTTGATTTTGATTTTTTTTTTTTTTTTTTTTTTTTTTTGAACAGAGCAGAAACTTTTAATTAACATAATACAAAATATATCCCAAGTTTTTGTTAATGAACACAACAATCAAAATATTGTAACAATTAATGAGAAAATTTAGCAATGACAAAGTACGGGTATTAAAATTAAACATATTCCATTAAAACTTGAAATGAAAAATTACAAAATATTGGTAACAAAAGGTACACATTCTAAAAATCTACTAATCTAAAATGATTACAACATGTTTATTCATAAAGTCAAATAAAGTAGTACAAAAGGATTACAAGGTTTATTCAAATTACTTCCTAACTCAACTAATACATTTTCTTTTTACCCTTCCCTTTTGAACAAACTTTGGGCATTTTTGGTTCCCATGGTTTTATACCCTTGTCTTTACAAGTCTTAGCATTGGGTAGGCCTAGCACCTGAACCCTCTCATCAAAAAGCTCTTTGGCAGTCTTTTTTTGTAGTTTTAACCTTTCTAGCATCTTCCTTTTTTGTGCCTGATCCAGAATATCCCTTTGGAAAGTAGTCTGCCCATGTATTTGGAGGACCTTCAGAACTGCTTGATATGTGAAATGAACTTGAGTCACTGCTATCAATTTTAATGATTTCTGCAAAAAAAAATAAAAAATATATTAAAATTAAAAAATATATAGTGTAAATGAAATAAAAGATAATATTGCAATTCAGGGTGTGTTTGAAACAACCTTTGTTCTTGGAACTCCAATGGCCACATTACTTGGTGGATGGTTGGTTTTAGATCATAAAAAATAATGGAATGCAATAAACCAACATACGTAACCCTTTTAAGTTCCCACTACTGCTCCTTTTGTCGTTTCAACTCCCTTTGAGCAAAGGACTGCACCAGCCGCATTGCTAGATTGTTGAAAAAACAAAAGAAACAGTATGGGAACTTAGAATGGAAAGGTATGTTGAAATTCCAGACTCAAAGTAATACAAACAATCTACAAATGTTGAGTAAAGAATAGAGTCTAAGAAACATCACTCATCTTGAATGCGATAATGAAGGGGTGTGGCATGTTATGAACAGTACACACTATATCATTATTGCATTGAAGACGTCTCAATGATCAGGCCAGATCTATCTAACGTTGCAGAAAGGTTCCGTTGCCTTGTTTTTTGGACACCGTCTAATAACCACAAAAACGGTAGTAGACGTTTTCCAAATTAAGCAATGGAACCATCTACAACGCTAGATAGATCTGCCCTAATCATTGAGCTTTAAGTTATTAGAAAACAAATTCTTACTATCATTTATATTGCTCCCTTAGATGTGACGAACATACATATTAATTATGTAGATTCTACGACATTAGAGAGCTAATTGTGCATGAATGAAATCATATAAAATATATATTAACAATGCAATGAACTACCATCCTTTCTACCCTAGCCAACAACAACATATTATTCAGCCTTGAATCTCTAACCTACCAACGTGTTGGAAGACGAAGACGCTAAATTCAACCATCGAACCTACAAATTATACTTGAGTGTTTCTGTATTTTGGCAAAGAGCAAAGATGAATCATCGATGGATGAAACACCAGAACAAGTTTATGTTCATACTTGAAAGTGGTGTCTCATCGATGATACTTCTTCCATCTTTGATACTTGGATGTTTTAGCCTAACTATTCGCACACACATCCATCACTTTTCTTCCTTATTCTCTCAATACAAATGCAACATAACTCTCAATACAAACCTTAATATCTCTTTTGCTCTAATTATTCACAAAAACAACACAGCATGTTCTTCCTTATTCTATCAATACAAATGCAAAGCAATTCTTATAACAGATAATCAACCTAAGCCTAATAATAAATAGCTCTAAGGGGGTATTTGGATTATATTAATTAATTTGTGATCTTATAAGCTTTTTGAGATTTAGGATCAAAACCCTAGATCCGAGTGAGTTGTAACTGTGAGTGTGAGAGAGAAAGAGAGGATTATGTTGAAGTGTTCAAAGTGTGTTTGATAAGTTTGTATATATTATAAGTTTAAAAGTGAAGTGTGTTTGATACTCTTGGTAGGGGTAATTTATTTATATTATATACGGCTCGGTTCGGTTAACCACGGATATCTAAAAGTAAAAACTGAAACCAAATGCTTGGTTTGCCGGTTTGTCAGTTTCTCGGGTTATTTGAACCAAGGTTTTCAAGATCGGGATCCTACCCAGGTTCGTTTTCGTCTTTGCAAGATCGTGATCGTAAGATCGGATCGGGATCTTAAGATCCTACTATAATGTCATTTTCTTAATCGTTTTGTAATATTATACAAATTTACAAATTATTATATATCATAAGCACAAAATTATTATATATCATAGTTTTGTAATATCATTTTCTTAAGATCCTATAGTCAAGATCGAGATCCTATAAGATCTTAAGCTTTCAAAGATCCTATAAGATCTTAAGCTTTCAAAGATCCTATATAAGATCCGGATCATTTTTGCTTTGTAGTATCGTAAAATCGTAAGATCTTAAGATCAGGATCGGGATCCTGACAACCATGAATTAAACACCCCTAATGCTAATTGGTAGGGGGTTAATTATAGGGGGTGAAGAATGGGAAAGGTAATGAAAAAATATGCTTTGGTAAAGCATAATGCAATGACCTATTACCCAATAGTGTGTTACCCATTGTCGATCACCAGGAATGTATTGGTCGATAACATGACACTATAAGCCACTTTTAAAATTTTGAATTTGGCAAAACTAAATAAGTTGTAGCTTATTTGGTTTAAAGGGTAAAATATTATAACGGTTTAAACCGTTTTCGTTCGTTTTTTTTTTCTTTCTTGATTTTGACCGTTTTTGTACGTTTGGGACCGTTTTTTTCCATTGTCTGACATTTTCTTTAAAAAAACGTATGAAGGCATACAAAATGTACGAAAGCGAACACAACTTAGCAAAACAAAGAAAAAAGGATAAGGATGTGTGAAAACGAAAAAGTCGTACAAAAATGTACGAGAACGTAGTAAAGGTTTCATAACGTTTTAATACGAAGGAAAATGTTCATAAAAGCTTGAATTGTATTTGAAGTTATTAAAGGTGGTCATGCATATGGGTTGCACCGGCTTGGTAGGTGTTTAGTGTGAAGGTTATATGAATTTGTATTTGAAGTTATTAAAGGCGGTCATGCATATGGGTTGCACCGGCTTGGTAAAAGTATACCGTTTGTCACAAACACTAAAAAGCAAGTATTCAGGGACCTCTCGATCATGTTATCCAGGATAGAGAAAGTTTGAACCCAGCTTGAGCTTGACTCGAAAAGCTCGATTTATTTTGTTTTCTTACCCAAATTAAAATTCTAATATAACCTAAGAATTGAAAACTCAACAATAACTCGAGTCGAACTTATATAAGGTTAAGCTCAACTCATTAAACATTTCGAGTTCATTTGATATATATAGGCTTGAGCTTGAACTCAAAGCTTGATAAGAATTAGCTCGAACTAACACTAGTTGGCTTGAGCTCGGCTCATTTATGCCATTAAGAAAAAATTAAAGTTTAGCTCGAGCTTGGCTCGTAATATATCTACTTTGAGCTCGTTAATAAGCTTTTTATCGAGCTTGTTAATAAGTTCACCTATAATACAAATGCATAACATTTTATACATGTTTAATATGTAAAATATCATAGTGTCATTTAGGCTCGTGAGCCAAATCAAGTTTTTTATGTAAAACTCAAGCTCGAGCCCGATTGATAGATGAGCTGCAACTTAGGCTCAAGCTCGCGAGCTCGTTTAAGCTCGGCTCATTCAAGCTTTTTACTAATATGATCCTGAGTTTTTCACTATCGGCTCGGCTCATTTCTGCTTCTAATATAAACAAAGATTAAGGGTGCATTTGGTATGTCGCCATCAATCACAATAGGAATGATTTTGATAGTAGTGGTGGGCCCCTCAGTATGAAATATTCATACCTTACTCTTTTGAGGTATATAGAGTATGAAGGATTTCATTCATTACCATAGTTGTGAGCCCTCTCATCTTAAACAAACACATTTAATCACTTTCATAGTGATAGTGTCATTACCATAGGCGGATACCAAACGCGCCCTAAGGTATTTCATGTGAGTACAAAACTAGTTGGTTTATAAATAAAATATATTTACTACATATAATGGAAAAATGGTCAACAATTAAAATGTTGAGTTTTCAAGAAATGTTGAGTTTTCAATAATGGTCAAATGAGAGAGAAAAGTGAAATGTAATTAATACTTTTATTAAAACACCCCATTACTTAAAAGTACAATGATTTATTCACATTGTACAACCAATTAAAAACAGATCTACCAAATTAAATACAACCAATTAAAACACAAACCGGGTTGACCCGGGACGCTTCAAACCCGGCGGGTTGACCCGGTTTAATTTGACCCATTTCCGACCCAACCTAGCAAGTTGACCCAGTTTAAATCGACCCATTTTTTGACCGGAACGGTTCAACCGGTTGAACCACCCGGGTCGGACCTGGTTTCAAAACATTATCCATTACTTAAAAGTACAATGATTTATTTACATTGTACAACCAATTAAAAACAAATCTATCAAATTAAATACAACCAAATAAAACACAAACCGGGTTGACCCGGGACTCTTCAAACACGGCGGGTTGACCCAGTTTAATTTGATCCATTTTTGACCCAACCTAGCAAGTTGACCAGGTTTAAATCGACTCATTTTTCACCCGGAACGGTTCAACCGGTTGAACCACCCGGGTCGAACCGGATTTCAAAATATTATCCATTACTTAAAAGTACAATTATTTATTTACATTGTACAACCAATTAAAAACAAATCTATCAAATTAAATACAACCAAATAAAACACAAACCGGGTTGACCCGGGACTCTTCAAACCGGCGGGTTGACCCAGTTTAATTTGACCCATTTTCGACCCAACCTAGCAAGTTGACCAGGTTTAAATCGACTCATTTTTCACCCGGAACGGTTCAACCGGTTGAACCACCCGGGTCGAACCGGGTTTCAAAACATTATCCATTACATAAAAGTAAAATGATTTAATTACATTGTACAACCAATTAAAAACAAATCTATCAAATTAAATACAACCAAATAAAACACAAACCGGGTTGACCCGGGACTCATCAAACCCGGCGGGTTAACCCAGTTTAATTTGACCCGTTTTCGACCCAACCTAGCAAGTTGACCAGGTTTAAATCGACTCATATTTCACCCGGAACGGTTCAACCGGTTGAACCACCCGGGTCGAACCGGGTTTCAAAACATTATGTTTAATTCCCAAATCTTCAAACTTTTATTATTTTTCGTTTATAACCTATAAATTTTTTTTATCAATAAACTATCTACCACTATAAAAAAATCTCGTATGCACGGGTACTCGTCTAGTATAAATTAAATTAGATTTCCCTCTCATATTTTCAGTTCTCCCGCTCTAAGTTTTCTCCAAAAATCAAAATTATCCCCTCCATCCAACAATTTGAAAACTAAACAAAATAAACCACCATAATAATCCCCAAATCAATTCCCCGTTAGATTTCCCTCTCACATTTTCAGTTCTCCCGCTCTAAGTTTTCTCCAAAATCAAATTATCCCTCCATACATCAATTTGAAAACCAAACAAAATAAACCACAATCATAATCCCCAAATCAATCCCCCCCCCCCCCCACAACAAAACCAATTATCCCCCAAATAAGTTAATCCACAAAAAACCACACACCTTTAATCAATTATTCCACATATTGCCGGTTTACAAACCTACAACACCAGGAAAAAACACTGGTATTGAATCTAATTATTATTATTTTTTATCATCAAAGATCATACATAAAGATGATTAAATACACCTCACAAAAATACCGGATCTGGGAGTAACCAAACACACGCCACCAAGGTTTGAGTTTTATTGGTAAGATTCATCTTTTGATTTTGTTCCTTTTTTGGGGTTTTTAATCTCGTTGATTTTGGGGGTTTTAATTAACTGTTATGTTTTCTTAAAATTAGGGTTCAATTCGTTTCATCCTTTAAGAAAGAATCATTAATGGAATGCGCTACATGAATCTCGGGGTATATACTAACTCGGTGGATTGATACCAGTGGTGCTCGAAGTGAAACAATTATTATCATTAATGGAATGCGCTACCTAAAGATACAACATATTAATTTTTGGTTAGTTGTCTTATTTGTTAACAAAAAGTATATAGTAATACTGTGAATACCTTTGGGCAGGTCAAGACATATGGCGGTCTAAATGTTTCAATTCGGCTTCCTTTGTGGCAAAAGCCAATCCTCTAAATCGTGCTCCCCATAAATGAAAGAGTGAACTTCACCATGCACTTTGCAATAAGTTGTCAAACATTTTAGCACCACTTGAAGATGGTGGAAAGGGTAACTGGCCTCCACCTGGTGTACACCCCGCACTTGACTTATGGTATGAAGCAGTTGCATGCATAAAAGTGAAACTCATGCATTAGACAGATAAATATAGCAAACATATAGCTGTAAGTAAATGACCGTATCTTTTTATAATATAGAGTTTGCACTGCTTCTTTGCATAACCTTACTTGGTTCTCCTCGTATATTGAAATTATAACGTTTGCTTCTTGTTTCACCATGTTAGGTTGCTTATGCTTTGGTGACTTTGCTTCTCTGTCTTGGTGATCATGTCATATTTCTCAATAACTTTGATCCTCATATGGAGCAACTGTACAAGCATCTTCGGGTAACATTAATTAGTTTAACTCGTTGTCTAGAGATACATTTGAACAGCACTATTTACAACCTTGTTTTGACCTTTTTCTATCATTGTGCTTCATTGGCAGCTCATGACATTGGCCATTATGTTCCAAAAGCAAAAGCTACAATTGAAGTCATGCAATCGAGCTTATAGTCAGGCTATCTTCACGTCTTCAACAGCCCACATATGGACTACTTTATCTGGCAGTGGGGAGATGATGTTCGAGTACTTGGCCGTCCTTGTTGTGAAAGGGAAAAATAGTGAACTGGAGAAGTTTGCTGGTGGGCTTTATACTACTAGTGTGGAGGTATATGTATGTATTATAGATTGACCTATAAATGTATTATAGATTGACCTATAAATGTATTATAGATTGACTTATAAATGTATTATAGATTGACCTATAAATGTATTATAGATTGACCTATAAATGTAATCCATGGTTTAGGAAGTCGAGAAGGATGTGAAAGCTAAGACAAAAGGGGAGGTCGAAGCTGCAAAGACACTTTGTTCTCCATTTGACCAGCTTGAACTGCATGAAGGTATTTTTTAATTAGAGGGCTTTTCTAATTCTGTTTGCGATACCCGTTAAATTCATACAGATTAATAACACTAAACTGTCTGCTTGTTTTGTTCTACAACTGCAGCAAAATTGGTATTTGAAAGCAGATGACACATCAGACCGCTTTTCCGTCAGCTCTTGGTAAATTTATTCTTATCTCTTAAATGCAAGCACATGCACATACACATACAAATCAAACACAGTCATCGATGGCAAGAAAGGATATTGTATGTGCTTCTAACTTTTGTCTTTTCTACTTAAAAGAGACGGAGAATATCCAGATGATGAGATTAGTACAAAAGTTAGTGCTGCTAGTGAAAGTTAGTACTGCTAATATAAAGTGTGGACTGCTTAGAGATTAAGACTGCTCAACATTAATACTGCTAATGTATTTGTTACAACTGCTAGTTATAAGTTAGTAGTGTTGTTTCATATAGTTAGTATTGCTTGTATAGTATGATATGTATTAGTTGTTTATGAGAAAGATTATAGATACTTAGGAAAGTATTGTAAGCCGACTAGGACTACTTGGCGTATAAAAAGAGGTCCTAGGGTATAGAGTTATATACGAATTTTATATTTACAATTTTATTGTATTTGAATTTGTTTTGATATATATTGATTTCTTAAATGTGACTAAAAGATGTATATAGTCACACTTATTATCAGTTTTGGTCACTATTTGCTTTATTCGTTGTATGACTAAATATTACAAAAGGCCACACAAACATAAAATTCACGTGGCCATTGGATGATCAATAGTCACACAAAATACACATTTCTTCACTTTAAACATCATATGGTCACACTTATTAACACTTTTGGCCACTGTTTGCTTAATGGTATGTGACTAAATACCCAAAACAAACATGCTTTGTGTGACTAAATATTACAAAAGGCCACACAAACATAAAATTCATGTGGCCATTGGATGATCAATAGTCACACAAAATACACATTTATTCACTTTAAACAGCATATGGTTACACTTATTAACACTTTTGGCCACTGTTTGCTTAATGGTATGTGACTAAATACCAAAAACAACCATGCTTTGTGTGACTAAATATTATAGAAGGCCACACAAACATAAAATTCACGTGGCCATTGGATGATCTATAGTCACACAAAATACACATTTCTTCACTTTAAACAGCATATGGTCACACTTATTAACACCTTTGGCCACTTTGTGTTAAATTGTATGTGACTAACTCCAAAAAAAACAACACCCATTGTGTAACTAAATCATCACAAACGTCACATTTATTGTATATTCATGTGGCCACA
This sequence comes from Artemisia argyi, assembly GCA_030686995.1. Classification (NCBI taxonomy): domain Eukaryota; kingdom Viridiplantae; phylum Streptophyta; class Magnoliopsida; order Asterales; family Asteraceae; genus Artemisia; species Artemisia argyi. Next base: position 157,891,274 of record CM060678.1, read on the forward strand.
AGACAGGAAATAGTTACAAAAAATACACATTTACTTAAATATATCATCTCAAATGTCACATATATTATATAATTATGTGGCCAAAGGCAGAAAAATAGTTACTCTCAAAAAACATTCGCGTGACTATAAAGTGTTTACGGTCACTGATAATGACTAATCCAACAAAACTTGTGTCTAATTTGTCATACATATTCGGGGTTTTGGTCACTCTTTTTCGATGGAAAAGGCTACGAACTCAACAATGTGACCATATGCCACCTACGGTGTAACACCCCCAAAATTTGATACAGCGGAAGACTCAACAAGCTTTCGGGGTGCTACGGGGATTGGTATCCAACACAAGACAATATAGAACGAGATAAAGTAAACATAGTAAAAACACAACCAAAACGGGGTTTTAAGGTTTACATTTATCCCAACATCATTCAGAGTCAGGCCCAAAATAAAATAACAATAGGTCCAAATTTAATTATCAGAGTTTAGAAAAATAGATCCATGAACCGTGTGCCTTGGCCGAGCCTTCCATTCCAAGCATGCATCGCAACACTTAATTACCTGAGAAAACGTGCTAAAAGTCAACTTTCGCTGGTGAGATCATAGGTTTAAATTCAACTAACAATATAGTGGACATATACGCAAAACGCTTGCTAGCTAGACTAAGGATTCGCTAAAAGCCTGCGGATACCCTCCGCTATCAACATAACACACGGATACCCTTCCGTAACAACATAGATATTCGGGTAACCCCCGCAATACCAATAAATACTCGGATAACCTCCGAAGTATTAATAACCTATAGGTGCACACTATAGTATCTAAATAAGTCAACCTTAAATAGTACACACAAAACTATGTGACTAAAGCTGACAATCCAATAAGCCAACCTTGAATAGTACACACAACAAATATGTGACTAAAGCTGACAATCCACCAATAACCAAATAAGCCAACCTTGAATAGTACACACAAAAGGTGTGACTAAAGCTGACAATAGATCCTAGTCCATACGCATAGCAAGTTTAGAAATAATATAAAAGCGATAATAGTCCACGTAAAATGATTTGCACGTTTCTCACCCCAATCGTTGAAAACATAGTTCAAGAGTAAAAAGTGGGGCTATGACTCACCTCAAGTCCAGAAAATAGCAAGACGAGGTAGGTAGAAATAAGATGTATGATAACTCACGAAACAGCAACTACGGACTTGGCACGACCTAACAATATTAACTCTTTCAGAAATCATTTCCTCAAATATATAACATTCCCAAACCCGGACGAGAATCCGTTTTATTTCCGAAAATCCATTTCGTATTAGTTTGGTGTATTTGTGTTTGGTATCCATACGGGTGGTGGGTCGACTCAAAACAAACCAAAGAGAGATCACATACAGAAAGATAAATAAACTATAGATCTAATATTAGCCCAATATATCATTTAAATAAATCGCCAAAGTTTACCAAATCCGTCGATTTGATAACCCTCATATTTATTTACGTAACATACCGTTCCAAGATTACACCCAACCTAAAGCACATAGCACATAATTACTATATAGTATATATCATAGTTTAATAAATTCCTCATATATATCGTCAAATTGGCCAGATTTCCCGATATATACACTCGCAATCTATTACACTTTACATATACTACGACCTATGGGCGTCGTAGGATACGATGCCCACTAATATATTCATTTCATATAGCCAAATAACCCGGCTCAACCTTACGGTTAAGTGGTTATTTAATTATAGAAAACGTCTATATTAGTCGTCATATATCCGTGACAACACGAACGTCACAAATGATAACTTACCTGGACCCGAGTGACAACAATTTCGCCTAACTCAATAAGTTTATCCGTTATATATCCTGAAATGACATTTTATTAAACGTTTCATAATTGTCGGGAGTTTCCCGTTTTATAACACAATTTTTATAATAATAATACGTTTAATAATATTACGCCACTTTCGTAGCCTAATATATATCTAATCGTATTATTTATAATACGACTCGTGATTATTATTATTATTAATATACACGTTTATATAGTTATATATACGTTATTCACGTATATACTTTCATATAAACGTTCATATTATCAATAATTATTATTACGAGTTTTATTATTCTCGTTTCAATTTTTAATAGTTATTGAGTTATACGAAATGGTCATATGTCCGAGTCATGACTCTCGGCTCATTGTCCAAGTCCAATAATAAGCAAAAGTCATAAAATAACCAATCTCCGTCCAATCACAACCTCAAACCACGGGCTACAACAATAGGGTCCGACTACGGCACCCGACTAACCTATCTCCGTCAATCTAACGACCGTCTCACAATCGGTCCCCAATAACTCTTACCAATCGACAACAACTCCACAATTACCATTTTAATATCCAATGTCGAGACCACAATGGTCTCGACTCAACCAAAAGTATTCGGCCGATATGAAATACCACAACAATGAAACAATTAAATTCACAATTATTCAAGAAATAACATTAACAAGGTTAATATTTGGGTCGGTTTACCAAGCCAACCCGAGCCCTCGACTCAATTGAGTCTCGGCTCCAAACCGCGAGTCACTAGGACTCGAACCAAACATACCAATTATCACCTAGCTCGCAAGAGCATAACAAGTAACCATATAAACCCATTCGACCCAATGGTCAAATCGGCAACAAAAATAATACGCGGCTAAAAGCCGCGACCCACAAGGGTCGAATCACAACAATTACTACGAGCCTGAGGCTCGAACCACGACCAATCGAGAACCCCCATAAGGGTCTCGGCATGGTCATACGAGCAACAAATGAAACCCCGAGACCACACGGTCTCGGTTAGCTCGGATCGGGGAACATAACACCCTCGACAACAACCAAACAATAATCACCACGGGACCAAAGCCACACAAGGCTCGGACCACAAATAATCCGAGAGCCTTGCTCTCGGTTCCGAGTCAACCATAACCAAACCCAAGAAAACCCGGATACCAAACTTATTGTTATCTTTAAAACATCATTTCCATTCAAGATCAATTCGATTCTCAACATAATAATCCGTGTAGCCACGGATTAGCACCAATTCGTGGCTCCCAAAACCCAAAAATAGCTCCTTCTCACCTTCTTGGACCTCCAAATGAACGGATCTAGTAAAGGTATAAAAATTCGAATGGATTATTAGAAATTTGGTGGTGTTAACGGTGGTTCTAGGGCAAGTATCATATATCAAATGAAAGAGGGTGAAGAGAGGAATAAAATGGTGGTGTTTGTTTTGTTGGGGGGTCGGAGATGCGGCGGTGGTGGCCGGAAATAAGGTTCGGCGGCTAGGGTTTAATAGTGGGGAAGAAATAGAGATGAGAGAGAGATGGAAATAGGTGTGTGTGTGGGTTTGTGTTGTGTGGGTGAAAACCGGACCAAACACAACCTTATATATCTTTTATTATTTTATTTTTTTTGCAATTTATTAATAATAATAATAATAATAATAATAATAATAATAATAATAATAATAATAATAATAATAATAATAATAATAATAATAATAATAATAATAATAGTAATAATAATAATATTATTACGGTGGAGCGGGTAACGCGGGTAATTGTAAAAACATGTGGCCCGAACCCGAACTCATTTTAAACTTCAATATCACCCGAGAACGTCTCGTAAATAATTAAAAATATAGTCAGACTCGTAAGACGAATCATAAAACTGTCGTTAGGTAATCCTAGTGCCAACGTCAACGTAGTACCAAGTGAGAATTCAAATATACATCATCGAACATTTAATCAAAAATGAATTATGAACATAATTCACGAATTCCATAACGTCATTAATTAAAAATTATCCATAAAATAGGTCTTACAAGTTCGTTGTGAAATGAAAATTTCAAATAAAAATTATAAACGAACTTAAATTGTAATGCGGGTTTTTAAAATTGCTCACTAAACTGCCGGTTGTCACATCCTCCCCGTCTCAGAAGGAAACCCGTCCCGGGTTTCACTCGGAAAAAATTCATCTATGAAGTGAAAAGCTTCGGATATCTCTTCCTGAACTCGTCCTCACGTTCCCACGTAAATTCTGGTCCATGTCGGGAATTCCAACGAACCTTGACGAGCGGAATGCGACTTCGCTTGAGTCGTTTAACTTCACGATCTACAATCTCAATCGGTTCTTCCACGAAATTCAGTTTCTCATCAACACGAATATCCCTCATTGGAATGACGGGCATTTCATCAGAAAGACATTTCTTCAAATTACTCACGTGAAACACGTCATGAACTTTACTCAGTTCGGACGGTAATTCCAACCTATAAGCCACGGGCCCAATTCTTTCTAAGATCAAGAATGGTCCAATGTAGCGTGGGTTGAGTTTACCACGTTTCCCGAAAAGTATTACACCGTTCCAAGGCGAGACTTTCAGCATTACTTTGTCTCCAACCTGGAACTCTAAAGGTTTACGTCTCTGATCGGCATAGCTCTTCTGCCTATCTCTAGCCGCTTGCAACCGATCACGAATCTGAGTTACTTTCTCTGTAGTTTCCAAAATAAGCTCAGGGCCTGTAAGTTGACTATCTCCAACTTCTGCCCAACCAATAGGCGAACGACACTTTCTGCCATACAAAGCTTCGAAGGGTGCAACCTTAAGACTTGTGTGGTAGCTGTTATTATAGGAGAATTCCGCAAGGGGTAAATACTTCTCCCAGCCTTTACCAAAGTCTATGATGCATGCACGAAGCATATCCTCTAACGTCTGAATGGTCCTCTCACTTTGACCATCGGTTTGGGGATGATATGCAGTACTCATATCAAGCCTCGTCCCCAAAGCCGTTTGAAGTGATCGCCACAAAGCTGACGTAAAACGACTATCACGATCTGAGATAATAGATATCGAGACTCCATGACGCGAAATAATTTCCTTCACATATAACCTCGCAAGCTTATCTACACTATCATCTTCACTAATAGCTAGGAAATGAGCAGACTTTGTCAGACGATCCACAATTACCCAGATAGCGTCACAACCACTAGCTGTTCTTGGTAATTTGGTAATGAAGTCCATAGTAATCCGCTCCCATTTCCAGACTGGAAGTTCTGGTTGCGTTAGTAATCCTGACGGTCTCTGGTGTTCAGCCTTAACCTTGGCGCATGTCAAGCACTTACTAACGTACGATGCTATATCTGCCTTCATGTTTGGCCACCAATAGAACTTCTTAAGATCCTGGTACATTTTATCGGAACCAGGATGAATGGAGTACCTTGACTTATGCGACTCATGCATAATCAATTCCCGAATTTCTCCATATAAAGGTACCCAAATCCGATTTCCAAAACATAATAATCCATCAGAACGCTTAACAAATCCTTTCTCATTATCAGCCATCCCAAATATATTATCGGCAGATCTATTTTCTGCTTTCAACGCTTCCGTTTGAGCTTCAAGTATTTGCGATGGTAATGGCGATACGATAGTCATTCCCAATGACCTAACTCGTAACGGTGGTACTCTTTCCTTTCGACTAAGAGCATCAGCAACAACGTTTGCTTTACCAGGGTGATAGCGAATTTCACAATCATAATCGCTTAGCAACTCAATCCAACGTCGCTGCCTCATGTTGAGCTCTTTTTTATTCAAGATGTGTTGTAGACTTTTGTGGTCAGTAAAGACAACACACTTGGTTCCGTACAAGTAATGTCTCCATATTCTTAAAGCAAAAACCACAGCACCGAGCTCCAAATCATGGGTAGTGTAGTTTTTCTCATGCTTTTTGAGCTGTCGGGAAGCATAAGCTATCACCTTCTCTCGTTGCATTAACACGGCTCCTAAACCTTTATGTGAGGCATCACAATAGACGACGAAATCCTCGTTACCTTCTGGTAACGCTAAGATAGGAGCACTACACAACATTTTCTTAAGCAATTGAAACGCTTCCTCTTCTTTATCTCCCCATTCATACGTAACACTCTTTTGAGTCAATTTGGTCAATGGTTTAGCTATCTTCGAAAATCCCTCAATGAATCTTCGGTAATAACCAGCTAAACCCAAAAATTGACGAACTTCGGTTGGGGTTGTAGGTGCAGCCCAATCTTTTATCGCCTCAATTTTTGCAGGATCCACATGGACTCCTTGTCTGTCAATCACATGACCCAGAAATTGTACTGTCGGAATCCAAAATTCGCATTTCGAAAACTTGGCATAGAGTTTCTCCTTCCTGAGCAATTCCAAAATGAGTCTTAAATGCTCCTCATGCTCTTTCTCACTTTTTGAATAAATCAGAATGTCATCGATGAATACAATTACGAACTTATCCAAGTAAGGCTTACACACACGATTCATGAGATCCATGAATATTGCTGGTGCATTAGTCAACCCAAACGGCATCACCTGAAACTCGTAATGCCCGTAACGGGTTCTGAAAGCCGTTTTCGGAATATCTTCCTCGCGAACTCGAAGTTGATGATACCCCAATCTCAAATCGATCTTCGAATACACACTCGATCCTTGGAGTTGATCGAACAAGTCATCGATCCTAGGTAACGGGTATCGATTCTTCACCGTTAACTTATTCAACTCTCTATAATCAATACACATACGAAATGATCCATCCTTCTTCTTCACGAATAAGACTGGGACTCCCCAAGGTGAAGAACTTGGTCTTATGAATCCTTTTTCGGCTAACTCCGCCAATTGTTTCGACAACTCTTCCAGTTCGGTAGGTGCAAGACGATAAGGTGCTCGTGCTACAGGTGCAGCACCAGGTATCAACTCAATCTGAAACTCTACTTGTCTAGACGGCGGGATTCCCGGCAAATCATCGGGAAACACATCAGGAAAATCATGAACTATAGGCACATCTCCAATGCACCTTTCCTTTTTCTTCGTCTCTCCCTTCTCAGAAATTTGAGCTAAGAAAAGATAACATCCCTTCTCCATTAGTTTCGGTAAGTTCGTGCAAGATATGACTGCTAATCGGGATGGGCTCCTAGAATCCTTTCGGTCTCCCAATATGTTTAGGATTTCCTTTCCGTATGGTACACGTACGATCTTCTCGTCGCAAAGTATGTGAGCACGATACTTCGACAACCAATCCATACCAATGATTACATCAAAACTTCCTAACGTGACGGGTAGAAGATCTATGTTGAAAGGGTGGTTCAAGAAATTTAACGTACAACCGCGAATGATGGTATTAATCCTTTCTAGGTTTCCATTTGCTAACTCAATATCATATCCAATTCCTAAGGCCATCGGGGTTTCTCTAGTAAGGGTGCAAACGTAGTGGACACAAAACTCCTATCGGCACCAGTATCAAATAGTATGGAAGCATAACGATTATTGAGAAGGAACGTACCAGTAACGACGTTCGGATCTTCTCCTCTCTCGTTCCCGAGTGCATACACTCTTCCCTGAGTAGCTCCAGCTTCCACACGTTGGTCCCCATTATCTTATCGTCCACGGTTTCCTCCAGCTCCACGGTTTCCATAATTGTACCCATTACCACCCAAGCCTTGATTTCCATGGTTCCGAGATTCTCTACACTCATTCCTATAGTGTCCCTTCTTTCCACACCCATAACAAGTAACATCTGCCTTGTTTCTCATCTCAGGAGCAGCTTGAACCATAGCAAGAGGTCGGGCTCTACAATCCCTAGCTGTGTGTCCTTTCTTTGAGCAATTCTGGCATTTCACACTACACCATCCAGTATGATGCTGGTGGCAACGATCACACTTGGGTGCATCACCATTTTGATTCTTCTTATCTCCATTCCCAATAGCATAAGCCTTAGCTTGTCTCTTGCTTCGGTGATCATTACTCTTAGAGTGACGGTCCCTCTTTCTCTTTCCATTCTTCTCCTTATCAGCTTCTTCTAATTCCAACGAATCCATAAGTTGTTGAGCAATTGTGATTGCCTCATGGATGTTTGCAGGCCTAGCAAAAATTACATCATTCCTCGTAGCTACAGGCAACCCATCAGTATACCTCTCAATCTTTTGAGTCTCAGTTTTCACCATATCAGGGCACAACAAGGCTAACTCCTGGTAACGACGATTGTAAGTCGCCATGTCAGTACCTTTCACCTTGTGGTTCCAAAACTCAATCTCTAGCTTCTTGACCTCATTCCTTGGGCAATAAGTCTGAATCAGCAAGGACTTAAATTGCTCCCAGGTCATAGCATAAGCTACATCACTCCCAACTGCATTTCGGTAGTTGTTCCACCAAGTCAAAGCTTCGTCCTTGAAAGTAAAAGAAGCAAACTTTACCTTCGCATTCTCCCCACAACCACTGACATTGAACACAGACTCAGTCTTCTCAATCCATCTGACTAAGTAAACCACTCCTTCAGTTCCACCAAACTCAATGGGTCCACAAATCTTGAACTCCTTGTATTAACATCCATTAGCACGAACAGGTGGAAAAGTTCCAGCAGAATTGTTGGAATGATTTGACTCAGCTAGTAGTTCAGCAACTCTTTGCTCCACGAGTTGGTTGATCATTGCTTGATCCACAGTAGGTGCATTAAGTGGAACATGATCATTGTCTCCCTGAACATCAACATTTTGATTCCTGTTGTTGCGGTTTGTGGTGTCCAGGTTGTCAGGAGTAGGGGTTTCGACATTTCGAGTAGGTCGACGACCTCGACGAGCAGGAGTAGTCACAGCAGGACCAGTCCTGGTAGACCTAACAGGGTTTCGACGTGGTGCCATTGATCTGTAACATCATACAAGTTCATGAGTCTCCAATAGAACTTATCAATATGCTCAACAAAACATCTCAACGAAATCAAGTCATGGAAAGAATAGCAACAATACACCACATAACCTCAATAAAGCGAATAAGGACTCAATTTCCATAACACCCAAAATCACATAATACCATATACTAATAACCATCAACCATACAATAGCGATCTAACATCGTTCCAACTAACGGATAACACAAAACATACTAATCGTTCCATACGAGACGAACGTACAATCCGAATATCATGACATAAGAGCTATAATAACTAGCTCTCCTAACCAAATACTCCTTGGCTTATGTTGCAACACAACAACCTGATTCCAAATCGATCTAGCCACGAAGCTGGCGTAGACTCCTCAACTCCGATCCCAAACCATCCAAATTCCTCAATAACGATCCCTGCTCAACACGATGTGTATCTCTATCCCTCTAGAGGCCCGCAACCTCCTTTTCTAACACTGTGTTCCTCTGCCACAGCTTGTGATCTCCCTCGCGAGACGTGAGGAAACCTCTCTGCAGACTCTCTATCTGCTCATGTATCTCTATCATACATGTTCTAATCGCTATCGTCCTGCCCATGACAGTAGTCAAATCAACTCTCAACTCAACAACAAACTCAGCAATAAACTCAGCAATAATCATCTCAAGTCGGCCAGACATCCGCGAGATCCTCTCGCCCTGTGCAGTAATCTGAGCCCACATCCTACCAGTCTCACCTAACTCTGCATGCTAAGCAGAAACCTCAGAAGGTGCATCCGACGCCACAGGACTACCAGGTGGTGTATCAAACAAAAAACGGATGATCAGGTGAAACCGGTTCTAACGGATGTATCGGGGAATCGGGCTTCGCAGAATGAACTGAATGTGCTAGCGACCCATCATCATCAGGCATATCCTCCTCCTGAGGATCATCCTCTTCCCAATCCTGAGGGTCATCATTCTCTTCCTCATCTTGAGGGTTATCATTCTGCTCACCCGCGTACTCCTCGTCGAAGGGGTACTCCATCACTCGTCATCTCCGAGCAGGCGAACCACGAGGCGATAAAGTCGGCGACGCGTACTAACAATAACAATTCTTAATAACGACACGTGCAAAGGAGGCTATGATTTGTGACAACGGCGTAGGGTAGGTGTAAGTGTTTCAAAACAACTAAATCACAACTCATAATACCATTCCAAATATACTCATCAAATAGTTCAATCATATAATCTCAATAAAAGAATTCCAAACACCGCATTACTAAAATGTTTATAAAACATATAGACCATATAAATCCTCGAGAACGCCATCTTATTACTAGAATCCATAAACCTCAAATCATCTCAAATATCTCATAATACCTCAAATAATAGAAGATGCTTCGGCTTGGCGGGCTGGCAGGCGGTGGTCAAGGATCATTTTCTATAAAAATACGGTTATAGTTTAGGCGTTTATTTACCTAGTTCTCTATAACCTTGGCTCTGATACCAATCTGTAACACCCCCAAAATTTGATACAGCGGAAGACTCAACAAGCTTTCGGGGTGCTACGGGGATTGGTATCCAACACAAGACAATATAGAACGAGATAAAGTAAACATAGTAAAAACACAACCAAAATGGGGTTTTAAGGTTTACATTTATCCCAACATCATTCAGAGTCAGGCCCAAAATAAAATAACAATAGGTCCAAATTTAATTATCAGAGTTTAGAAAAATAGATCCATGAACCGTGTGCCTTGGCCGAGCCTTCCATTCCAAGCATGCATCGCAACACTTAATTACCTGAGAAAACGTGCTAAAAGTCAGCTTTCGCTGGTGAGATCATAGGTTTAAATTCAACTAACAATATAGTGGACATATACGCAAAACGCTTGCTAGCTAGACTAAGGATTCGCTAAAAGCCTGCGGATACCCTCCGCTATCAACATAACACACGGATACCCTTCCGTAACAACATAGATATTCGGGTAACCCCCGCAATACCAATAAATACTCGGATAACCTCCGAAGTATTAATAACCTATAGGTGCACACTATAGTATCTAAATAAGTCAACCTTGAATAGTACACACAAAACTATGTGATTAAAGCTGACAATCCAATAAGCCAACCTTGAATAGTACACACAACAAATATGTTACTAAAGCTGACAATCCACCAATAACCAAATAATCCAACCTTGAATAGTACACACAAAAGGTATGACTAAAGCTGACAATAGATCCTAGTCCATACGCATAGCAAGTTTAGAAATAATATAAAAGCGATAATAGTCCACGTAAAATGATTTGCACGTTTCTCACCCCAATCGTTGAAAACATAGTTCAAGAGTAAAAAGTGGGGCTATGACTCACCTCAAGTCCAGAAAATAGCAAGACGAGGTAGGTAGAAATAAGATGTATGATAACTCACGAAACAGCAACTACGGACTTGGCACGACCTAACAATATTAACTCTTTCAGAAATCATTTCCTCAAATATATAACATTCCCAAACCCGGACGAGAATCCGTTTTATTTCCGAAAATCCATTTCGTATTAGTTTGGTGTATTTGCGTTTGGTATCCATACCGGTGGTGGGTCGACTCAAAACAAACCAAAGAGAGATCACATATAGAAAGATAAATAAACTATAGATCTAATATTAGCCCAATATATCATTTAAATAAATCGCCAAAGTTTACCAAATCCGTCGATTTGATAATCCTCATATTTATTTACGTAACATACCGTTCCAAGATTACACCCAACCTAAAGCACATAGCACATAATTACTATATAGTATATATCATAGTTTAATAAATTCCTCATATATATCGTCAAATTGGCCAGATTTCCCGATATATACACTCGCAATCTATTACACTTTACATATACTACGACCTATGGGCGTCGTAGGATACGATGCCCACTAATATATTCATTTCATATAGCCAAATAACCCGGCTCAACCTTACGGTTAAGTGGTTATTTAATTATAGAAAACGTCTATATTAGTCGTCATATATCCGTGACAACACGAACGTCACAAATGATAACTTACCTGGACCCGAGTGACAACAATTTCGCCTAACTCAATAAGTTTATCCGTTATATATCCTGAAATGTCATTTTATTAAACGTTTCATAATTGTCGGGAGTTTCCCGTTTTATAACACAATTTTTATAATAATAATACGTTTAATAATATTACGCCACTTTCGTAGCCTAATATATATCTAATCGTATTATTTATAATACGACTCGTGATTATTATTATTATTAATATACGCGTTTATATAGTTATATATACGTTATTCACGTATATACTTTCATATAAACGTTCATATTATCAATAATTATTATTACGAGTTTTATTATTCTCGTTTCAATTTTTAATAGTTATTGAGTTATACGAAATGGTCATATGTCCGAGTCATGACTCTCGGCTCATTGTCCAAGTCCAATAATAAGCAAAAGTCATAAAATAACCAATCTCCGTCCAATCACAACCTCAAACCACGGGCTACAACAATAGGGTCCGACTACGGCACCCGACTAACCTATCTCCGTCAATCTAACGACCGTCTCACAATCGGTCCCCAATAACTCTTACCAATCGACAACAACTCCACAATTACCATTTTAATATCCAATGTCGAGACCACAATGGTCTCGACTCAACCAAAAGTATTCGGCCGATATGAAATACCACAACAATGAAACAATTAAATTCACAATTATTCAAGAAATAACATTAACAAGGTTAATGTTTGGGTCGGTTTACCAAGCCAACCCGAGCCCTCGACTCAATTGAGTCTCGGCTCCAAACCGCGAGTCACTAGGACTCAAACCAAACATACCAATTATCACCTAGCTCGCAAGAGCATAACAAGTAACCATATAAACCCATTCGACCCAATGGTCAAATCGGCAACAAAAATAATACGCGGCTAAAAGCCGCGACCCACAAGGGTCGAATCACAAAAATTACTACGAGCCCGAGGCTCGAACCACGACCAATCGAGAACCCCCATAAGGGTCTCGGCATGGTCATACGAGCAACAAATGAAACCCCGAGACCACACGGTCTCGGTTAGCTCGGATCGGGGAACATAACACCCTCGACAACAACCAAACAATAATCACCACGGGACCAAAGCCACACAAGGCTCGGACCACAAATAAGTCAAGAGCCTTGCTCTCGGTTCCGAGTCAACCATAACCAAACCCAAGAAAACCCGGATACCAAACTTATTTTTATCTTTAAAACATCATTTCCATTCAAGATCAATTCGATTCTCAACATAATAATCCGTGTAGCCACGGATTAGCACCAATTCGTGGCTCCCAAAACCCAAAAATAGCTCCTTCTCACCTTCTTGGACCTCCAAATGAACGGATCTAGTAAAGGTATAAAAATTCGAATGGATTATTAGAAATTTGGTGGTGTTAACGGAGGTTCTAGGGCAAGTATCATATATCAAATGAAAGAGGGTGAAGAGAGGAATAAAATGGTGGTGTTTGTTTTGTTGGGGGGTCGGAGATGCGGCGGTGGTGGCCGGAAATAAGGTTCGGCGGCTAGGGTTTAATAGTGGGGAAGAAATAGAGATAAGAGAGAGATGGAAATAGGTGTGTGTGTGGGTTTGTGTTGTGTGGGTGAAAACCGGACCAAACACAACCTTATATATCTTTTATTATTTTATTTTTTTTGCAATTTATTAATAATAATAATAATAATAATAATAATAATAATAATAATAATAATAATAATAATAATAATAATAATAATAATAATAATAATATTACGGTGGAGCGGGTAACGCGGGTAATTGTAAAAACATGTGGCCCGAACCCGAACTCATTTTAAACTTCAATATCACCCGAGAACGTCTCGTAAATAATTAAAAATATAGTCAGACTCGTAAGACGAATCATAAAACTGTCGTTAGGTAATCCTAGTGCCAACGTCAACGTAGTACCAAGTGAGAATTCAAATATACATCATCGAACATTTAATCAAAAATGAATTATGAACATAATTCACGAATTCCATAACGTCATTAATTAAAAATTATCCATAAAATAGGTCTTACAAGTTCGTTGTGAAATGAAAATTTCAAATAAAAATTATAAACGAACTTAAATTGTAATGCGGGTTTTTAAAATTGCTCCCTAAACTGCCGGTTGTCACATACGGTGGCGGGACCTATGGTGACACACAACGAAAAAAACGTGTGTGACTATATGCATATCGTCACACATTTTTGGTGTGACCAATACAACATTTTGTACCAGTGTTCCTGCAGATAGTATTAGCGGTTTCTGCGGATAATAGTTAATTCGTATTGATAGAAGTTGTTAGAAGGGATATGCACGAGTTATATTAGGACAAGATATTGCATATCTTCTATACTTTCTTTACACGTTTTCTTGTAATGAGCTGTTTAGGGTTTCTTGTAGTATAAAAGAAACTCACGGCTATGAATTATGTACGACCTTAGAAACAATATTTAGTGATTTAATATAGATCCATAGAGGATCAAAGTGTTTTTAAGGATTCGTCTTCTTTAACTCTTGTGTTTAGATTCCACATAAACATAAGTTTATTAGAGATTCTCATATAGTTTACTTTTGATTACATTAGTATTCTATGAATTACCAAAGGCTCAAAGATCTATCTAGGAGCTGATCCAACAGGATCAAATGGGAAAAAAATTAAATGACAAAGATGAGAAATAACTTTAACCACACATTTGAGATGCATTGACTTATATTAGATGCATCATAATTAGGGGTGGCAATTTCTAACCCGACCTGAAACCGACACGAAAATTAACAGGTTCAGGTTGAGTCTAAATAGATTTTGGGTCGGGTTTGGGTCGACCCATCTAACCCTTTTATTAAACATGTCAGGTTCGAGTTGAGAATAAATTAAGCGGGTTGACCAACCAACCCGTTTAAGATTTTTTCTTAAATTAAAAATTATTTATATTTTATTATATGGGTTAAATAGGTTAAACGAGTCGACCCACAAACTCGTTTAACCCGTTTACTTGTGTAATGTGCCAAATTTTATATATAAATCATGTAAAATCAGTCAACCCGAAACCCGTTTAACCTATTCAACTCATGTAACTTATTTAACCCGCCAACCCAAGTATATATACGGGTTAAATGGGTCAGGTTCGGTTATGTGTAAATAGTTTATGGTTGACATAGCTGACCCGATGATTTAAACGGGTCGGGTTCAGGTGTTCGGGTTTTCTAACCCACCAACCTGCCAACCCAAACCCGACCTAAATTACCAACCCTAATCATAATGTATTTTCTTGCTCAAAATTATACTTATACTCTTAAAAACCCATTTTTAAGCTTTTGTGATTCTCATTTGGTTATTTCGATCATTCAATTTAGGAAAATGTTGAGAAATAGGTCTCAAAATCAAAGATGATATGTTGCAATTCCTCAAATATTTACTTGGATGAAACAACAATAGCATGAAACATGCGTCAAAAATCTAGAAGACATCTCGTTTAGGAGCTTGTCAAATATCCGCTTTGTTTCTAGAGAAGATTGGCAGCTTTTATGTTTCATAGGATACATATGAGTATGTTTTTACTGTTCTTTTTTTTTTGTTAGGAACGTGATTATTGATGGCTTTTATTGTCAACGTAGTTATAACATGTTGTACATTCGGACCAAATGGTATTACATTACATAGATGGCATTAGTATTTTGGATATTTAATTCATATTATTAGATTTTTTAGTTATTTAAAAGCAGTTATAGCTGAAATTGACAACCTCTTTATCTCTTACATAAGATACTAGTGACGAATCTTTTGTCACTAAACTCGCTGACAAAAGTTAACTGCTCTGTTAGTGAACTACTCATTGACGACTTTTACTATATTATTGACAAATTTTACTGACACAAAAAGTAGTCACTATAAATAGTGATTACTCATTTTCGTCATTATTAGTGACAAGATTTTAATTCGTCACTGCTTAACTTTGTGACGGAGCTATAATGACGAAAAATGACGACCTTGATTTTCGTGACCAAACTGGTTTAGTGACGAATTTTCTATTGTTATTGACGATTTTCCTATTGTCACTAGCGCACTTTTTTCCTGTAGTGGCAATGCACCCATGTGCCATTCAACGTGGCACCAAGCCACTGCCCCCCTCCTTCCACCTTTTTATCCACCAAGGAATTGGCTTGAGCTAAAAGAACGGTTTTTTTTAATTAGTTTTTTTTTGTTCATTTTATGTTTTAATTGGGTATAGTGAGTCTCAAAATTTGTGTTTGACGTGAGTTATGAGGGAAGGAGTTTTGGTTGTTGATGAGGCAAAAAGTGTACCGCTTTTAAGGGGTCATTTAAGCCCGAATTCATAATTATTTGATCAATTATTGACCTAAATCGTTCCTTTTGTCATTTTATGTACTTTTGAGGAGAAATCTGGAAAAGTAAGCATTTTGGACGTTTTTGGAGCATAAAAGTGAAGAAAATGGCAAAGTCTCTAATTCCTTGTTGGGAACAGTACCTGACGACGTCAAGCCTTAACATATGACGGCGTCAAGAGTGGCAAAAGAGGTGGATGTGAAATTTATAACATAACGGCCCAGAACATTTTCAGTGTTAATAGCCTGACGGCGTCACCAAGGCCGTCAGGGTCCAAATACAAGTGACGGCCCAGAGGAGATACTTACATAGATCCTAACCTCCCTATTGGTTGATTGTTTGTTTATAATTGTTACGGATGATTGTATTCGATGTTAGGCTTAAGAAAACTGGCAGACTTCCATTGGTAACTTGCTTGAACGTCTTAAAAAACATGATCGGAGGTGTACTACGATTTTTGATTGTATTTAATGCATAAGTGAATTCTAATGATCCCATGTTAGGAGGTTTTAGCCGGCTCGACATAGGAGTGAAGTAGGATCTTATAGAGTTAGGGAATATTGTACACGGCCCTACGACTAGTATTAAGGAATATAACCCGTCATCCATGCAATTGTAACAAGCTAATCAACCGGTAAAAGATATCTAGGGAGTAATGAAATCTAAGTAAGCACAACTTTTCTCATTATTGTTTCCACCACATTAGTTTAATTTTCATTTCTTTTATTTTATTTTGATTGCATCTTAGTTAATTGGGTTAGTTGGCTAGCAACTAATTCCGCCCACTCCTTCAAAACCCGAGATTTTACTTGCTTTCATAAAATATAAAAAATACAAAAAGAATCATCCTTCACCACTAGACCTAGTTTAGTAGGCTTTCTAATCCTAGCGACACTATTCCTGAGTTAAACAATCAATCCCCCGGTACTTGTCACTATACTATACTTCAACGATCAGGTACACTGCCTGGTAGGGGTTGCAAGCTTCTCAAGATCCCTTGAGAGGTAAAACCTGTTGCGAGGGCGCAATCCCACGTATCAATTGTGTGAGTGAAAAAGGGCGTTTTGCTGAGGCGGCACCCGAAAGTATCTTTGGCTCAAGCTACTAAAGTTGATGCTCAAGTAACTATGAATAATCCGCCTAAAAGACAACTTTTAATGCCTTATGACCAAGGGAGTCTCAACTTTGATAGTCTCAGTTGGAATATGTGACACCCCCAAAATTTACAACGCAACGGAATACCAATTTGGGTGTCACTTCATAGTTCATAAAAACAAGTTACATAAAACGACCTCAAAAGAGACGTTTAATAAAATGTCACATTCGATTTGATAAATCAGAGTACAAAGGTCCCAACAATTTCTTTTTAAAACTTAAGTTACAATAATTAAAATATGACATATATATGTATTTTAAAGATAAAAAGTTAGCGAATGTGTAGAAAATAAGTCCTTCAATATTTGATATCCACGCGACTCCGATTGCTCTCAATACTCAGCTAGCAAATAATACCTGAGAAAATACATGCTAAAAAGTGTAGAGTAGACATAGTATAGTAGTGGTTGAATAAATTGAACGCGTTATGACGTACGTGGATAACTTCCGACGAAATTAATTATTAAAAAAATGTTAAATAATAAGAATATTAACATTAGTGACATGAAAATTTTGAAATGTCACAGAATAAAACTTGCTATGATGAATAAATCACAGGTAATATATATGAATATACTTGATTGATACTTGCAATTTTCGTTCGTACATTCTTACAGACACTTGACCATATATATACATACCGAAAAGACACTAACAGGTTCTATGAACCATTGTGACCCTTCACCAATAACTACCATTAACTAACTTTCTAACTAACTATAACTGCTATTCGGTTATTAATTAACAAACTAACATGTTCGGCCCTTAGGCTTTGCGTTTATTACGTACTATATACTAACTGATTTATATCATTTTGTCATTAACTTCCAATATTACCCCTAATGACAAAATCAGTTCTTCCTTTATTTCTTGACGTGTCTTCACAACAATGTAGGTTCTTCGTCGCTTTGGTAAATGAGATGTGCTTCTTGCTTCTTGTCATTATCCTTCCATTTGGTGCATTCGTATGCAAAGTGACCAAATTCACCACATTCATAGCATCTCATTTCTTTCTTGTGTTGTTCTCGACTTGTACCTCTTCCACGTCCTCTTTCTTCTTTACTAAAGTTTCTTCCCTGACCTCTACCACGGCCTTGATTACTTGAATTTGCCATTAGAAGTTTGCTTTGGTAATCTTCTTGCGGTTCACATTGACTCTTGAGACGTTCTTCATAAGTTATTATTCTTCCCATTGCTTCTTCAAATGACATTATATCAACTTCCGAATATTGCTCGATGGATGCCACAATTGTTAGAAACTTCTTTGGAACTGAGTTCAACAACTTTCTTACTAGTACTTTGTCTTTAAGATTAGAACCAAGACTTTTATACTTTCCTCTTATGCTTCCCAATTTTCCTGCAAAGTCGTTCACGGTTTCATTGGTCTTCATTTTTAAGGTCTCCAATTCGATTCTTAAAGTTTGTAGATGTGCTTTCGGAACTCGGTCTGCTCCAATATATCGTACCTTAATTGATTCCCATACTTTCCTCGCAATCTCGTACTGTGCAACTTGCATTAGAATATATGTTGGCAATGTTGTGAGGATCATTGCTTTTGTTTCATGTATCTTTCTTTCATCTACTTTTTCTGTATCTTCAAGCATTTCCCAAAGTCTATAGGCCTTTAAGATTGTTTCCATGATAATTGCCCATGTGGTGTAGTTTGATTCATTCAGTTTCGGACATTGAAGTGCTATATTTTGCTCACGAGTTGGTGTAGATGTATCTCCTATCTTCATGCTTTGTTGCTTTCTTACTTGCGTACTTTCTTACTTGCTTTGAAACACTGAGGTTTCTCTTACAGGGTGAAACACTACGGTTTTCTCTTACTTACTTTGAAACGTTAAAGTTTCACTTACTTACTTACTTACTTACTTACTTTGAAACGCTAAACATTTTCTTTACTTACTTACTTTGGAAACACTAGAGTTTTCTTACTTACTTCGAAACACCAAGGTTTCGTTATACACTAGGTTCCTTAAAAATGATAGGTTTCTTCTTACTTCTTACTATGTGAACCACAAGGGTTCGGTTTCTTACTTCTTACTACTTTTGTATTTTTCTAATCTAAAAAAATGTTTTTTTTTTTTGGTTTCTTTAGAATAAATATACAAGACTTAATCTTACTTTCTTAATTTCTAACAATTGATTTTTTCTAATCAATAAAATAAATTGAAAAAAATAAATAAATAAGTACTTAAATCTTTTCCCAAATCCAAATTGATAATCTGACTTTCACGACACTTACACTGCTTTTCTACTTCTTCTTTCCCCTTACTTTCCCTTTTCTCTAAAAATCTTAAATCTAATTCTAGGTTAAAATCGGAAAGTACATGGAAAATACCAAAATTGTTCCTTTTCCTCTCCAACCGTGTTTGCTTCCTTCGACAATTGATGTCTGGTTCTAAACACTGATGTATGCTTCGATCTCTTCAATCGTTCTTTCTAGGAATCGGTTGGTATGATTATCAAAAGGGTTTTCCTTCTTCTACAATCGATCTGATCTTACTCTGCCTCTGCGGGGTTTTTTCAATTAGAGATTCTGGTCGCTTGTTACTATGTTTTGATCGTCTTCTTACTTCTCCAATTGATGAATGAACAGGTATTCCTTCTTCCTTACTTTCTTTCCCTCCTATTCTATTATGAACCCCTGGAAACGTTCTCCCTTGATCGATTAGCCATGGGCTCTGATGCCAATTGTTGGAATAAAACTTGCTATGATGAACAAATCACAGGTAATATATTCGAATATACTTGATTGATACTTGCAATTTTCGTTCATACATTCTTACAGACACTTGACAATATATATATATATATATATATATATATATATATATATATATATATATATATATATATATATATATATATATATATATATATATATATATATATATATATATACATACCGAAAAGACACTAACATGTTCTATGAACCATTGTGACCCTTCACCAATAACTACCATTAACTAAGTTTCTAACTAACTATAACCGCTATTCGATTATTAACTAACATGTTCGGCCCTTAGGCTTTGCGTTTATTAACTAACATGTTCGACCCATACTATATACTAACTGATTTATCTGATTTTGTCATTAACTTCCAATATTCCCCCTAATGATAAAATCAGTGCTTCCTTTATTTCTTGACGTGTCTTCACAGCAATGTAGGTTCTTCGTCGCTTTGGTAAATGAGATGTGCTTCTTGCTTCTTGTCTTTATCCTTCCATTTGGTGCATTCGTATGCAAAATGACCAAGTTCACCACATTCATAGCATCTCATTTCTTTCATGTGTTGTTCTCGACTTGTACCTCTTCCACGTCCTCTTTCTTCTTTACTAAAGTTTCTTCCTTGACCTCTACCACGGCCTTGATTACTTGAACTTGCCATTAGAAGTTTGCTTTGGTAATCTTCATAAGTTATTATTCTTCCCATTGCTTCTTCAAATGACATTTCATCAACTTCCGAATATTGCTCGATGGATGCCACAATTGTTAGAAACTTCTTTGGAATTGAGTTCAACAACTTTTTTACTAGTACTTTGTCTTTAAGATTATAACCAAGACTTTTATACTTGCCTCTTATGCTTCTCAATTTCCCCGCAAAGTCGTTCACGGTTTCGTTGGTCTTCCTTTCTAAGGTCTCCAATTCGCTTCTTAAAGTTTGTAGACGTGCTTTCTGAACTCGGTCTGCTCCAATATATCGTACCTTAATTGATTCCATACTTTCTACGCAGTCTCGTACCGTGCAACTTGCATTAGAATATCTTTCGGCAATGTTGTGAGGATCATTGCTTTTGTTGTATGCATCTTTCTTTCATCTACTTTTTCTGTATCTTCAAGCGTTTCCCAAAGTCCATAGGCCTTTAAGATTGTTTCCATCATAATTGCCGATGTGGTGTAGTTTGATTCATTTCAGTTTCGGACATTGAAGTGCTATATTTTGCTCACGAGTTGGTGTAAATGTATCTCCTATCTTCATGCTTTGTTACTTTCTTACTTGCGTACTTTCTTACTTGCTTTGAAACACCGAGGTTTCTCTTACCGGTCGAAACACTACGGTTTCTCTTAGTGTTCGAAACACTGAGGTTTCTCTTACGGGGTGAAATACTACGGTTTTCTCTTACTTACTTTGAAACGTTAAAGTTTCACTTACTTACTTTGAAACGCTAAACGTTTTCTTTACTTACTTACTTTGGAAACACTAGAGTTTTCTTACTTACTTCGAAACACCAAGGTTTCATTATTCACTAGGTTCCTTAAAAACGATAGGTTTCTTCTTACTTCTTACTATGTGAACCAAAAGGGTTCGTTTTTTACTTCTTACTAGTTTTGTATTTTTCTAATCTAAAAAAATTGTTTTTTTTCTTTAGAATAAATATACAAGACTTAATCTTACTTTCTTACTTTCTAACAATTGATTTTTTCTAATCAATAAAATAAATTGAAAAAAAAAATAAGTACTTAAATCTTTTCCCAAATCCAAATTGATAATCTGACTTTCACGACACTTACGCTCTGTTCCCGAGTTTTGAAATAAAAGAAAAGAAGTGAAGTGATAAAAATGGGCACGAAAGAAGAGGAAAGAAATGAAATTTAACTTTTTATTTCGGTTCCCGAGTTAGAGAGAAAAGAAAGAAAAGCTAATGATTTTACAAGTATAACCATTGTTGTATAAAAAATTATATTATATCTTAGGGCATTTAAGCCATTTTATTAATTATAAGTTTCCTTATATAGTTTCTCTTCAAATCATCCCATTTTTGGGAAGATGGTTTTGGAGAGAAAGTGAACCAAATTTCCTCTCTATCTATTTTCTCTTCTCTCCTGAAAAAAACTCGGGAACAAGAATTTATTTTGATTTCTTCCCGCTTCTTTTCTTTTCTTTCAAAAATATAACTCGGCAACACACTCTTACCCTGCTTTTCTACTTCTTCTTCCCCCTTACTTTCCCTTTTCTCTAAAAATCTTAAATCTAATTCTAGGTTAAAATCAGAAAGTACAGGGAAAATACCAAAATCGTTCCTTTTCCTCTCCAATCGAGTTTGCTTCCTTCGACAATCGACAATTGATGTCTGGTTCTAAACACTGATGTATGCTTCGATCTCTTCAATCGTTCTTTCTAGGAATCAGTTGGTATGATTATCAAAAGGGTTTTCCTTCTTCTACAAGCGATCTGATCTTACACCGCCTCTGCGGGGTTTTTTCAATTAGAGATTCTGGTCGCTTGTTACTCTGTTTTGGTCGTCTTCTCACTTCTCCAGTCGACGAATGAACAGGTATTCCTTCTTGCTTACTTTCTTTCCCTCAGATTCTATTATGAACCCCTGAAAACGTTCTCCCTTGATCGATTAGCCTTGGGCTTTGATATAAATCAGATCCATTTCCATCCATCACTCCGATCCATTTCCATCCATCATTTCCACTCCGATCCATTTCCATCCATCACTTCCACTCTTCACTTTCACCATCAGGTATCCATCCATCCATCATTTTATATATTCAATTACTATTTGTAAATATTCAACACCCATTTATCTTCACCATCAGTGGCCATAATTTGGCTTTCATTTCAAATTCATCAAGGCTTTTACCCAACACATCTTTATCTTACTCCTGTTAAGTTGCTACTATAAAGCCCACTATGTTCCTGCACTTGTTAACGACACCCGTCACGTGCTCGATGAAATGTCTCAAACAGTTTTTGCACTTAGGTAAAGTTTAGCTAAGTGGGGTTGGTTCAGGTGGGGTTAGGCAATTGATAAAAGCTTTTTACTCTTCGTAAAAGGTTTGCTCCTTCCTCATGGCATCTTCGTCTTCAACTTCGGAAGGGACATGGTCATGTCCTTTTAAAGGGTTCCATTGTTGTTCTTCAGGTGTGTGCGGTAATAAGGGGATATCTCGTATGATTTCTCATCTTAAGAGTGTCCACCTGTGTACTGATGAACGTAAAAATGTGTTGCGGGAGGCTATCACTACAGACTATAACTTGTTTAGGGAAGTGGAGGGTACTTTAAAGGTATTTGGGCAATGGATGTGTGGGAAATGTATGAAGTTACATGCATTGAGCCGTGCTTGTCATCATCCCGATGGACTTGTTCGGTTTTCTGAGGGGATGGGGGACAGTGGTGGCAATATCGTTGGAATTTTAATACCCCCTACCAATGAGCCGCCCGTTAAAGTAAATGGAGGTTTATTATTCGATGTTGAGCTGCTAGATCGGGTTTTTAAAGCACCTATCACTACTGTCAAAAGCATCCCTCATAATTGTCGCTATGCTTTTAATCAGGCGTTGAAAACTACTCTCTATAGGGTGGTGGCCAAGCCGGGGTCTATTGATGAATGGGTCAGGTTGCTACTCTTCCCTCGTTGTACCTTACAAGTGTTTAAGCCCAGGAATAGGCAAGAAAGCAGGTCAGGGAATAGAAAGAATTTGCAAAGTCGTTCTATTCTGAATGCATTGGCTACTTGGGGGGATGAGGGTGGTATCACCTCTTTGGTCGAATCGGTGTTAAACTTTCCTGGTGTGGGTTCCTTGGGCCATGAGGGAAGTGATAAGCAAGAGGAAATATCTCAAAGTAGTACTACAATCAAGCAGTGTCTGCATAAGGTGGCAGATGGGCATTTTACATCTGCTATGAAGGTATTGTGCTCCTCTAGTGTTGCTCCGTACAATGCGGACACTATAGATGCTTTGAAGGCTAAACATCCCTACAAGGCGCCTCCGTCTTTGCCAGATACTCTGTTTTCTGAGCCTCCCCTGGTAGCTGAGGTTGATTGTGTCCTTGCATGTGTTAAATCATTCCCCAAAGGAACTTCTTGCGGGAGAGATGGCTTGAGAGCGCAACACATCCTGGATGCTCTATGTGGTGAGGGTTCAGCTGTAGCTACCGATCTCTTAAGGGCTATCACTGCAGTGGTTAATCTTTGGTTAGGAGGAAGCTGTCCTAAGAGTTTGGCAGAGTTTGTCGCATCCGCTCCTCTTACACCGCTTCTTAAGCCAGACAACGGCATACGACCTATTGCAGTGGGTACTATTTGGAGACGTCTTGTTTCTAAGGTGGCTATAAAAGGGGTCGGTAAGGAGATGACAAAGTACCTTAATGATTATCAATTTGGGGTGGGCGTGTCTGGTGGTGCTGAAGCTATTTTACATAGTGTTAACAGGGTGCTAAGTGAGCGCCACTCGGATGGGTCTCTAGCTATGCTCACAGTTGACTTCTCTAATGCTTTTAATATGGTGGATAGATCAGCCTTACTTCATGAGGTAAGGTTGAGGTGCCCCTCTATCTCTTTGTGGGTAGAGTTCTTATACGGGCAGGCAGCGAGGTTATATCTTGGAGACGCACATATTTGGTCCGCTACTGGGGTTCAACAAGGCGATCCTTTGGGACCGCTTTTATTCGCCCTGGTTTTGCACCCGCTCGTACATAAAATTAGAGACCGTTGTAAGCTTCTCCTCCAAGCATGGTATCTTGATGATGGGACTGTTATTGGAGATTCAGACGAGGTTGCCAAAGTATTGGACATCATTCAGGTGGACGGTCCACGTAGGGGTCTTGAGCTGAATATTAAGAAAACTGAGTTATTTTGGCCTTCATGTGACGGTAGGAAGCTTCATCAAGGTTCATTCCCGGCTGACATTGGGAGGCCAAAAGTGGGGGTGAAGCTTCTTGGAGGGGCTGTAAGCAGAGATAGGGATTTTATTAGCGGGTTGGCCATGAGGAGAGCTGCTAATGCTGTTGAGTTGATGCGGCTTCTTCCACAGTTAGGGGACCCGCAGAGCGAGCTCCTTTTGCTTCGGTCATGTATGGGCATCGCCAAACTTTTTTTTGGCTTGAGGACGTGTCAACCTGTGTACACAGAGGAGGCGGCTTTGCTTTTTGACAAAGGGTTACGTGAGGCAATTGAAGAATTAGTGGTTTGTGGAGGTCCTTATTTTGGAGATTTCCAGTGGAGGCTCGCTTCCTTACCTATTCGGTTTGGTGGTCTGGGCTTGTATTCAGCGGTTGAGGCTTCCTCATATGCTTTTGTGGCCTCTAGGGCCCAATCTTGGGCACTCCAAGATCACATTTTACGTGCCAGTGGCTTGTGTGACATGGACCCTGACTATGCTTGTGCTTTGGCATGTCTCCGTAATACGCTTCCGAACTTTGACTGCAGCGGTTTCACTGATAAGGACACCGCCCCCATCAAAGCCCAACATACTTTGGCGAGTGTTTTGTTCAGTAAAATTGTGCAAGGTATGGAAGTTCAATTTGACATGACCGTTAGACAGAAAGCTGTTTTTGAATGCCTACGATCGCCACATGCTCAAGACTTCCTTACTGCTGTTCCTATTGATGGTCTTGGCCAACACATGTCACCTGTGGAGTATCGTACGGTCCTTAAGTACCGCCTAATGATTCCTCTTTTTCCGGGTAATGAATCATGTCCGGTTTGTCGCAAAGCATGTTTGGACTCATTTGGTGAGCATGCCGTGCATTGTAGAGAGCTCCCCGGCTTTAAGTACAGACATGATATGGTTCGTGATGTCCTTTTCGATGTACTTAAGCGTGCTGGGGTCTCTGCAAAGAAAGAAGCACCCGTGAACTTCCTGACTGACCCCCGGGAGGGTAGATCAACACTTAGACCAGCAGATGTTTTGGTTTTTGGTTGGGCAGGTGGTAAGCATGCTTGTGTGGACCTAACAGGTGTTTCCCCTCTCGTGGGATTGAGGAGTGGAGGTTTTACTGCAGGGGAGGCTGCTCTTAAAGCTGCCTTATGCAAAGTGACCAAGCATGAGAAAGCGTGTATTGACAATCAGCACGAGTTTATACCTTTCGCGTTTGACACTTTTGGTTTTCTAGCACCTGATGCTGTAGTCTTCCTAAACAGAGTTCAGCGGGTCATGCACTCTAATGTGATGACTCCTAGATCCATGAACGTAGTTTTTCAGCGGATTAGCTTTGCAATCCAAAAAGGGCTGGCGGCGCAGCTTGTTGCCCGTTTGCCTTCAATTGCTTTATGTTAAAATAATAATAATAATGAAATGAATATCTAATTTGACCCATTATTAAAAAAAAAAAAAAAAAAAAAAAAAAAAAAAAAAAAAAAAAAAAAAAAACTTGCTATGATGAACAAATCACAGGTAATATATATGAATATACTTGATTGATAGTTGCAATTCTTGTTCATACATTCTTACATACACTTGACCATATATATACATACCGAAAAGACACTAACAGGTTCTATGAACCATTGTGACCCTTCACCAATAACTACCATTGTGACCCTTGACCAATAACTACCATTAACTAACTATAACCGCTATTCGGTTATTAACTAACAAACTAACATGTTCGGCCCTTAGGCTTTGCGTTTATTACATACTATATACTAACTGATTTTTTTTTATTTTGTCATTAACTTCCAATAGTCTCTGTACAAATATAAATAATAACTGTGAAATAACTAATAATGTCATTTGGCATATACATCAATGACGCTTCTCATCGAACATCTACTTCTGTAATAGTTAAATCATTGATTGAACCTCCTGGGTAAGTGCTCGATGAGAAGTCAGCAACAAGTAACTCCTTTTCCATGTAAAAGGCTGGCTGCTTAGGTTGTGGTAATTCACCTTCACCAACCAACATTAATATTACGGACGACATATTTGGCCTGTCACCTGCATTTTGTTGGACGCATAACAACCCCACTTGGATTGATCTTAAAACTTCAGGTGGATGGCAGGATTCAGCTAAACTTGCATCAACCAGTTCCATTAACGTGCCATTATTGTATAGACTCCATGTCTAAATAATATCAAATTAGTAGTAGCTATAGTGGATAATTTTCGTTGGAAAATTGAAGGAATAGCTAGTATCTGACTTACGCACTTACATGTCCTATAAGATTATTGTCAGTACTCTCAGGTTGAAAGAATCCTCTATTTCTCTTCCCACTCACGATCTCTAACACCAAGACGCCAAAGCTAAATACATCTGACTTTATTGAGAAAAGGCCATCTAGTGCATACTCTGGGGACATGTAACCACTGCACACATCAGACTACTTATATAAGAAGATAGTAATTAAATTCATTAATAATAATGTGAATAGTTAGTTCCTGTGGCTTACTATGTGCCAACAACTCTCTGTGTGTTTGCTTGGGTCTCGTTTCCTCCGAAACTTCTAGCAATACCAAAGTCTGATATCTTTGGATTCATATCGAGATCTAGTAGAATGTTGCTGGCTTTAAGATCTCTATGTATGATTCTTAATCGAGAGTCTTGATGCAAGTAAAGAAGTCCTCGAGCGATTCCTTTGATAATATTGAAGCGCTTTGCCCAATCAAGAAGCCTACCTTTTGTTTTATCTGCCATGTTGGTTTAATTAGTCAAATGATTGGCTTCCATTTTTAAACCAATACTGGCAATTATGTAGTTCTTATAAACTTAGTTCTTACCAAAAATGAATGAGTCTAAGCTTCTGTTTGGCAAGTACTCGTATATCAACAACTTCTCTCCTTGAATACAACAGCCGAGGAGCTTCACTAGATTTCGGTGCTGAAGTTTTGAAATGCATATCACTTCATTCTTGAGCTCATCAACTCCTTGACTTGAATTCTTGGAGAGACGCTTAACTGCAATCTCTTGCCCATCTTCTAGCACACCCTGAAGATTAGCATTTCCATCGTCAAAGAATATACAAATTGTAAATTAAGGTGATTCTCATTTGTATCTTTCTTTACAAGTGGCAAAATTACACTCCACAGATTCGGTTTCTTGCCATACATAAAGAACGAAATTACAACTTTATATTAGATTATTTAAGTAAAATTGAGTACAAAGAATGGTCATGATCAAATACTATATGTCTTGCCCTTCAAAAAGAAGAGTAGATACTAAGTTGTATCGAACTGTTTAAGGGTCACATAGTAGTATTACCTTATAAACTGGTCCAAATCCACCCTCTCCAATTTTATTCTCTTGTGAAAAATTGGCTGTCGCATTAGCTATTGTAGAGAAGCTAAATAGTGGTAGTTCCATAGATTCTTCTTTGTTTTCTGAGACAGTTTGAGATATTCCTACATGATAAAAAGAACAGAGATAATCCAAAAACTATATATATCCATAGTGCTTATAACTCTATTTTTTAAATCATACTGAAAAAAATTAGTGCCGGAATCATAAGAAAGGATAATTACCTTCGACTATCTGATCAACATTATTCCTTTTCATCCGTGTATACCAGACCAATGCAATGCTGATGCCTATGAGAAAGATCCCCAGAAATATTACAGATAATATGATTTTAGTTTTTGATCCTCCTTTCTGTTTAGCTGTATGATATCAAAAAGCAACAACATCAACATCCAAGCAAGTAACTACAGAATGACAAGTGATTTTAAGTGTTCGATTAACCTGTTGGAGCAGATAGTAGAGGATGAACAGCTATAAATCGTATTGGAGGTTATTTTTATGTTCATATTTATTACTACTTATTTTGTAAACCTTATATGATATCATTACCTAATTCTGAGTCAGCCATCCTTACAAAAATATGGCGACCGCCACTGCCACCAACTTCAGGTAATACTCTGATGTCTTTAAGGTCATTGAACCATATCAAGCAGCCAGTTCCTTCACCTAGAACATTTGTATTTGCATATGCCATGCAAGTACAATTCTGCAAGCATTTTGTTTCACATTCTTTCAGAGTCATACTCGTGTTAAACCACGAACTTTGTGTGTCCGGCAACTTTACGTTAGAGTATTTGATAAATCCATCTGAAAACCCTGTTGTGCAATTCAAAGGTATCCGTCTAACACAACCGCTCGACCAATCAGCCCTATCCCATTCGCTTTTGTTTCTTGGCTCAAACCTTTTCACATCCAAGCAAGAACAAGATTGTTGAATCAAATCAATGCTGCAGCTTCCATAAGCACTACAGATGTTGTACGTATCACATACATCTCTTGGAAATGACACAACTACCTGCCACTTTTTACTTTCTTCTACCCAAACCGTACTTACTAGCTCCCCAGAAGAACTCAATGTGACCCTCGAAAGGATAGAAGTGTTGTTTTCAATATTATAAGCAAAAGACACCTCCCTTTCATCTATAATTACGTCATATGTGAAGGTCACGACCTTGCTAAAGATAGAAACCCCAGTAAACCGTTGAGTACTCCATGGTCCGCCCCGGAATTTGGCCAACCCTCCTTGTATTAGTTTGTTTTCAGGATAGACGCGTGTGTCAGGTCCAAAGGTGATATCACTTGGAGCTGGATCTTGACTACTCTTCCATGATGTTAGACGCCATTCGATGCCCCTAAAGTAATCTTTCCCTAACTTCATTCCAGGTAGTTGAGTATCCGTTGGGTAATCAAAACTCTGCCACAAAACCCTCTCTTGTTGGTTCATCAACACTAGATTCCCGTTGTCATGAAGCTTGGCAGTTGCATTCCCTGCGGTCGTCATTGTTGTGTTGGATGACCAAATCATGCTGATATTGTTGAAGAGGACGAGATTTCCTCCATCAACAATCTTTAACACACGTGGTGATGCACTAGGAAGCGGAGAGTCTCTGTTGGCAACCCAAACCACTGTTGTAACAGATACTTTCTTGTACCGAATACCAAGATATGTGTTCCCAGTTCTATCTGGCTGGAAAAATCCCAGTTCAAAAATTCCAGTTTCCGAGACCAACGTGTCATTATCTGTCAAGAACTGTGAATCCGAAATGGATTCAAGTTCAGCAGCATATATTATGTGAAAGTGGTTCAAGAAAAACAGAAGAACTAATAATATGGCTGTTCCCTCCATTTAGATCATGCTTTACTTTTGCAAATTTTTAACTTAGTATATTTTTTTATATATAAAGTGAATGATATTCAAATCATGATAATACAAAAGGAAGCAATTATGTATGAAGTCCATTCATTTAAAAATTTTAACATATCTCTTTCGTTTCATAATGCCGTATAATATAGGCCTATTGACTAGTATTTGGGTTTCCATTATTGCATATGGTTTAATATCATAAATAGAGAAAATTGCAAAAATCGTCCTTGTGGTTTAGCTAAATTGCACGTTTCGTCCTTACTATTCATTAATTGCAAAAATGGTCCGGATTTGGCACTGTTTCATTCACTTTTGGTCTTTCGGCATTGCAAAAATCGTCCTTGTGGTTTGGCCAAATTGCACGTTTCGTCCTTGTGGTTGCAAGGACGAAGGACCAAAAGTGAATGAAACAGTGCCAAATCCGGACCATTTTTGCAATTAATGAACAGTAAAGACGAAACGTGCAATTTGGCCAAACCACAAGGACGATTTTTGCAATTTTCTCTCATAAATAATACAAGTCAACATCTGATATTAATGTTTGATTGGTTGGCATGAGTTTTTTGTTGGCCCATGTGTTTTGAAAACATAAATAGAGAAGGGATCTGGATTAGAATCATCATCATTTTTTAATTATTTAATGCCTATACGTAATGGCATTCCTACTTTGCAATAATATAGCCTCCTAAGTGGAGCATGCACTAAATGCCTAATTACATCAAAAAGATCAATATATGACATACCTTCAAAGTTAATATATGTGATTTGCTTTTCATGTCCAATAGTGTATTCGAAAGGATGGATTGCAAAACACCACCATGTTTTAAGTTAACAGTGAAAACACGATTCTTCTCATGTTTAGGTTTACCCATTTGGATTGTTACATAGATTGAAATTTAGGGTTGTGGAATTGGGAATTAGGGTTGTGGTGCAAATTGGGAGGAAAACAATTTGGTAAAGTGTTTCTTGACTTTATGTAGGTCAAAGAGTTATAATAGGGTTTTATTAAAAAAATGACTATTTATTTGTTCGAACAATAATAGCCGGTTGCAACCGGTTACAAGTTGCAAACATAGCCAATATGGGTAATTTTTGAACAAATATAGAAGTTTCATAGGTGATAATAGTACTTTTCAAAGTTCGTTACCAACAATTGAAAA
Source organism: Artemisia argyi (assembly GCA_030686995.1). Classification (NCBI taxonomy): domain Eukaryota; kingdom Viridiplantae; phylum Streptophyta; class Magnoliopsida; order Asterales; family Asteraceae; genus Artemisia; species Artemisia argyi. The sequence goes on from CM060678.1 coordinate 157,922,546, forward strand.
TTTTGGAAAGTTCATAGCCAATTGTAACACCCCCAAAATACATGTCTAGCGGAAGCATACATGTCACTGGGGTGCTACTCAATTGGTGTCACAACACAAGTACAAAGAACAATTTTAACCACAATCATTTAGAATAAAATTCATTAACAAAAGTGTTAAGTTTACATTGTTCAAAAGTAGTGCGGAAATAGGCCCATAGAATAAATAAAGCGGTCCCAAATGTTTATCAGCGTCGCCTATGACCATGCCCCTTGCCAAGCGCCTCCAGAAGTAAGTTATCGCCTTAAACCTGAGAATACAAGCTAAAAGTGTCAACAAAAGATTGGTGAGTTCAAAGGTTTTAGTTTAAAACAGTATAGTTGAACTAAAAGGTTTTCATGTTCAAATCATCCTTCACAAACAAGTCCAATTTAATGTAGGCTCACACTCCCTAAATCACAATGCCAAATCAAATAACCACAGTTAACTCGGAATCAAACATACAGATATTACACTCATATAGTGTCACTCAAAGTTAACTGTTATGCTGGCTAAGTCACAAAAATCAACCCACAATAATAATTCCCTATAAGTCGTAATCATGCACTATTGCATCTCATAAAACCATAATCATGCACTATTGCAGCTCATAACAATAACCTTAGCCAGCTAATGTAACAGTTTCATAAACCACAAACACAATTTCAGGTCAAACCAATAAACAGGTTTCGCCTGTATCTTACCCTATAACATATCAGGTCCATGAGAAAAATACTCACACAAGCACAGATAATCACTTAACGCATTAAAATAACCAAATCAAATATTTCTTTCAAACAATCAAATCTTGAGTAAAAAATTTGCGTATTCAAATAAACAATCATTGAGTTTAGTTGAAGACGAGCATGTATTCTCTGCCAAAACAGTTTAATTAAAAACTAGTATAAGTATGGGCCATGAACTAACATTAGCCACAAAAATGCAAACGTCGCAACTGACACAACTGGTATCTAGCTAATCACAACGGTATCTAGAAGACAGGTACAACGCTTCGGAAACGGCGCAACCTAATACGTATACAGTTATCTCAAAATATGGCTCGTACAATAATAAAGTCTATAAAAGACAACGTGCCGTAGTTTTCGTGGATTACTCTTATTATTACTTATAAAAAGTTTAGTATCAACGTTTCGTGTGGTGATAAGAAAACATAGACTCTAAATACAACTCTGCCAAAGTATAATAACTCACACCAAAGTATAATATATATCCCTATATATTATAGGACAAACAAATGCTGACGCGGACTTAAGTCGAGGAAGGATTTACAAAAGAAGTAAAGAATAGAATGACAATGAAATAAGTCAAATAAGTCAATTTGTACATTTCGATATTTACCCTAATATCCCCAAATAATTTGTAAAGAGTCAATAAAGCTTAGAAAGGTAATTTAAGTTTTATAAGAAAACTCAAATTAGTATATCACGTAATAAAAGTGTACAAGTTAATAAACACCATTTCGATTATTGTCGGGTTTTTATAAAGATAAAAAGGTTTTTGAAATCAAAGTATAAGTTTACGATGTTTTGTAAATTTTGACATGGTGCGTCCGTTTATACAACATTCCCAAGTCATCGTGACTTTAATTAAATCAATTTTTTCAAAACAATATTTCCCGACAATTTAATAGACAACTAATAAAGAGTATTCATTGTTTATTAGACATTATTTCCTTATTGTATATTCGTTGTGAATCAAACATATTAAATTCGTTACGAGTCTAATATATTGTATTCGTTTTAAGTCAATAAGTCCATATTGTCCAACGTCAAATGTCCAAATCAATACATGTCCAATAGTTAAAGTCACAATCGAAGCATTTAGTCCGTTAAAGTCACAATCGAAGCATTTAGTCCGTTAAATATCTGTATTGTTCAATATCAATCACTTAGTCCCACGAAATATCCGAAATGCACCAATGATCGAAGGTCAAAACAATCAAACACATTAGTCAAAATACTTAATACCCAAAATGTTATTACTAGTTAAACACAATTTGACCAATTAATTTGATATACCATTTATTACGTTAAAATTAACACATTCTTAGTTGTCTTAGGCTCGGCCCAATCCAACAACCAACGCACCTTAGATTGATTGAAACCGAGATGGCAAGACTCAAACATCACAGATTTACAAATAAAAGTTTTTAATATACAAAACCATTTTCAAGCATCCCTTTTTGTTTAGTTATTGCAAACCGCGACAACAACCACCCTTGTGGTGTTAGTCGAGCCAGGAGCAAACCAAAACGCACCCTGCGTGACTGAATATCAACAAACGCAAATGTTTCCCAATTCCAATATAACTCGACACAAATACCAAACACGTGTTCAATGTTAGACGAGGCTAAGACACCCCTAGTCAGGTTGCGGTTAAACCAGGAATCAAACCAAACGCATCCTTTGCGACTCGTAACATAATACAATGGAAATCACAAACACAACTCTTCTTTTGTTACTTTGTTTTATCGAAGATTAAATTAGCACAACACCTTGGTGAACCTTGACATTTAACACAACTGAACATACAAACAAGCGCATCCATGTGCCTCGTTATGCAAACTAAACAAGTGACAAATGCACCCTTTGTGGGTGATGTCCTTGTCGGGCCACACACACATCAACAAAAACACCACTCTCGTGATGTCTACTGTGAGCCGAATCAAACAACCAACCCAAACGAGTAAACGAGCAGGTTTGTAATCCAATCCAAAAATCAAACGACAACAATAACATCAAAACAACAAATGATGATTCGATATAAGTTTGACCCGACCCGTACCACCACTGAATCAAACAGATGCTCTTTTCTTTTATAGATTACCACACGAAACATAACCAAAAACGTTTTTAATCCATCATTTTTGTCCATGAAAACATTTAACAACATATTTATAATCAGTGTTAAATCAAGAAAAGAGATAAAACGGGTTTTAACATTTCAACATACCACAAACAAAAGAGGAGAGATAGCGAGATAGTGAGGCGACTGTGTTGACAAAACACAAACCAAAACGAAAACCTAATCGATCCATTCATGCAAAACCCGCAACAAACAAACCCTGGTCTTTTATTTATTTATTTATTTGGGGTATGTTTTTTTGTTGTGGTTGCGGTCGCCTTACTACTTGTTTATGTTTTATATATAGTCTTGGAGAGAGAAAACTGAGCTGACACTAATGTGGCAGGATGACTGCAATACCATTAGCATCGGTCTTAGTAAATACTCTCTCCATCTCAAAATTATTGTCCCCTTTTGATTTTTTTGGTCTTTCTTTTTCAACTTTGACTACAAATATTTTTCTTTGTATTATATAATTTTTGATAAAAATTATATCAATGAAAATACATTTAAAACTCAATCCGTTTATATATTTTGTATCAAATTATGTAATACTAGGGGATCTTAATGAACCTACTAGTTATAGAGCTCCCATTAATATTCCTGAAAAGGAAAAATGGAAAGCTGCTATGAATGGGAAAATACAATCCATGCATGATAATGAAGTCTGGACAGAAGTAGACCTTCCTCCTGGTGCCAAGGTAGTTGGAGTAAATGGCTCTACAAGATTAAGACTGACATGGATGGAAATGCACACACTTATAAGGCTCGTCTGGTTGCTAAAGGTTTTACTCAAACTTTTGGAATTGATTACGAGGAGACTTTTTTCTCCTGTAGCAGATATAAGAGCTATAAGGATTCTCATAGCTATAGCAGCGTACTATGACTATGAGATATGGCAAATGGATGTGAAAACCGCTTTCTTAAATGGTCAACTAGATGAAGACATCTATATGGCACAACCAGAAGGGTTTGAAAATCCAAAGTTTCCAAATCGTGTATGCAAACTTAAAAGATCCATTTATGGATTGAAGCAAGCATCACGACAATGGAACAAGAGATTTGATGTTGAGATCAAAAAGTTTGGATTCACTCATAATCTTGATGAGCCATGTGTGAATCACAAAGCTAGTGGGAGTGATAATGTAATTTTCCTAATTTTATATGTTGATGACATATTGATCATGGGAAAAGACATTCCAAGCTTGCAAAAAGTTAAGGCATATCTTGGAAAGTGCTTTTCTACGAAAGATTTAGGAGAAGCTGCATACATTCTGGGAATCAAAATCTATAGAGATAGATCAAGGCGGTTAATTGGATTAAGTCAAAGTGCTTACATTGACAAAATATTGAAAAAGTTCAATATGCAAAATTCCAAGAAAGGATATTTGCCGATGGAAGTAAAACATGGCTTATGTGATGAGTTTTGTGCTTCAACACTTGTTGAGGTGGCTCGCATGAGTAAAGTTCCGTATGCTTCGGCTGTTGGATCTATTATGTATGCGGTAAAATGCACAAGGCCAGATGTGGTGTTTTCTCAAAATATCACCAGTCAATTTCAACAGAATCGAGGTGAAAAACATTGGATTTTTGTTAAGCATATTCTTAAGTATTTAAGAAATACAAAAGTTATGTTTTTGGTATATGGTGGAGAACCAGCTGCAGAACTTGGTGTTACAGGTTTCTGTGATGCATCCTTTCAAAGTAATAAAGATGATTCGAAGTCTCAGACGGGTTATGTCTTTGTTATCAATGGAAGAGCAGTAAACTGGAAGAGCAAGAAGCAGAGTACAATTGCGATGTCTGCGACAGAAGCTAAATACATTGCAGCTTCAGAATATGCTATGGAGGTTGTTTGGATTAGGAAATTCATTTCAGGGCTTGGTGTTATTGATACGTGGGAATCGCACCAGGTTTTACCTCTCAAGGGATCTCGAGAAGCTTACAACCCCCACCAGGCAGTGTACCTGGTCGTTGTAGTATAGTATAGTGACAAGTACCGGGGGATTGATCGTTCAACTCAAGAATAGTGTCGCTAGGATTATAAAGCCTACTAAACTAGGTCTAGAGGTGAGGGGTGATTCTTTTTGTATTTTTATATTTTTATAAAAGCAATTAAAATCTCGGGTTTTGGAAAAGTGGCGGAATTAGTTGCTAGCCAACTAACCCAATAATAGAAATCGTATTGCCTAGATCTGATTTTGACGCCGTCATGTGTAAAAATCTTCTGGGCCGTCACTTGTGTTATGACCTTGACGGCCTTGGTGACGCCGTCAGGTCCTATAGTTGAAAATCCTCTGGACCGTCACGTGCATTTTCCACATCCTCCTCTTTTGTAACTCTTGACGCCGTCATTAAGGAAGTTGTGACGCCGTCAGGTACTGTTCCCAACAAGGAAAATTAAGACTTTGCCGTTTTCTTCACTTTTATGCTCCAAAAATGTCCAAAATGCTTCCTTTTCCATATTTTCTCCAAAAGTACCTAAAATGATAAAAGAAATAATTTAGGGCAATATTTGATCAAATAATCACGAAATCGGGGCTTAAATGACCCCTTAAAAGTGGTTCACTTTTCGCCTCATCAAATACCCTTACACTTGAGATTTGCTTGTCCTCAAGCAAATGCGCTTTTATTCTAATTAAAATACAAGTTAGGGGTCATTTAACACTAATATAAAAGTAATCACAACAAATAATCGTTCCACTAAAACCAAAGACAAGCACGGAGGTCATACACTAGCACCTCACAAATAGTGTTTAGATACTCACATCTCTCGGGTGTAATAAAGTATATATCACAATAAGGAAATGGAAAACATCTCTCACTACCTGTCATAGCAAAATAGATTACCATAGGCTTGGGAAAGGATCAAACCTCCACCTAGGATAAACTATCAAAGAGGTCTTTCAAAGGGTTATAACGTTAGGTGTAGGGATATGGAATACATGGTTTTGTTGGATAAAGGCAATATTTACTGGTGGTGAGTTAATCATCTTGGTTAATTACATGTACAATATGGCGTTGCTAAGCCAAGACAAGACTCGACTTAAGCTAATGAATCAAAAATAACAAAAACATAAAACAAACATAGAATGAAACGGGATGGTAGTCCGTATGTTTTTTCTCTTTTCTTTTTCTTTTTCTTAATTTTTCGATTTTTTTTTTTTTTTTTTTTTTTTTGCATACACTCTTACCCTACCATCCAAAATAATACATCATAGGGAATGTAAATTCCTCTTACACTTGAATTTTTACATACTTTACAATGAACTACTCCAATGACTCGAATCAAGATAATCAAAACACTTTGAGTACTTTTAAGTTTAATGCACATATGGGGGTAATAATTTGATGTTCTTCCCCATTACTCCATAACACAAGTACTTTACCCATGAGTCCCAATCGTCCCAAAACAATATGTACAAGATATGACTCGACTTAGCAACCATGTAATCAATTAGATAATTAACTAAGGGTTTAAACATATAACAATAATACACTAAAGATGAGTGCATACACGAAAGGCTAAGGCGATTTGGTTGCACATTTGGGTGGGTTGTAACAAATTCTTTCTTTAAGTAAGATGCTTAAAGTTAGAAATGAAAGGATAGGCTCGGAGGGGTGTACTAGGGGTTTCATGTACTAAAAATGAGTACAACGCTAAGGTGTGTGAAAATCAATTGACTTTACTAGTCAAGTAATATGACTTAAATGATCAAGTAATTATGATACGGGTTCAACACAAGGGTGATCCTAATGCCTTTTATCATGTAGTAAATCCTACTACACGAATGTAGTCTCACTAGCGGTCTCGGGATACATCACTAACGCAAATTCTAGAATCTAAATGCTACCGGTACACTCATAAACACTAATAATGAATGCCTTTCCTATCAAATCTAAAGGCGAGCCTTTCCTATCAAATCTAAAGGCGAGCCTCACATATTTGGGTGGAAAATTTTTCTGAATGGTACGGTTTTGTGCTACTCATACAACTCCTATCCATGAGACGCTTGCTAAGGCTAAAGTTTCACTCCTAAATGTTGTAAAAAAATTTAAATTTTGCACTAAAATTACACTAACAAGTATTTCTCTTAGTTTTATTACACACCTACCATCGAACAAACAAACTCAAGTGCAATTATATCCTATAAGGTATCATCATTTACCCTCCCCTTACACTTAGGATGAACATTGTCCCCAATATTCAATTAAAGGATGTAAAAGTAAAACAGGTAAAAGAATGAAAACAAATACTCCCCTAATTCGTTCGGTGTGGATAGTGTGTTAACAAGGTTAGATCTTCCTCCAAGAAAATGAACGTTCAAAGCTTCCCTTCCAAAAATATAAATCATCTTCTTGTCATATATAACCTGTTAAACCTGAGAAAACAAACAATGCAACCTCGCATAAAATCGGCGGCAACCTATATATACTAAGAAATCCTAGAAAGCAATGTAAGAGATAATGCTTGTGGAATGAATGTTTGCAGATTTTCTGGAGTTTATAAAACTAAAGAATTAACAAAAACTTTATGACTGTTAGAAAAACAAAACTCGCAAAATTTCCAGAATTTTACACATGATGCCGTCAGGAGTTAACTCCTGACGCCGTCAGAAGTGACCTGCAGAAATCTTTACGTTAAGTTTCCGGAAAATTTCTGGAAAAACTTATGTCCTACTTCCTGGAAAATCCTGCAAAACATCATTATGACTCGATACAAGCATTTGACTCAAACAAGTACTAATACACATGTTCATTTAATATTGTGGCGAATCAAGATCAATTTCGTTCTTAGAAACAAATTTGAGGTTTCCCCTTACACTTAGCTTTTGCAAAATACCTTTATATGAGGTTAAGACGAAGTTAAACAATAAAATAAAGCATTTTCACAATTTTAGTTTGAAACGTGATCTACCAACAATAAAAATAAAGCATGCATACGAAAACAAATAACAATCAAACAAATAAAAATCACACAAGACATGGGTTGCCCCCCAAGAAGTGTTTTTCTTTATTTACGAGTCTTGTAGCTAGACTCAAGGTCATGGGTAATTACGTGACCTCATCATTGGTCTCATTCTCTAGGTCATCTCTAATCTTAGTTTTGTATTCCGGACCTAGTTGCAAACATTCCTTGTAGAAACCAAGTATTCTATTCATGACATAATCTACCCCTCTACGTCTATCCTCATCATTCCTATAGTAAACCGCTTGCTTGTGTTCCTTTTCTATGTTTGATAGAAGGTGGTATTGTTCAATCTTATAGGGCATTTGGTAAGCAATCTCATCATTCTCTTTCTTGAATCTAACTAACCCTAGGGACAGGTCATAACTCATCTTAGAGGCCTCAACAAATGGTTTTCCGAACACTACTTGACTTAGGCAACCATCTATTACCGGAAGAATATCCTCTACAATCACAAAGTCGGTAACATAAATGGAGTTTCCTACAAAGACATGTAATCCTTTCACTCTTCCTACAAAGTTGCTCATCCAATTCGTGTCGGGCATCATCCTATAACCAAGTTGCTTCTTCATTACCCAATTATAATAGGTCCTAGTCATGATGTTTATAGGAGAACTAGGATCGATATAAGCTTTCCACACATGCATATGCCCAATGTTGCATGGTATGTTGATGTTAGAGGGATCACCTACTTTAATAAGGGGTGAACCAAGGATGCATGGTGTCTCGGGATCATCGAATAGATCCTTGTGATATTCTCGTTCTTCCTTGGTGGGTAACTTATCAAAGTACTCTTCTACATTTTCTACTTCCTCTAACTTTTCTCCTTTATTATCCTCAACTTCCCTAATCTCATCCCTTGTCTCGGTTTCTATCCCAACTTCATTCTTGTCAATTTCTTCTATATTCTTATATATTGGCTTAATGGTGACAACATTGACAAAGTGGACGTGTTTGGATGATGAGGGGTCCTTAATTTGGATTCCGCTATTAGTATCCCTAGTGTTCTTCCTAGGTGTAGTTAGCACTTGGTAGTTGAGGGCTTTCAACAAGTTGTCAATCTTATTGGTCATCTCCGTTTGTTGTTGATTGAATTCGGTTTCAAACTTAGCTATGCGAGCTTCTTGAGATGCCATAAACTTGGACATCAATCCTTCAAAATTATTGGTACTATCATAGTTATTGGAAGGATTGTTGTTGAAAGTACGGTTAGAGGGTGAACCGTTTGGTTGGTAATGATTGGGTGGATTGGAAGAATTGTTTTGGGGCATGTTTTGGTTTTGTTTCCACCTAAGGTTCGGGTGATTTTTCCAAGAAGGGTTGTGGGAATCACCGTAAGGGTTTGGCTTGGGTTTGAAAGTGTAAGACTTATCTCCCGCTTCGTCAGTACGCGAGGATACGTAGTCCGCAAAAGCTTGTCCGGGGAGTTCCACGCAATCACGAGTGTCATGGGGACCACTACATAAATCGCATGAAGAAGTGATTTTGTTCACTTGGCTTGAAGGCTTGGGAGCTTCGTAAGATTTCATGAGAAACTTGACTTGGTCTTCAAGTTCCATGATCCTACGGTCGGGAGTGCTAGAATTGTTCGAAGGCAAAGATCCTTGACCGTTTTGTTCAAATCGCGGGGATCATTCCAACTTTCGTTGTCATAAAGAGCAAGATCTTCTATGAGTTCCCATGATTCTTCCGCACTTAGATCACATAGCTTGCCACCGGCCGATTGGTCAATGGTTCGCCTTGTGGAGAGATCGATATGGTCATAGAAGATTTGGACTTGGAGCCAAAGATCTATGCCATGATGAGGGACTTTTTAGAGTAAGTCCTTGAAACGAGTCCATGCTTCATATAGATTTTCACCTTGACATTGTTGGAACATCAAGATATCATTTCTAAGCTTGGTAGTTCTCCTCGGTGGGAAAAATTGAGCAAGAAAACGAGTGGTGAGATCATCCCATGAGGTGATGGATCCCGCGGGTAAATGTTCAAGCCATTGACTAGCTTGATCACGTAGAGAGAATTGGAATAGGCGTAATCGGGTCGACTCTCTAGTTACAACATCAAGGTCTATGAAATCTACAATTTTAAGGAAATCCTTGAAATGTTGATTAGGATCTTCGGAACAAAGTCCATGGAATGCACATCCGCTTTGCACCAACCGAATGGTGTCAGATCGCAAGTGGGACACATTGGCTCCTTGAGTGAGCTCAATAGTGTTTCGATAGCCTTGGTGGCTAGGACGGGAATACTCTCCTAAAGTTCGGGGCCTAGGAGGTGGGTTTGGTAGTGGTGGGTTTTGTGGGTGGTTTTGTTGTAGTGGGTTGATGGGTTCAAAGATGTTACCACCTTCCATGATGTCGGATGGTAAAGGTTACGAACAAAGACACAAAGAAATGAGATAGACTAAAGAAAACCTAAAAATAAAAACAAAATTTTACTAGAAAGGAATCTAGCAAGTAGACCTAATAAAAAGAAATCCTAACCTAGACAATAACTATTCCTCAGGCTGCGGCGCCAAAAACTTGATACGTGGGAATCGCACCAGGTTTTATATCTCAAGGGATCTCGAGAAGCTTACAACCCCCACCAGGCAGTGTACCTGATCGTTGTAGTATAGTATACTGACAAGTACTGGGGGATTGATCGTTCAACTCAGGAATAGTGTCGCTAGGATTAGAAAGCCTACTAAACTAGGTCTAGAGATGAGGGATGATTCTTTTTGTATTTTTATATTTTTATAAAAGCAGTTAAAATCTCGGGTTTTGGAAGAGTGGGTGGAATTAGTTGCTAGCCAACTAACCCAATAAACTAAGATGCAATCAAAATAAAATAACAGAAATGAAAGTAAAGCTAATATACTAATGTGGTGTAAACAATGATGAGGAAAGTTGTGTTTACTTAGGTTTCATTACTCCCTAGATATCTTTTACAGGTTGATAGCTTGTTACAATTGCATGGATGACGGATCATATTCCTTAATACTAGTTGTAGGGCCATGTACAATATTCCCTAACTCTATAGGATCCTACTTCACTCCTATGTCGAGCCGTTAGAAGCTCCTAACATGGGATCATTAGAATTCTCCTACGCATTAAATACAACCAAATATCGTAGTACACCTCCGATCATGTTTCTTAAGATGTTCAAGCAAGTTACCAATGAAAGTCTGCCAGTTTTCTTAAGCCTAACATCGAATACAATCATCTGTAACAACTATAAACAAATAATCAACCCATAATTAACATCTAGTTTTCACTACATCTAAGCAAACACAAAGGAAATCTAGCCTAGCATGTTAAATAAAAGACAAGCGTAAGATATAATCAAACAACACATAGATATATTGATTGATTTGAAAGAGTACTTATCTCCAATTGCACATGAAAGATTCAAAGGGTTGAAACCCTTGAAAAAGCTGGAAAATTCGACCTAGGGTTTTTCCCTCAAAGTTGCACACTAATGAGTGAAATTTGGAAAACTATGTATAGATTACAACTGGTGACGGCGTCATGTATTGAGTTGTGACGCCGTCAACTCGCCGCCATAATAGAAATCGTATTGCCTAGATCTGATTTTGACAGCGTCATGTGTAAAAATCTTCTGGGCCGTCACTTGTGTTATGACCCTGACGGCCTTGGTGACGCTGTTAGGTCCTATAGTTAAAAATCCTATGGACCGTCACGTGCATTTTCCACATCCACCTCTTTTGTAACTCTTGACGCCATCATTAAGGAAGTTGTGACGCCGTCAGGTACTGTTCCCAGCAAGGAAAATTAAGACTTTGTCGTTTTCTTCACTTTTATGCTCCAAAAATGTCCAAAATGCTTCCTTTTCCAGATTTCTCTCCAAAAGTACCTAAAATGACAAAAGGAACGATTTAGGGCAATATTTGATCAAATAATCACGAATCCGGGCTTAAATGACCCCTTAAAAGTGGTTCACTTTTCGCCTCATCAGTTATGCCTTCAATTGAATTACCTATTAATATGTATTGTGACAATTCTGCTGCAATCATATTTGCCAATGAACCTGGAGTCATGAGAGGCACCAGACATTTTCTACTGAAGTATCACTTTGTTCATGAAAAGGTTAACGAAGGTGAAATAAATCTGCTGAAAGTTCACACGGATGATAACTTAGCTGATCCATTCACTAAGGCTTTGGCGAAAGAAAAGCTTAATGAATTAGCCAAAGGAATTGGGCTTAAATTAGCTAGTAGTTTCATGCATAACTGTGATTAGTATTTGGATAAAGGATATTGTAAACAATTATTATTTTAATGAAATAAAGTATGTTGGTATGTTTATTTCTATTGTTAATTATTGTTGTCCTATTTTTGCATATTTAAATCCATGAATAAAAGTTATTCTAAATTTTCCATTGTCAATTAATAATATGGGAATATTATTAAATTAAGAAAAATCTGAAGATTGGTATAATATACTTAAAGTATATTGATGCGTAGTCATGCAATTTCAGATGATATTCGATGATACTGAATATAGGACTCATCCTGACTATATGATGTTACTTTACGGATCTTGTCATTAAGTAAATAATAAGAAGTTATCCTCAGACTTGAGATACAAGATAACGGTCATAAATGTAGTATATTTTTGTGGAACAACTTAACGCTATACGTAACTGGTAGTCATAAGGGTTGTTTTCGGAAGTGTTACAAAGTTTGTGTGTTTTGCTTGTAGTCAATATAGAATTTGTTCCTTCAAATTAATTTTTGAAGTTTAATACTGTTGGGCCCCTCATAGGGTTGTCAAGGTGTTTGCGTGGCCACGCCCAAGGTCTTTCCTAAAAGGTTCAAAAGATTTGGTAATCTTGTCAATCACTAACAACGAAAAACAGAATGGTTAAATAAGAAATGACCTAGATCCATATCCTTATTAATGTGGTATTGCAAACAAAGGGATAATAATAATGAGAAATCATTAAAAGGTTTTCCAGGAGCCTTACTCGAGTTGTACTAGAGGCATCGGCGTGTTGCAAGACCCTAACCGATGTGATCACACTATTATGATATATCTAAGTGGGAGCTGTTAGTTTTATAGACAATAAAATAATAGTTGTGTGTTAGGATCGAACTCGAGATCGCGGGATTGCACACAATACGTATGAAGAGTAAAAGAATAATTATTTATAAATGTTATATGTAATTATCAATAAACATAAAACTAGTAACGGCCACTAGTATTTAACGGAGAATGACTAACGACCGTTAGATGAAGATTAGGAAAGTAATACTTGTGAATAATTGGAAACAATAGAAGGTTCCGGAATCCCCTTGGGGAGCCTATGACCAATCAGCCAAGGAGAGGTTTCCACCTCCTTTGTGCCTTGAGCTCCAAGTATTCACTAGTATATAAACACCTCATGGGTTATTGGTTTTCTCATATAACTTGTACACACATAATAGGTGTTTTCTTTCTCTTCTCTTGTCCCTAAATCGATCCATCAACAATCCTTACAAGGGATTCGATTTTCTTAAAGCTAAAAAGTTTTGTGTTTAATTTACTTGCATAAACTTTTACTTGAATTAGTACGTGTGTACAAGAACCCGATTCAAACACACTATTGTTTGATTCTTGGATTGAATTACAAAAGAGGTAAGGAGTAATTCTTATAATCCACATAAACCCTAATTAGGGTTATTGATTTGAATATTGCATTTGATTCTTGTTCGGGCTAGAATCACAAAGGTATGTTTACTTTTATTGTTTCGTGTGTTCCCCGGAGGAATTCGATCTCTTCAATCTCGGGATACCACCTAAATAACTATAACTGCGAGCCGCTCTCCCTCATTCCACTCGTCCAGCCCTCTTCACGAACTTTTACAATCAATGCCAGAAAGATAGTCAACTCTATTATCGAAAAAATAAAGAAAGGGGCGACGATTTTAATTACATATTATATGATCTTGTAATTGCTTCCGCTATGCTCACTTGATGTGTTTGGTTTATTTTATATGATTGTCATGATATTATAATTCCAACAGTGGCATCTAGAGCCGTTATAATGTGTAATTAATTATCGAAATGCATAAAATTGAATCTTGATTCGTTTAATTACATGTTTTTTTAGGGTTTTTGATTCCTAACCCTAATTTTTTTAATAGGGTCGATTGACCTATTAAGGTTTTTTAGGTTTTTGTTTTTTGAATTTTAGTATGATTAGATGCGTTTTAGTAAATGATCTTGGTGCAATATGTTAATTGTTAAGCATAATCCATGAAAAGTGCATGTTTGCATGGATTTTATTGTGTGATAATTTAAATGGTTTAAATTGAATATATGAATTAATTGTTAAGTTATATCGAAACATGTAAAGATGTCGAATTGGGGAAGACTCCAATATTAAGTAATCAATTACGTGCTATGTTGTATTTGTTTAGTTTTGGCTTACGCAATCGATTTATCGATGTATGTGGTTCTTTTTCCTTTGAAGAAGAAAGCCCTAATTGAATAAATGTGTTATACACCTAGTTTGATTATTAATAGGATTATTGAATATATTTTGCATGTGGCTACATGTTTATATGATGCATGGGAATTGCACCAGGCTTTACCTCTCGAGGGATCTCGAGAAGCTTACAACCCCCACCAGGCAGTGTACCTGATCGTTGTAGTATAGTATAGTGACAAGTATCGGGGGATTGATCGTTCAACTTAGGAATAGTGTCGCTAGGATTAGAAAACCTAAAGACTAGGTATAGAGATGAGAGATGATTCTTTTTGTATTTTTATGTTTTTAGAAAAGCAATTAAAAATCTCGGTTTTGAAGGAGTTGGGCGGAATTAGTTGCTAATCAACTAACCCAATTACTAAGATGCAATCAAAATAAAATATTAAATATGAAAATAAACTAAATTAACTAGTGGTATGAGCAATATATGAGAGAATTGTGTTTACTTAGATTTCACTACTCCCTAGATATCTTTTACAGGTTAATTACTTGTTACAGTTGCGTGGATAACGGATTGTATTCCTTAATACCATTCATGGGGTGGCGTACTTACTTACCCAATCCTATAAGCTCCTACTTCACTCCTATGTCGAGCCGGCTAAGAAGCTCCTAACATGGGATCACTAGAATTCGCTCATGCATTAAATACAATCATAAAAACCTAGTACACATCGGTTCATGTTTCTTAAGATGTTCAAGCAAGTTACACAATGGAGATCTGCCAGTTTTCTTAAGCCTAACATTGAAATCATTCATCCCTTACAACTATAGACAAGCAATCAACCTATAATTAACATCTATGTTTCATTACATCTAAGCAAACACATGAAAGATCTAGCCTAGCATGTTAAAATCAAGACAAGCATAAGATATATTCAAAAAATACATAGACATATTGAATGAATTGAAAGAGGACTTATCTTAATTGAACATGAAAGGTTTCAAGGGGTGAAAACCCTTGAAAATACTGTTACAAAACGACCTAGGGTTTATTAGGTTCGACCCTAGTATTCTCCACACAAGTTCCTCTCCTAATGAATGAAAAATAGAAAAGTATATATAGATTTTGTGAGGTGACGGTGTCAAGAGTAAATGCCTGACGCCGTCATCTCGCCGCCAATAAAGTCCTCGGACTGCCTAGATCTGGGCCGTCACGTGTAATCCATCTTCAGGTCGTCACCAAAATAACTCTTGACGCCTTCAGGTTTTCACTGGGTCGTCATGGATTTTACTCCTGACGCCGTCACAATTCCCTTATTGACGCCGTCAGGTACTGTTCCCAGCATGGAAAATTAAGTCTTTGCCGTTTTCTTCACTTTTATGCTCCAAAAACGTCCAAAATGCTTCCTTTTCCAGAATTCACTCCCAAAGTACCTAAAATCACAAAAGGAACAATTTAGGGCAATATTTGATCAAATAAATTCAATTTCGGGCTTAAATGACCCCCTAAAAACGGTTCATTTTTCGCCTCATCATTATACATATTTGATTGTTATGATTATGTATATGTTTATTTGGTTGTTTTATTTTTTATTATGTATTACTTGTTTTTTGTTTATTTTTATGTAAGACATGTTTATGAACGAAAAAGGGTAATTTTTGAATAGAAAAATAATATGAACTAAATAAATGGCGAAATTGTTTTGGTTTTTAAGAGCTTAAATTTCAAAGGATTGGTTGATTGATGTTTTTGTACGTAATGGTTAACTAGGCCCGACCGAAGTTTACACACTAAAAGATGGGTATAAGGTTGGCTTCGCATTAAATTGTGGCCTTAGATAGATAACATTCTGTCTTAACGCTCGTTTGTGTGTAAATTAGACTTACCGAACAATCATTACATGTACATTGTCATCTTAAAGGTGAATTCACCACATTTCCATAATGATTATCCAAAACACTAAGCCTCAGGGCTTATGCAAAAGTACGATATAGTGGACAATAATTGTTGGTAATTCTTTAATTGGTGAACCCGATATGTCACAACTCACCATTTCAGGTCATTTCCCAAACTTTGGGAAAACACTATTCATCAAAACACTATTCATCAGTTTACTATTCGTCATTTTTGGTGTCAGTTTGACATTCCGAGAAACATTTGAGAATTTTACTATTCACTGAACACTATTCATTGCCGGAAAAGATTTCATCATTCACGTGCATTATTCATTTCATCGTAAATTTAGTTTACGGGTATTTAAATTCGCGTAACCGTATTGGTTCAGGTGCGAATTCATGCATTATCAATAAGAACATTTCATACGGACTAGAGATAGTCTGCATATCATCAGTAGGTCATTTACATGTTATACCACTCTTAGGATTTTCAAATTTACATATTTGATACATTTAACGTTTTTCTTATAATTATTTATAATAAACGTTAACACCCGATTTATAAACACGACGAATATATCTAAATATTCCCACAATGGTCCCGACATATTTTTATATCCATTTTATCATCATAAAAGTTATAACATTCATTTACCCAGTATTTTGGAAATTTATTTTATTTATAACGTGAGCTTATGAATATTACGACGGTTTTCGTGAAAACTAAACAATAATCACCCGAACACTCAGTAATTGTACCCAACATATTTTTAACATTTTTATGACTTTATTAAGTCCCGGTTAACTTCGTTAATATTTATTTCTAGCAAACCCGGTACCCGATTATAACTAATACTTACACTAAACTACAACTAATATTACCCTACATTTCCTAAGTGATCAAAACCGACTTTGCTACCCTTTTTCACATTGAAAATCAGCCATGAGCACACCCCTAGACCACATGACACTTATTTTTAACCTTATGTATTCATGTGCTAGTATAATATATTATACCTAAACTAAATATCTAGAAAAACCTCAAAAACATAACATACAAAATTTCTTTGAATCATAAACACCAAAAACCTCATCTTCCACCTCCATATCCATGACCCAACTAAGAAACCATGATCAATCCATTATTTTTCAAAGTACAAAGCTACAAAGTTGTTCATTTCATCATTCTAATCAAGAATCTTACAACAAAAACACAAGTAACACAAGGTTTCTCATCATCTAATCACCCATTATTTCAAAGTGAGTTATCAAATTTATTTTCATGTTTTTATCTAATTAACACTTGTATCTTATGGTTTTCATGCTTAATTTCATGTACAAGTTAGCTATACCACATTATTTTTGTTAACTTTTTGAACATACAAACCCTAGATTTTGATTTAGGTGTTCCTTTGTTAAATTAACATGATTACTAGTGATTAGGAACCCATGGCACCCTAAGAAGGTGTATGGTAGGATTAGTATAGCTTTGTGGTGTTTGCAAGAGATTTGGTTGAAGTAGAAACTAGTTTTGAACATGAAAAATGGATTTGTAACAAGTATATAAACCTACTGTCCCATTTTGGTAAATCCAGGAAAATCAGTAAACATAAAGGAAACTTTGGCAAAAATTTTAGAAAATACTTTCAAAAACGAATCCGTAGGCGAAAGAACGGATTAAAAAGAGTTTATAACGAAGAAGTTATGATTTTTGCAAGTTTGTTGACGAAAAGTATTTTTCTGAAAATTTCATGCTGTTGGACGTTTTTCGTCGGACAAAAAGTGGCTTTAGACGTAACCCGGAGGGGCCAAGCTTTCCAAAATATATTACTACATACTAAGACGTAACCGTGGATATAAAGAACAAGTAAAACGGACTTATAACGACAAAGATATTCACGTTTCCATATCGGCAAAACTCATGTTATTTTGGCAGCTTTTAGAAATAATAATATTAACACTACGTAGTACTAAATTCTAGATTTTCTAGAAATATTAACCAAGTACCCAAATTCATAACTAATGAAGTATAAGTGATTACAAGTATTTTTTTATCACTACAAGACGTTAATTCAAGGATTTCAAACCGAGGATTTCAACACTAACATTGACACATACGATATATATATATATATATATATATATATATATATATATATATATATATATATATATATATATATATATATATATATATATATATATATATATATATATATACATTTCAACTAGTTTATTTTCTAGTAGCAATATTTTCCTAAGTTTTGGAAAATGTATTATTTTGATAACAACAAGTGTTTTTCAAAGAATAGAGTGGTATAGGAAACATGTGCATGGACATTCATAACATCATTTCATGATCTAAATTAGATCGTTCATATCATTCATATTAGGTTGCGGCAGCTTACCGTTCATTGTTGTTCATTTCACTTCATCACAGTAACATCAGCTTCAGGTGAGTCATAGCCCCTACTCTTTTAATTGTTTTGTAAACTCTTTGGGGGAGAATACATGCTCGTTTTACTTAAATGCATTACTTGCTTTACATGGTTGATTACTCAAACATTTTCAGCTTTACCTATACATATGTTTGATTACCTGCATTTCATTGGTATGTTGATTACTGCATTTCATGGGATTTGTCATCCTTGTTTACATGACTTCATGGTCACAAATTGTTCCCATATGTTCATTGTAATATTGTGGTATTCCCCACTTGGCTGTGATGTCAAACGTAATATTGTGGTATTCCCCACTTGGCTGTGATGTCAAACGTATTGTGGTATTCCCTACTTGGCTGTGATGTCAAACGTAATATTGTGGTACTCCCCACTTGGCTGTGATGTCAAGCGTAATATTGTTGTTTCCCTACTTGACTGAATTACGATGCCTTTGCATCAACCTTATTACAGATTTTCCCACTTGACTGATTTATCATATGGCCTCATGGACTGAATTATTTATATAGTCGTTTGCTATATTTATCATGGAATTTGGATACAAGTATTACATTTGTTCACGTATACATATTACATTTGGCAGTGGGTCGTAAACACACAGGTTACAAGTCTCTTATGGCGGGACTTGTAACTGAGTGGATTTACGATGCCTTTGCTGGGATACCTTCATACATATGCATTACATTCTTTTTCACAAGACTCTATGAACTCACCAACCATTGTGTTGACACTTTAGCATGTATTTTCAGGTATTAAGCAATGGCACGCTACAGGAGGTTTTGGCAGGGCATGGCATGGTCATAGAAGACTCTGATTATTCATTTGGGGACCGTTTTAAACTATTTTAATGGCCTACTTCTGCACTACTTTTAACAATATAAATTCAACATTTTTTATTAAACTATTTTATTCTAAATGATTCAAGTGAAAACCATTTTTGAACATGTGTTGTAATACCAATTGTGTTACACCCCAGCTACATGTATGCTTTCGCTGGACCCGATTCTGGGAGTGTGACACGATACCTCAATCAAAACTTTGCTATTTTACTCTTAGTAAATTGGTAATAAAAATGTTTTATAAAACCAATGTTATGAAGTTGTATGCATGCTTCTTCATACATTATTTTGATCACGTAAAAATTAATACCCTTATAAAATTAAGTCAAATGCCATCTAATTAAGAACACTTGAAGTTGTAGTTTACGTCATGTGAGAGCTTGGCTAGATTACAATGGAGAGGTAAATTTCATAATTTCATTGCTAGTAGATCAATTGATGTAATAGATTTATGAGTTTGCAGTTTTTAAGTTAGACGACTTAAATTGAGTAGGAAGTGAGATCTTGGACTCAACGCATTAAGATGGGGATCAAACATGCTTACAATACAAATGTTTTGTGATTGTAAATCCCATAAATCTAGGAATTGGGCAAATGTTATGCCAATTATTGTACGACAAGTTACCTCATATTATACTTTCATTACTAGCAGATCAACTGATGTGATGAAACTTTGTTTATGGAAGATCCTAGTTTTCAAGATTATTCTATGGATATGATTTCCTTGGGTATTTTATTTTCTTGAAAAATTGTGTTATCAAAAATACTAATGTTTTGAACTTTCTTTATCTGTAGAAATGGCTCAAACTGATAACACCAACTTACGTTCCACGTTCAAGGCGTACTTTGAACGAGAAAAATTGACTGGCTCAGAGAATTTCAATGATTGGTATCGTTCACTCAGGATTGTCTTACGAGTGACAGATCAACTTGAAATCTTGAAGACGCCTTGTCCTGCTGAACCAACTGGTCCTGAAGCTACTGATGCTGCTAAGGCTGATTGGAAAATAGTTTGCAAGGAACATATTGATGTGGCCGCAATGATGTTAGGGGCGATGTCACCTGCTTTACAAAGGCAGTTTGAAGAATTCTTCCCCATGGACATAATTGATGAACTAAAGAAACTATATGAGAAACCATCAAATGTAGAGATTTACGATTTGATGGAGTCTCTACATGGTTGTAAGCCGGGTGATGGTGAACCTGTGAGTGCTCATGTGTTGAAAATGAAGAGTTTCATGGATCAACTACAAACACTTGGGAAACCCTATGACAATGTGTCACAACTCATCATTTCAGGTCATTTTAGGTCATTTCGGGAACTTTAGAAAAACACTATTCATAAATCACTATTCATCAAAACACTATTCATCGTTTTACTATTCATCATTTTCGAGGTCATTTTGATATTCTGAGAAACATTTGGGAAATTTACTATTCACTAAACACTATTCATTTCCGGAAAAGTTTTCATCATTCACTTGCATTACTTATTTTATCGTAAATTTAGTTTACGGGTATTCAAATTCGCGTAACCGGATTGGTTTAGGTGCGAATTCATTTCATTAGTGCTAAGAACACTGCATACGGACTGGAGATAGTCTGCATATCATCATAACAGCATTTTCCTGTTATACCACTCTCAGGATTTTCAAATTTATATATTTGATACATTTAACGTTTTTACGTATAAATATTTATAGTAAACGTTAACACCCGGTTTATACACGACGAATATATCTAAATATTCCCACAATGGTCCCGACATATTTTTATATCCATTTTAACATCATAAGAGTTATAACATTCAGTTACCCAGTATTTTGGAAATTTATTTTATTTATAACGTACGCGTATGAATATAACGACGGTTTTCGTGAAAACTAAACAATAATCACCCGATCACTCAGTAAATGTACCCAACATATTTTTAATATGTTTTTAACATTATTATAACATTATTTTCATCCCGGTTAACTTTGTGAACGTTTATTGCTATTAAACCCGGTACCCGATTTTAACGAATAACACGTAATAACACTTAACGATACACTAGATTTCTAATTAAATACCAAGCACCCCTACCCCCCTCCTTGGCTCACCAAAACAGGCCACATGAACCCTTTAACCTCATGCTTTAAATTCATAAGTATAATACTAATAAACCTCTAAAATCATTACTTAACCAAAAACCTAAATCATAAACTATACTTTTTAGAAAGATTTTCTTCTCATCTCTTTTTCTCCTTGTTCTTCCTCAAACCCACGACCATAACCAAACCCAAGATCAAACCATCATTTTTCATAAGTTAAAACACTAAACTTGTTCCTTTTACATGCCTAATCAAGAATCAAGAAACAAAAACACAAGAACATCAAGCATAATCATCCTATAATCATCTCATTTTGTCAAGTAAGTATTCAACTTTATTTTTTCATGGATCATCTTATTTTTACATGTATTTCATAAGTATCATGCTAAAAATCATGTACAACTAGCTATACCACTCTTTATTTTGTCTAAAATGAAACATACAAACCCTAACTTTTTAGTTATGAATCCCCTTGCTATAATAACTTGGTTAGGAGTCCATGGCACCCTAAGAAGGTGTATGGTAGGATTAGATTAGCTATGTGGTGATTACAAGAGGTTTGGTGATGGTAGAAATTAGTTATAAACCTTGAAAACTTGATTTGGAACATATTTTAGACATGCTGTCCCATTTTGTTATTTTCTGGAAAATCAGTAAACACCAAGGAAACTTTGGCAAAATTTTTAGAAAATACATTCAAAAACGAATCCGTAGGCGAAAGAACGGATTAAAAAGAGTTTATAACGAAGAAGTTATGATTTTTGCAAGATTGTAGACGAAAAGTATTTTCTGGAAATTAGTTGCTGTTAGACGTTTTTCGTCGGTCAAAAAGAGGCTTTAGACTTAACCCGGAGGAGCCGAGCTTTCCAAAATATATTACTATATACTAAGACGTAACCGTGGACATAAAGAACAAGTAAAACGGACAAGTAACGACAAAGATATTCACGTTTGAATATCGGCTAAAACCATTTCTATTTGACAGCTTTTAATAGAATTTGGCACAAAAACTACGAAGTACATTTATAAGCTAGACATAATATTAAGTACCAAGCTTTATAACTAATGTAGTATTAGTTATTACGAGTATATTTTCATCATTTCAAGGATTACAACCCGAGTATTTCAACGCTAACATGGAAACTTACGATATATATATATATATAAGTATATATATATTACAACTAGCTTATTATATTTTCTAATAGCAATATTTTTCCAAATTCTTGGATTATATATTTTTGATAACACAAGTGTTTTTCCAAAGACTAGAGTGGTATAGAAACATGAGCATGGACATTCATAACATCATTTGGTGATCTAAATGAGAACATTCATCATTCATTTTAGGTTGCGGCAGTTAACCGTGCATTGTTGTCCTTAACATTCCGTTGCATTGTACTATTACTTCGAGGTGAGTCATAGCCCCTACTTTTTTAAATTGTTCTATCAACTCTTTGGGGGAGATACATGCTACTACTTGCTTACTTGTACAGATTCACATAACATTTATACTTGGGAAACATTATACTTGATAACATTATACTTGATTACATTATACTTGATTTCATTATTCTTGATTACATACATACATGATTGATACATGCATACATACTTACTATTATACTTTGGGAAATGGCACCCAGTAATCATACATACATACAGATTTCCAATGGCCCCAGATTAAGTTGCTGGGCACAACCATGGATACATACATACAGATTTCCAATGGCCCCAGATTTAGTTCTGGGCACAACCATGGAGACATATATACTTCCTATGGCCCCAGATTAAGTTTCTGGGCACAACCATGGAAATATACATACTTAGGTGAGGTCTTCGGAGATGAAGTGTAGACTCACTACTAATTGCTTAACTGTTGTTATGAACTTATACATATCTTAATCATATTATATTGTAGCAGTGGGTTGTGAACACACAGGTTACAAGTCTCTTATGACGGGACTTGTAACTGAGTGGATTTACGATGCCTTTGCTGTGTGAACATTCTTTATAGGCTTTTCAACTGTATTAAGACAAACTCTATGAACTCACCAACCTTTGTGTTGACACTTTAAGCATGTTTATCTCAGGTTAGAAAGGCGATAGCAGGTGTATGGAGCTGAGAGTCTTAGGGCATGCTTTTGGAGACTTTCACTTTTATCGTTTACCATTCGATACACTTTAAAAACTTATGTATTATTCTACTTTGGGATCTTTGTTTTGTAAACTATGACTTTTATCAATTCGAATGGTAACTTTTCAAAAACGTCTCATTTAGAGGGCGTTTTCTATATCTTGTACTTTGTGCCCTGAAGTAGCATCCCTATGACACAGTCTTCCGCTGCGGTATTTTGGGGGTGTTACAGATTGGTACCAGAGCCTTGGTTATAGAGAACTAGGTTGTTTTAGAGTCTAGACTATAACTACATACATGTAGACTCTCCTCCCTATCGCCTTGCACTTTACATACACATACGCTTGCTGGTAATTTATTTTTAGACCTACGCTATTAGATACTTTGTAGAAACCGTTAGAAACTAGACTTCCCGGTGACTTTAACACTTAAGGGAGAATCCTTTGTTCCTTTGTACTAAGCGTGACGTTCCCTAGATGCCCATTTAAGCAACGTCTACCACTGAGATATGTGTGCGTGGTGATATGTACACTTGTGAAAGGAAACATTTATAATTGTGGTGGCCAACATAATTATAAGTGCTTCACGACACACGTGGACATATGACTATGCAGATGTAGATCGGTGTTGGCACAACTTAGGAAACAACTGGTAGCACGGTATTATATGAGGAGGTAGAGGAGCTGCTAATGACACTAGTAACCCAAGTAACGATGGTGGAAGAACTGGTGGACGTGGAGGTAGAGGAGGTGGTCACGGAGTTGAAAACAATGATAACAACGACGGTGGAAATACTGATTTTGAAGCCATCATCGCTCGACAACTTGAAAACTTTCTCCCCACTATTGTCACTCAAGTTGGCGATCATATGAATAACTTGGCAAACCACGAAAGTGGAATTAACAACACCAATGGTATAGGCCAGAATGGTAATGGCAACAACATCATTAGGACTGGATGTACGTATAAGGAATTTACGTCATGCAAGCCAATTGATTTCAATGGTGTAGGAGGCGCGTTGGCGTATACTCGATGGGTTGAAAAGATGGAGACGGTGATTGACATTAGTAACTGTGCAGCACATCAAATGGTGAAGTATTCCATGTGCTTACTATCAGGAAAGGCATTGACATGGTGGAATACGCAGATTCAAGCTAGGGGTAGAGCGGCAGCTGTAGGTATGACATGGGATGATTTTAAGGCATTACTGAAGGAGGAATACTGCCCGGACAACGAGATGCAAAAGCTGGAGGATGAACTCTATCATCTCTCTATGATAGGGGCTGGTCATGCAGCCTATACAGATCGATTCCATGAATTAGCCAGACTAGTTCCACACCTAGTTACCCCTGAGTCCAAGAGGATCGAGAGGTACATATATGGCCTTGTCCCAGAAATTCGTGGGATTGTAAAAACAACTGAGCCTTCTACAATTCAGAGTGCAATATTGAGAGCAGGGACTCTGACAGATGAGATGGTTAGAAATGGAAGCTTGAGGGACAGTGATAAAAGGAAGGGAACAAGCGAGTCGAACAAGCAGACTGACAACAAAAGGGCAAGGACCTTTGCGGCGACTAATTCGGGACAGAGAGAGTATTTAGGCCAGCATCCTAAATGTACGAAATGTAACTTTCATCACCAAAAGACTGTGCCCTGCCGTATGTGTGCTAATTGCAGACAGTCTGGTCATTATGCAAACCAGTGTAGAGAACCAGTGAACCAAAGGACATGCTATGAATGTAACAGCCCGGATCACTTTCGGAACAACTGTCCTAAGTTGAAAAGAAATCTTAACCAAGGAGGCAATCGTCCAAACTTAGCAGCAGCAATTGAAGGGCCACGAGATGAGGCCAATGAGATTCCACCCGCAATTGGCAGAGCTTACTTCCTAGGAAATCCTATCACCCAACATGTCCGCGATAGCACAACGGGTACATTCTCTTGAACAACTATCGTATTTTAGTAGCACTTAAGTCTTAATATAGGACCTATACACAACATTGACTAATCTGAGACCTAGCAGCATTAACCTTAGTCACCCTAACATTAGAAATTTGATTAGTGTAAGCAATTCCAAAGTCGAGCCAATCTTTCAAAAGATCTTTTTCAAGGATGTTGAATCCAGACCTTGATTTTTAGCTTGGTTCTAGTGACTGTTCTTGTTTGATTGGGTTGCGAAAATCAGGCTAAAAGTTAAAGTCATCACTCAAACCGATTTAGCTTAATCTCATGACTGTTCTTGTTTGATTGGGTTGTGGGCTTAAGTGAAAATCGGTTACCTAAATGATTAACCTAAAAGAGGTCTTTTGAGGACTATGCTCGGGATTGGGAAGGTTTGCCTCATCAAGTTTGACCACGAGAACATACCTAGTTGGATAGAAACCCACATACATAAGCTTAGACACATTTAACTGATTAACATTAACTGAACTTCGGGACGAAGTTCCTTTTAGAGGGGAAGACTGTCACAACTCATCATTTCAGGTCATTTTAGGTCATTTCGGGAACTTTGGAAAAACACTATTCATCAAAACACTATTCATCGTTTTACTATTCATCATTTTCGAGGTCATTTTGATATTCTGAGAAACATTTGGGAAATTTACTATTCACTAAACACTATTCATTTCCGGAAAAGTTTTCATCATTCACTTGCATTACTTATTTTATCGTAAATTTAGTTTACGGGTATTCAAATTCGCGTAACCGGATTGGTTTAGGTGCGAATTCATTTCATTAGTGCTAAGAACACTGCATACGGACTGGAGATAGTCTGCATATCATCATAACAGCATTTTCATGTTATACCACTCTCAGGATTTTCAAATTTATATATTTGATACATTTAACGTTTTTACGTATAAATATTTATAGTAAACGTTAACACCCGGTTTATACACGACGAATATATCTAAATATTCCCACAATGGTCCCGACATATTTTTATATCCATTTTAACATCATAAGAGTTATAACATTCAGTTACCCAGTATTTTGGAAATTTATTTTATTTATAACGTACGCGTATGAATATAACGACGGTTTTCGTGAAAACTAAACAATAATCACCCGATCACTCAGTAAATGTACCCAACATATTTTTAATATGTTTTTAACATTATTATAACATTATTTTCATCCCGGTTAACTTTGTGAACGTTTATTGCTATTAAACCCGGTACCCGATTTTAACGAATAACACGTAATAACACTTAACGATACACTAGATTTCTAATTAAATACCAAGCACCCCTACCCCCCTCCTTGGCTCACCAAAACAGGCCACATGAACCCTTTAACCTCATGCTTTAAATTCATAAGTATAATACTAATAAACCTCTAAAATCATTACTTAACCAAAAACCTAAATCATAAACTATACTTTTTAGAAAGATTTTCTTCTCATCTCTTTTTCTCCTTGTTCTTCCTCAAACCCACGACCATAACCAAACCCAAGATCAAACCATCATTTTTCATAAGTTAAAACACTAAACTTGTTCCTTTTACATGCCTAATCAAGAATCAAGAAACAAAAACACAAGAACATCAAGCATAATCATCCTATAATCATCTCATTTTGTCAAGTAAGTATTCAACTTTATTTTTTCATGGATCATCTTATTTTTACATGTATTTCATAAGTATCATGCTAAAAATCATGTACAACTAGCTATACCACTCTTTATTTTGTCTAAAATGAAACATACAAACCCTAACTTTTTAGTTATGAATCCCCTTGCTATAATAACTTGGTTAGGAGTCCATGGCACCCTAAGAAGGTGTATGGTAGGATTAGATTAGCTATGTGGTGATTACAAGAGGTTTGGTGATGGTAGAAATTAGTTATAAACCTTGAAAACTTGATTTGGAACATATTTTAGACATGCTGTCCCATTTTGTTATTTTCTGGAAAATCAGTAAACACCAAGGAAACTTTGGCAAAATTTTTAGAAAATACATTCAAAAACGAATCCGTAGGCGAAAGAACGGATTAAAAAGAGTTTATAACGAAGAAGTTATGATTTTTGCAAGATTGTAGACGAAAAGTATTTTCTGGAAATTAGTTGCTGTTAGACGTTTTTCGTCGGTCAAAAAGAGGCTTTAGACTTAACCCGGAGGAGCCGAGCTTTCCAAAATATATTACTATATACTAAGACGTAACCGTGGACATAAAGAACAAGTAAAACGGACAAGTAACGACAAAGATATTCACGTTTGAATATCGGCTAAAACCATTTCTATTTGACAGCTTTTAATAGAATTTGGCACAAAAACTACGAAGTACATTTATAAGCTAGACATAATATTAAGTACCAAGCTTTATAACTAATGTAGTATTAGTTATTACGAGTATATTTTCATCATTTCAAGGATTACAACCCGAGTATTTCAACGCTAACATGGAAACTTACGATATATATATATATATAAGTATATATATATTACAACTAGCTTATTATATTTTCTAATAGCAATATTTTTCCAAATTTTTGGATTATATATTTTTGATAACACAAGTGTTTTTCCAAAGACTAGAGTGGTATAGAAACATGAGCATGGACATTCATAACATCATTTGGTGATCTAAATGAGAACATTCATCATTCATTTTAGGTTGCGGCAGTTAACCGTGCATTGTTGTCCTTAACATTCCGTTACATTGTACTATTACTTCGAGGTGAGTCATAGCCCCTACTTTTTTAAATTGTTCTATCAACTCTTTGGGGGAGATACATGCTACTACTTGCTTACTTGTACAGATTCACATAACATTTATACTTGGGAAACATTATACTTGATAACATTATACTTGATTACATTATACTTGATTTCATTATTCTTGATTACATACATACATGATTGATACATGCATACATACTTACTATTATACTTTGGGAAATGGCACCCAGTAATCATACATACATACAGATTTCCAATGGCCCCAGATTAAGTTGCTGGGCACAACCATGGATACATACATACAGATTTCCAATGGCCCCAGATTTAGTTCTGGGCACAACCATGGAGACATATATACTTCCTATGGCCCCAGATTAAGTTTCTGGGCACAACCATGGAAATATACATACTTAGGTGAGGTCTTCGGAGATGAAGTGTAGACTCACTACTAATTGCTTAACTGTTGTTATGAACTTATACATATCTTAATCATATTATATTGTAGCAGTGGGTTGTGAACACACAGGTTACAAGTCTCTTATGACGGGACTTGTAACTGAGTGGATTTACGATGCCTTTGCTGTGTGAACATTCTTTATAGGCTTTTCAACTGTATTAAGACAAACTCTATGAACTCACCAACCTTTGTGTTGACACTTTAAGCATGTTTATCTCAGGTTAGAAAGGCGATAGCAGGTGTATGGAGCTGAGAGTCTTAGGGCATGCTTTTGGAGACTTTCACTTTTATCGTTTACCATTCGATACACTTTAAAAACTTATGTATTATTCTACTTTGGGATCTTTGTTTTGTAAACTATGACTTTTATCAATTCGAATGGTAACTTTTCAAAAACGTCTCATTTAGAGGGCGTTTTCTATATCTTGTACTTTGTGCCCTGAAGTAGCATCCCTATGACACAGTCTTCCGCTGCGGTATTTTGGGGGTGTTACACAATGATATAGCTGTGAACTTAATCAATAGAT
This sequence comes from Artemisia argyi, assembly GCA_030686995.1. Taxonomy (NCBI): domain Eukaryota; kingdom Viridiplantae; phylum Streptophyta; class Magnoliopsida; order Asterales; family Asteraceae; genus Artemisia; species Artemisia argyi. Next base: position 157,951,900 of record CM060678.1, read on the forward strand.
CCCTTAATAAGGAATTAAGTGGTTTTGTGAGGAACTTCAATATGCATTGCGTCGGGAAGACAGTAAGTGAATTGCACGCACTGCTCATTGATTATGAGAAAGGTTTACCACAAAAGGCTCCTACACCCCAAGTACTAGCTATTCAAGGGGGTAGAATTAACAAGCCAAATGCGAACAAGAAGAAGGGTAAGGGTAAGTGATAATGCGTTTTTGAGTGCGTATCAAAAATATACACAGTAGACGTGAGTGGAATTTACCAATCAACCTTTAAGAAAAGGGAGACTTGTAAAAACTCGTGAATACAATATATATATGTGATACCGGGTAAGTGATTACCTGGGTCATGTCCCAACGAGGTGTGAATGGGCAATATCGTGTGAGATTCGGAGATTAAAATGCTTGTAAGAATGGTTGAGAGCTTATTTGGTATTGTGGAATTACGATAAATTGCAAATAACGTACATAAAATGAAATAAACGAAGCTAAACTAGGAATACAAATAAGGAATGCCAAATTAAAACTTAAAAACTCCCTAAAAGTCTACGGGAACAATAATCGGGAATGGGGGAAACTTAAAACGTAAGCTAAGTTTGAAAATGAAAATAAACGCGAGTGCGCAAAATAAAAAGTGAATTTAATGCTACACTAGTCCTACGAGTGTAAAAATTACTTTTCTACGATTCTAATAATAAAAGAAAATTTTGAGAAAAGGAAAATATTTTTTTTTTGCTTTTTTTTAATTAATTATTATGATTTAAATACTAAAATAGCTAATTAAATTCTAAAAACTAGTGAATGGCTGAGGAAAATTATAAAAAAATAAGGAAAGTCTAGTTTACAAATATAAATCTAGGAAAAATAAGAAAATGAGAAAGTTAATTGGAATAAGCTAAAGCAGTTCTACAAGCTTATAAAAGAAAAACTTGATAAATAAAAAAAAAAACAAAGGAGAGAATTAATGAGACAAGTCCCTAGGGCAGTTGGGTTTGTATGTGCATGGTGTGTCTGTGTGTTTAGAGTACCCCAGGTTCAACTCCCATTAACTCCATATTTCTGCAAACAATTTTTTTTTAATTTTATTTTAAAAACTAATTATACTAATGAAAATAACTACTTTTTATAACTAAAACAGTTTTTGAAAATTAAGGAATAAGTTGTAAAGAGCTATTTAGTTTAACAGTTAGCAAAATTGAACAACAAGAAGAACAAGCTTGACTGTTTTGACTCAATAAGCACTAACTAAGTTACAACAACAATAAGAAGCTAACTAATATCTATCCTAATGAACTAATTAAAACAGGAAATCAGCAACTTAAGCAACAATTAAGCTGGAAAGACCAAATAAGCTTAAACTGACCCAACACCAAAACAGGTCTAATGGGGCAAGTTTAGAGGCCTAATATTCTACCAAAAAAATTATGAAAAATAAACTAAAAATAGTGACATGTAGGCAAGCTAACAAATAACACTAATCTAGAATTTCAAAACTTTTTATGGAGAAATGGAAAAATGAAAAATGGGGACAGAAGGTCGTTTGAGACACAAAAGTAGCAGGGCTGCTGGTGGGTGAGCTGATTGCAAGCTATAGTTTTGTTACCAAAGAAGATCCAAACACTGAAATAAGCTAAAATGGTTAAAATCTACACTACAAACTTACTATAAAACAAAAAATCAAGCAATGATTCCTATTCTCTCCTAGCTAAAATTGGAATAAAAAATGGATTGTTGGACAGTTTCCTAACTGTTGCAGCAGGCCTAAATAAGACTTATAAATAAGCTTTTAAACCAAAGATAACCTGATACATGCAAATTCTAAACTAAAAATAACTCGTGCAACTAATTCTAGAACCTAAATCCTACTTGTACTAAACTAAAAATTGGATCAAAAAGGGTTGTTGGGGACAGAATAAGGTGCAGCAGTGGGTCATGAAGAGCAGGCTATGTTTTAAACTACAAAGCGACTTGAAAATGAAACATAAGTCCTAAATCATGTAATCTATACTACTAACAACTAGAATGTTAAATATGAAATACTAAAACCTACTCAAGCTAGTCTAATAATGAAATCAACAATGGGGCTGTTACAACAGTGAACAACAAAATGGATTAAATGGAGCGGCAAAAAGCTAAATTATGTTACTAAAAAGCTACCAACAAACTGATATACAAAGCTGAAATTTATGGATCATATAAACAAGCCACCAAACATTAAACTCACCAAGCAGACCTAGATGAGCTTGAAAGACAGAAATAATGAAAGACCTACTAAATGGAGTTGGACATGTACTACTGATGTAGCAGGTCATAAAGGGCTTTTGCAGGTCACTAACAAGCTATAAAACAAGCTTCAACTCTGAAATAAGCTTAATGAAATGGAATTCTACCTATAAACAACTATTAGACCAACAATGAAAGGCTAGATCCTACCCTAATGTAGCTGAAACTGTACTCAAAATGGAATGATTTGAGGCAGTGAAATGGTGACTGATTTGCAGGGAGGGCAAATCAGTTAACTAGGCAAGGTGCAAATAAGCTAACAAACATTCTTTAAAAAACCAAAATAAGCTTGAACAAATGAATCCTAAACTACCAGCAACTCATACCATCAATATCAAAAGCTAACACTAACTGAGATTTACCTAAAACCTAGTCTAACTAAGGCTACAGAGGGTTGTTTGGGACCCAATGAGAACAAAGACTAGTGCATTCCCAATGGTTGGGTTGCAGTCTCAAAATTAAACCACGAATAAGCTCATGAGAGCTGATAAAACAGTAAATAAAATGATTCAATCAATAAGCAAGATTACATAAAACTTGAAACAGAATTTGAAAAGCTCAATTGAAAATTTACTTAGAGTAAAAGTTGAATTACAATTGCATAAAACATAAGCTGAGTGAAGCTACAAAATAATCTAAACCTAAATCTATAGCTACAATACTTAACCCTACTCCAAATTACTACCTACTGCTAATTGCCTTCAATGGCTACAAATACTCTCTATTTATAATAGAAAAAGTAGGGTTTCATTTTTCTTTTTTTTCTTTGTCGTCTTCTGTCTTGTGTTTTCTCAGTGAGAGGATGAGAGAAAGGAGCTCAGGTTCCATGTTGTGCTTCTTTTGAGTGAATCCTACCCCTTGGATTGGTTTCTCATTGATCTCAGCCTTTAAAATCAATTTGGTGCCCATTTGTGAGTTGTGGATTAATGGCCTGGCATGGGTATCTTGTGACTTCTTCTTGGAGGAGGAGATAGTGGGGAATGCTTTTGATGGGGGTGGAGTGTTGTAGGGGTTGGCGTGGAGGAGGGATGATTATCTGGTGTATTAAGGGTGAAAGGGATGAAGGGGATGGAGTGTTTGACTAGGGTTGGGAGGTCAAACAATAAAACGTGTTTTATTATTAAACTTTTAAGGTTTAAAAGTGGGGTGTTTGTTTGGGCTTGGGAGGTATTTTGGGCCATAGGTTAGTAGTGGGTTTATTTAAGGGTTGTTTGTGTTGGGTTATAGTAATTTACATATGGTCCATTTGTTGTTTAGGCTAAATAAGATAAGGACCAAATATGTAAATATTGAAAAGTTGAGGGTGAGTTTTGCTTCATTCCAAATTATCATAAGGACCACAATCGTCAAGTTTGAGTTACCAAAGGACCTTAGTTGAATATTTTCCAAATTTAAACTACAAGGACCAAAACTGTCAATTTTGAAAGTTGAAGGACCAAAATTGTAATTTTCTCAAACTGTTTCACCCAAGGACTAGTTTTGATAAATTTTGAATACCCAAGGACCTTAATTGACTTTTCTTTCAAAATAAATGCCCAAGGACTGATTTTGTCAAGTTTTGAAAGTTGAGGGACTAAAACTACCAATTATGCAAACTTTGTTCATTTTTCATCAGTCTTCAATCATTTTGCATCAGAAACATATAAAACACGATCCTGGAATATTTTCAGTATTTTTGATGCATTTCTGATTGTTTTTAAATGTTTTTGCAGTTCAGATTAACAAAAAATGATGAGTATTTACACACTCATCAATCCCCCACACTAAATTATTGCTAGTCCCTAGCAATCTTTTATGAAAATTTAATGGATTTGAAGTCTCTTTACCAAAAGCCATTACTTCTGGAGTAGCCAAATGTTTCAGTTCAAGTAAGAACTATGGTACACTGATAACCATATGATTTTGAGCAAACCATCAGGTTTAAACGAATTTGATTTGTCTTTACCAAAAGCCGTTTGCTTCTGGACTAGCCAACTCTTGATGCAATTATTAGCATCTTGGTGAGCTGATTACCAATTACGGTTTTCCACTGCCTTTACCACAAGACATAACCTTGCGGGCTAGCCAACTCTTTACTTTTTAGGATATGGTGAGTTGAATACCATACAATTTTCGGTAAATTGTAAGCCATAAACGGATTTGATATATCTTTACCAAGAGCCGTTTGCTCCTGGATTAGCCAATCCCTTTGTCGGTTAGATATGGCGGACTGATAACTACAAATTTTTTTGAAATAAAGTGAATTATTTTTTTTAAATTTTGGCCAAAAACGGGGGTACTAGAAGGTAAAATGTAATCAAATTCGCTAGAATTCCCCCCCCCCCCCACACTTAGAATTGAATATTGTCCTCAATATTCAAAGTCCCGGCTATTATGCCGACTCTGTGAACGTAAAAAGGCAGCATTACAAGCTAAATGTGGAAACACCATTTTTTTTCACTTTATTCATACACTTTTTTTTTTAAATACGGTAACAACAGCGGGGGCAACTCCCCCACACTTAGGGTGAAAACCCCATATGTATGCTACTGTTTTTGTTTACCGAGTCGCTAGCTTGACTCAACCCCAAATTCATTTGTTCTTGGGGAAGCAACATATGGAAGAGACAATCTCCATCGGACTTCCATTCAAGATGTTTGGACAAACATTTGAAGCACGTGAAAGTTCCACACCGATGAGATATATTCCCAGCTCACGATAATGGTAAATGGAAATGCCGGGGTCTCTTCATTCCTGAAGGAGTGAAGAAGAGAGGACGTCACCAGGTAGGTGAAGAAAAGAAAGAAAATCATGATGATAATCATGATAAGATCTTCATCCTCAAGATCAGGTTCAGTGTTCTGATTTTGGATTTTATCGGTTAAGCTCTTTGGTTTGGATAACATATCGGGAGGGAGGGTGGAAATTTTTGTCATAGAAATACAAACTCTCATGATTGAGACTCTTCCCCCCGATCATGGTTTTTCTTGTCATCCAAGTAATCATATTCCGGAGGAGTCATGATATGAGTAAGTTCATCGGAGAACTCCTCGTGACGAGAATCAATCACATGATGTGAATCTGTGAACTCTTGTTCCACTGTGGACTCATCACAATCCTCATTCTGAATATCAAAGAGTGGATTATCAGAAATCAAAGTGAATTCGGATTCGAATTCAAATAGAGGATTGATGATAGTAGTTTTGAATGTTTCAGGAACAAAGTGATTAACATTCTCTTGTGGACTGTTGGGATAAGAATTGAGTGAATGATCATGATATAAGAGATTTTCAATTTCTCCCAGATCGGCTTCAAAATCAAAGAGACCATCATCACTACCCAATGGATGTGGATTGATGTGAGTGAGTTCATCGGCGAACTCCTCAAGAAGATGATCAGCATCAGAATGTGGTACTGATGACTCAACATATTCAATGTCTCCATAAGATGCACAATCTTCGCTAAAATCAGAGAAAGTCTCAAAATGATCTTTTGAACACTCAAGAGGGGAAGGAAAATCACACATATGATCAAAAATTCCATGTGACTCACTTGGAATTGGGACAAGGTTCTCAATACTAGACTTTATGAATTCGTCCGATTCCTTTTCAGGAACTGTACTAAGATGCTCATCCCCATGCTCAGAAGAACTTTGGGTGTGATAACAACAAACTGAGGGAGTTGAGAAGGACTAGCATTCATGGATTGTACAAGTTCCATTTTTCTTCTGCTAGTAATTCCTTAGTATTCTTTCTTCCCTGCGATTTTTGGATTGGTGGGATTTCAACTGATGTACTCGATGAATCTTTTTGAATAACAACGTTATCTTCATCATCATCACTGTCATCATCGTCATCAAATAGAGCAGCATTGCGAAGATTGGCACGTATTATAGCTGCTCGTTGCTCAGCTAGTAATTCCTCCATGCTTTTTCCAGAATCTCATTCTTCAGCAAGTAATTCTGCCATAGTTTTCTCACGAGAATTTGGAATGAGTGGAAATTGTGGGGGTGTGGAATCGTCAAAACCGAAAGTATCAACACTAGAACAAGGATTAGGTTCATAGTAATTTTGACTCCACGTTTGACATTGATAATTGTAATGAGGACCCCCACAATTTTCAACAATTGGTGTATTTTGGAACGATGTGTCATTGAAATACGGTGCTTGCTCATAAGAGTTTTGAGGAGGATGATTGAAATTGTTTTGAGGATAATTGGAATAGTTCGAATTATAATCGGAGGTGAATGTAGGTTCAGCTATAGAAGCGTAACACATACAAAGTCCATGACTAAATCCACATCCCTTGCAAAAACACCGGCCACAAAGTGAGTCATCTCTTAAAGGATCTCCACAATAGAAGCAATTATGTTGAGCGAACGAAGACGTTTGAGGAGGGTAGTTAGAAAAATTTTGCGAAGAATTGGGATTTAGTTCATAAACGAACGAATTCCTAGAACCACAAAACAAACAACTTCCGTCCCGAATATCATTACCACATTGTTCACAAGTACACCAACGACATGGCAAACCGAAAAGCGGCTCACCACAACCGACACAAGGAATAAAATCCGGAGGTGGGACAAGTGGTGTGCTCTGAGAGCTAGGAATTTCCACCACTTCCGTTATGGTCTCTGGTTTTTGTTCTTGATAAACGTGAAGATTAGGCAAGTCGTTCTTTTTAGTCACTGCTCTAAGCTCTGTACGTTTGCTTGACAAACTTTTAACCATAAATTGTGAAAGGTTAGGATCAATTCTTGATGGTTTGTCATTAATAGCACGTATCTCGGGCTGTAAAGGGTAGTGGGAAGAATTTGGTGAATCATTGAGAGACTTTTGATTTAAGAACAAATTGCACGTAGTACAAAATCTGTTACTACAATTATTTCAACATTTCTCACAAATACACCGGAAACAACGATAGCCGTTCTCAATCGGGCTTTTACAGTGAAAAGACGTGTAGCCGAGAGACGCCATAAGAATTATACATGAGAGGGGTATAAGAGGGTAGAATCAAACGAATAGAGGGTAAAGAAGAATACTTTTGGGTTTTCGAAATACATATTGTAAAAACAAAGAAGGAAAATATTTTTGGTTTTTTCGAAAAACAACTCAATTAAAACGAGATCGAGACAAGGAACTTAAACCAATAATCACGAATAAATGGCTTCTTTAGAAAAGGTACACCACTCACAAGGATACAATGGCAAGTTTTAATCTTTTGTTTGGGAACTTATTAATGTTCACACCCCCAGTTGGTAGGTGTTCTGCCTTGGTTTTTGGCGGTTGTTTTTATGTTATTTTTATTTAAACAAAGAAAACCGGAAAATCTTTTTGTATTTTTATATGATAAATATATATAGAAAAGGAAAATATTTTTGTGTTTTATATTTTTTGAAAACGATAACTTCTTGACGAAGGTTCTACAAGTCACTATTCGTTAAAATCGTAACGATATTATCGCAACACAACCTCCCCAGCAGCGGCGCCATTTTGATAATGCATTTTTGAGTGCGTATCAAAAATATACACAGTAGACGTGAGTGGAATTTACCAATCAACCTTTAAGAAAAGGGAGACTTGTAAAAACTCGTGAATACAATATATATATATATATATATATATATATATATATATATATATATATATATATATATATATATATATATATATATGTGATATCGGGTAAGTGATTACCCAGGTCGTGTCCCAACGAGGTGTGAATGGGCAATAACGTGTGAGATTCGGAGATTAAAATGCTTGTAAGAATGGTTGAGAGCTTATTTGGTATTGTGGAATTACGATAAATTGCAAATAACGTACAGAAAATGAAATAAATGAAACTAAACTAGGAATACAATCAAGGAATGCAAAATTAAAACTTAAAAACTCCCTAAAAGTCTACGGGAACAATAATCGGGAATGGGGGAAACTTAAAACGTAAGCTAAGTTTGAAAACGAAAATAAACGCGAGTGCGCAAAATAAAAAGTGAATTTAATGCTACACTAGTCCTACGGGTGTAAAAATTACTTTTCTACAATTCTAATAATAAAAGAAAATTTTGAGAAAAGGAAAATATTTTTTTTTTATTTTTTTTTAATTAATTATTATGATTTAAATACTAAAATAGCTAATTAAATTCTAAAAACTAGTGAATGGCTGAGGAAAATTATAAAAAAATAAGGAAAGTCTAGTTTACTAATATAAATCCAAGAAAAATAAGAAAATGAGAAAGCTAATTGGAATAAGCTAAAGCAGTTCTACAAGCTTATAAAAGAAAAACTTGATAAATAAAAAAAAACAAATGAGAGAATTAATGAGACAAGTCCCTAGGGCAGTTGGGTTTGTATGTGCATGGTGTGTCTGTGTGTTTAGAGTACCCCATGTTCGACTCCCATTAACTCCACATTTCTGCAAACATTTTTTTTTTAATTTTATTTTAGAAACTAATTATACTAATGAAAATAACTACTTTTTATAACTAAAACAGTTTTTGAAAATGAAGGAATAAGTTGTAAAGAGCTATTTAGTTTAACAGTTAGCAAAATTGAACAACAAGAAGAATAAGCTTGACTGTTTTGACTCAATAAGCACTAACTAAGTTACAACAGCAATAAGAAGTTAACTAATATCTATCCTAATGAACTAATTAAAACAGGAAATCAGCATCTTAAGCAACAATTAAGCTGGAAAGACCAAATAAGCTTAAACTGACCCAACACCAAAACAGGTCTAATGGGGCAAGTTTAGAGGCCTAATATTTTACCAAAAAAATTATGAAAAATAAACTAAAAATAGTGACATGTAGGAAAGCTAACAAACAACACTAATCTAGAATTTCAAAGCTTTTTATGGAGAAATGGAAAAATGAAAAATGGGGACAGAAGGTCGTTTGAGACACAAAAGTAGCAGGGCTGCTGGTGGGTGAGCTGATTCCAAGCTATTGTTTTGTTACCAAAGAAGATCCAAACACTGAAATAAGCTAAAATGGTTAAAATCTACACTACAAACTTACTATAAAACAAAAAATCAAGCAATGATTCCTATTCTCTCCTAGCTAAAATTGGAATAAAAAATGGATTGTTGGACAGTTTCCTAACTGTTGCAGCAGGCCTAAATAAGACTTATAAATAAGCTTTCAAACCAAAGATAACCTGGTACATGCAAATTCTAAACTACAAATAACTCGTGCAACTAATTCTAGAACTTAAATCCTACTTGTACTAAACTAAAAATTGGATCAAAAAGGGCTGTTGGGTCATGAAGAGCAGGCTAAGTTTTAAACTACAAAGCGACTTGAAAATGAAACATAAGTCCTAAATCATGTAATCTGTATTACTAACAACTAGAATGTTAAATATGAAATACTAAAACCTACTCAAGCTAGTCTAATAATGAAATCAACAAAGGGACTGTTACATCAGTGAACAACAAAATGGATTAAATGGAGCAGGCAAAAAGCTAAATTATGTTACTAAAAAGCTACCAACAAACTGATATACAAAGCTGAGATTTATGGATCATATAAACAAGCCACCAAACATTAAACTCGTCAAGCAGACCTAGATGAGCTTGAAAGACAGAAATAAGGAAAGACCTACTAAATGGAGTTGGACATGTACTACTGATGCAGTAGGTCATAAGGGGCTTTTGCAGGCCACTAACAAGCTATAAAACAAGCTTCAACTATGAAATAAGCTTAATGAAATGGAATTCTACCTATAAACAACTATTAGACCAACAATGAAAGGCTAGATCCTACTTTAATGTAGCTGAAACTTTACTCAAAACGGAATGATTTGGGGCTGTGAAATGGTGACTGATTTGCAGGGAGGGCAAATCAGTTAACTAGGCAAGGTGCAAATAAGCTAACAAACATTCTTTAAAAAACCAAAATAAGCTTGAACAAATGAATCCTAAACTACCAGCAACTCATACCATCAATATCAAAAGGTAACACTAACTGAGACTTACCTAAAACCTACTCCAAATAAGGCTACAGAGGGTTGTTTGGGACCTGATGAGAACAAAGACAAGTGCATCCCCAATGGTTGGGTTGCAGTCTCAAAATTAAACCACGAATATGCTCATGAGAGCTGATAAAACAGTAAATAAAATGATTCAATCAATAAGCAAGATTACATAAAACTTGAAACAGAATTTGAAAAGCTCGATTGAAAATTTACTTAGAGTAAAAGTTGAATTACAATTGCATAAAACATAAGCTGAGTGAAGCTACAAAATAATCTATAGCTAGAATACTTAACCCTACTCCAAATTACTACCTACTGCTAATTGCCTTCAATGGCTGCAAATACTCTCTATTTATCATAGAAAAAGTAGGGTTTCATTTTTCTTTTTTTCTTTGTTGTCTTCTGTCTTGTGTTTTCCCAGTGAAAGGATGAGAGAAAGGAGCTCAGGTTCCATGTTGTGCTTCTTTTGAGTGAATCCCACCCCTTGGATTGGTTTCTCATTGATCTCAACCTTTAAAATCAATTTGGCACCCATTTGTGAGTTGTGGATTAATGACCTGGCATGGGTATCTTGTGCCTTCTTCTTGGAGGTGGAGATAGTGGGGAATGCTTTTGATGGGGGTGGAGTGTTGCATGGGTTGACGTGGAGGAGGGATAATTATCTGGTGGGTATTAAAGGTGAAAGGGATGAAGGGGATGGAGTGTTTGACTGGGGTTGGGAGGTCAAACAATAAAACGTGTTTTATTATTTAACGTTTAGGGTTTAAAAGTGGGGTGTTTGTTTGGGCTTGGGAGGTGTTTCGGGCCATAGGTTAGTGATGGGTTTATTTAAGGGTTGTTTGTGTTGGGTTATAGTAATTTACATATGGTCCATTTGTTGTTTAGGCTAAATAAGATAAGGACCAAATATGTAAATACTGAAAATTTGAGGGTGAGTTTTGCTTCATTCCAAAGTTATCATAAGGACCACAATCGCCAAGTTTGAGTTGCCAAAGGACCTTAGTTGAATATTTTCCAAATTTGAACTTCAAGGACCAAAACTGCCAATTTTGAAAGTTGAAGGACAAAATTGTAATTTTCTCAAACGTTTTCACCCAAGGACTAGTTTTGATAAATTTTTAATACCCAAGGACCTTAATTGACTTTTCTTTCAAAATAAATGCCCAGGGACTGATTTTGTCAAGTTTTGAAAGTTGAGGGACTGAAACTACCAATTATGCAAACTTTGTTCGTTTTTCATCTGTTTTCAATCATTTTGCATCAGAAACATATAAAACATGATCCTGGAATATTTTCAGTATTTTTTATGCATTTTTGATTGTTTTTAAATGTTTTTGCAGTTCAAATTGACCAAAAATGATGAGTATTTACACACTCATCAGTAAAGCTGATAAGAATAAGCAAGTTATGGCTTATCAACCTCCTTAACCTAAGAAGAACCCTCCTAAGAAGGATAATCCGAAGAAGGATCAAGGATGTCATTACTGCAAAGTGATGGGTCACTGGAAGAGGAATTGTCCTCTTTATCTCGATGACTTGCGAAATAATAAGGTTAAGAAGACTGGGCACAAGGGCGCCAGTACTTCAGGTAACTTATTTGTCATTGAATTATTTACTTTATCTCATAAATTAAATTCCTGGGTATATGATATTGGATGTGGTATTAACATTTGTAATACACTACAGGGGTTTAGTGAGGAAAGGAGACTAGCTTATGGGGAGCAATTTCTGCATGTGGGCAATGGAGCACAAGCAGTTGTTGAAGCCATAGGAGTGTTTAATTTAGTTTTACCTTCTGGTTTAGTACTGATTTTAAACAATTGTCATTATGCACCTTCTATTTTTAGAGGTGTTGTTTCCTTTTCATGTATGTTGGATCTTGGTTTTACTCATACTATTGATGGCAATAAAATTTCTGTTTCTTTAAATGGTATATTTTATTTTAATGTTGTTGCTGTGAATGGTGTGTTTAAAATTGATACGAATGATTGTATGTCCAACAATAATAATAATTCAATGTACATCATTAGTAAGAGAATGAAGTATGACTTGAATTCTTCTTACCTTTGGCACTGTAGACTTGCCCATATAGGCAAGACTCGCATGCAAAAGCTACAACAAGATGGGCTTTTGAAAAATATCAATGATGAGTCATTTGATAAGTGTGAGTCTTGTATTTCTGGGAAGATGACTAAGAAACCTTTTCATAGCAATATGGAAAGAGCTTCAGATCTACTTGGTTTGATACATACTGATGTGTATGGACCACTTAGACATGTGTCAAGGAGAGGTGTTGTATACTTCTTAACTTTTACAGATGATTTCAGCCGTTATGGTTATGTTTATTTACTTAAACATAAACATGAGGTGTTTGAAACATTTAAAGTTTTCAAAGCAGAAGTAGAGTTGCAATTAGGAAAGAAGATTAAAGCTCTTCGTTCTGATCGAGGTGGTGAATACCTTAGTCAAGATTTTAAAGATTTCTTAACTGAGAATGGAATTGTCCAGAATCTCACATCTTCATATACTCCACAACAAAATGGTGTATCTGAGATAAGGAATCGTACATTTTTGGACATGGTTCGATCAATGTATAATCTTACTAATCTTCCTTTGTCTTTTTGGGATTATGCTCTTGAATCAGTTGTTCGTATTTTGAATATGGTTCCCACAAAGAAGGTTGATAAGACACCATATGAGATGTGGACTGGAAAAGCTCCGAACTTGTCTTATTTAAAGGTCTGGGGTTGTGAGGCGTATGTTAAACGTGACTCACAAGATAAACTCCAACAAAGATTTGTAAAGTGCATTTTTGGAGGATACCCAAAGGAAACAATGGGTTACTACTTTTACTACCCACCTGAGAACAAAGTGTTTGTTGCTAGGTATGGAGACTTTCTTGAAAGTGATCTTTTATCTCAAGAAGTCAGTGAGAGAGTATATGATCTAGAATATAATCAAGATAATGCATTACCTTCAGAAAACACTAGCACACTTCCTGTAGAACCTGAAAGTCTGGGTCCTCCACCGGAAGTTGAAGTAGTTCCCATTCGCAGATCTTCTAGACCTGTGAAAGCTCCTGACCGTCTATGTCTTAATGTAGAGGTTGAGGAAAATTTACTAGGGGATCTTAATGAACCTACTAGTTATAGAGCTGCCATTAATAGTCCTGAAAAGGAAAAATGGAAAGATGCTATAAATGGGGAAATACAATCCATGCATGATAATGAAGTCTGGACTGAAGTAGACCTTCCTCCTGGTGCCAAGGTAGTTGGGAGTAAATGGCTCTACAAGATTAAGACTGACATGGATTTATAAGGCTCGTCTGGTTGCTAAAGGTTTTACTCAAAATTTTGGAATTGATTACGAGGAGACTTTTTCTCCTGTAGCAGACATAAGAGCTATAAGGATTCTCATAGCTATAGCAGCGTACTATGACTATGAGATATGGCAAATGGATGTGAAAACCACTTTCTTAAATGGTCATCTAGATGAAGACATCTATATGGCACAACTAGAAGGGTTTGAAAATCCAAAGTTTCCAAATCGTGGACGCAAACTTCAAAGATCCATTTATGGATTGAAGCAAGCATCACGACAATGGAACAAGAGATTTGATGTTGAGATCAAAAAGTTTGGATTTACTCATAATCTTGATGAGTCATGTGTGTATCACAAAGCTAGTGGGAGTGATAATGTAATTTTCCTAATTTTATATGTTGATGACATATTGATCATGGGAAAAGACATTCCAAGTTTGCAAAAAGTTAAGGCATATCTTAGAAAGTGCTTTTCTATGAAAGATTTAGGAGAAGCTGCATACATTCTGGGAATCAAAATCTATAGAGATAGATCAAGGCGGTTAATTGGATTAAGTTAAAGTGCTTACATTGACAAAATATTGAAAAGGTTCAATATGCAAAATTCCAAGAAAGAATATTTGCCGATGGAAGTAAAACATGGCTTATGTGATGAGTTTTGTGCTTCAACACCTGCTGAGGTGGCTCGCATGAGTCAAGTTCCTTATTCTTCGGCTGTAGGATCTATTATGTATGCGGTAAAATGCACAAGGCGAGTGTGGTGTTTGCTCAAAATATCACCAGTCAATTTTAACAAAATCCAGGTGAAAAACATTGGATTGCTGTTAAGCATATTCTTAAGTATTTAAGAAATACAAAAGATATGTTTTTGGTATATGGTGGAGAACTAGCTGCAGATGTTGGTGTTACAGGTTTCTGTGATGCGTCCCTTCAAAGTAATAAAGATGATTCGAAGTTTCAGACGGATTATCAATGGAGGAGCAGTAGACTGGAAGAGCAAGAAGCAGAGTACAATTGCAATGTCTGCAAAAGAAGCTGAATACATTGTTGTTTCAGAAGTTGCTATGGAGGCTGTTTGGATTAGGAAATTCATTTCAGGGCTTGGTGTTATGCTTTCAATTGAATTACCTATTAATATGTATTGTGACAATTCTGCTGCAATCATATTTTCCAATGAACTTGGAGTCATGAGAGGCACCAGACATTTTCTACGGAAGTATCACTTTGTTCGTGAAAAGGTTAACGAAGGTGAAATAAATCTGCTGAAAGTTCACACAAATGATAACTTAGATGATCCATTCACTAAGGCTTTGGCGAAAGAAAAGCTTAATGAATTAGCCAAAGGAATTGGGCTTAAATTAGCTAGTAGTTTCATGCATAACTGTGATTAGTATTTGGATAAAGGATATTGTAAATAATTATTATTTTAATGAAATAAAGTATGTTGGTATGTTTATTTCTATTGTTAATTATTGTTGTCCTATTTTTGCATATTTAAATTCATGAATAAAAGTTATTCTAAATTGTCCGTTGTCATTTAATAATATGGGAATATTATTAAATTAAGACAAATCTGAAGGTTGGTATAATATACTTTAAAAGTATATTGATGCGTAGTCATGCCATTTCAGATGATATTCGATGATACTGAATATAGGACTTATCCCGACTATATGATGTTACTTTATGGATCTTGTCATTAAGTAAATCATAAGAATTTATCCTTAGACTTGAGATACAAGATAACGGTCATAAATGTAGTACATTTTTGTGGAACAACTTAACGCTATACGTAACTGGTAGTCATAAGGGTTGTTTTCGGAAGTGTTACAAAGTTTGTGTGTTTTGCTTGTAGTCAATATAGAATTTGTTCTTTCAAATTAATTTTGGAGTTTAATACTGCTGGGCCCCTCGTAGGGTTGTCAAGGTGTTTGCGTGGCCACGCCCAAGGTCTTTCATGAAAGGTTCAGAAGATTTTGTAATCTTGTCAATCACTAACAACGAGAAACAGAATGGTTAAATAAGGAATGACCTAGATCCATGTCCTTATTAACGTGGTATTAGAAACAAAGGGATGATAATAATGAGAAATCATTAAAAGGTTTTCCAGGAGCCTTACTCGAGTTGTACTAGAGGCATCGGCGTGTTGCAAGACGCTAACCGATGTGATCACACTATTATGATATGTCTAAGTGGGAGCTGTTAGTTTTATAGACGATAAAATAATAGTTGTGTGTTAGGATCGAACTCGAGATCACGGGATTGCACACAATACGTATGAAGAGTAAAAGAATAATTATTTATAAATGTTATATGTAATTGTTAATAAACACAAAACTAGTAACGACCGTTAGTATTTAACGGAGAATGACTAACGACCGTTAGACGAAGATTAGGAAAGTAATACTTGTGAATAATTGGAAACAATAGAAGGTTCCGGAATCCCCTTGGGGAGCCTATGACCGATCAGCCAATGAGAGGTTTCCACCTCCTTTGTGCCTTGAGCTCCAAGTATTCACTAGTATATAAACACCTCATGGGTTATTGGTTTTCTCATATAACTTGTACACACATAATAGGTGTTTTCTTTCTCTTCTCTTGTCCCTAAATCGATCCATCAACAATCCCTACAAGGGATTCGATTTTCTTAAAGCTAAAAAGTTTTGTGTTTAATTTACTTGCATAAACTTTTACTTGAATTAGTACGCGTGTACAAGAACGCGATTCAAACACACTATTGTTTGATTCTTGGATTGAATTACAAAAGAGGTAAGGGGTAATTCTTATAATCCACATAAACCCTAATTAGGGTTCTTGATTTGAAGATTGCATTTGATTCTTGTTCGGGCTAGAATCACAAAGGTATGTTTACTTTTATATTTGATTAATTAATTACATATTATATGATCTTGTAATTGCTTTCGCTATGCTCATTTGATGTGTTTGGTTTATTTTATATGATTGTCATGATATTATAATTCCAACAAGTCACACACGCATCAACAAAAACACCACTCTCGTGGCGTCTACTGTGAGCCGAATCAAACAACCAACCCAAACGAGTAAACGAGCAGGTTTGTAATCCAATCCAAAAATCAAACGACAACAATAACATCAAAACAACAAATGATGATTCGATATAAGTTTTACCCGACCCGTACCACCACTGAATCAAACAGATGCTCTTTTCTTTTATAGATTACCACACGAAACATAACCAAAAACGTTTTTAATCCCTCATTTTTGTCCATGAAAACATTTAACAACATATTTATAATCAGTGTTAAATCAAGATGTAGAATACTAACTAAGTTGGAAACATGATTCCCTTTGTGGTTTGTGAGGCGTTGGAGATACAAGAAAGAGAGGGAGAATGGAACCTTGAGAGAAAAGAGAATGTTAGATTAAGATTGAATGAAGGTCCAACCCTCTCCACATGTGGAGAGGGGTATTTATACTTACAATAAAACGCCCACTCCCGGGCTGTGGATCAGGCATACAGTGGGTGAAGACCCGTCCTTCTTCCACGGTGTTACTTACACTAATACTAATTAACTAATAAACAAACTAACTATGAGCTAACTTAATGCTATTACAATCATTAGGTGACCGAGACTTTTACAGGAATATTTGCATTCCTAACAATCTCCCCCTAAGCGAGGTCACCTTTGAAATTAAGATCTTTGGTCTTTAAGCATTCTTTAGTCTTTGTAGCTCGTAGGATCTGATTCTTCACTTTTCAACACACTTCGTACTTCAAGCAGGAGAACTTGTGATTTGAATTCCTTTGAGATATATGATCTTTGAGCTTCTTTGAGATCATCAGCCAAAGTAAATCTCCAAGCTCATCCATAGTTGTATTGCCTTCATGTGATGTAGTGACTAAGGACCATCATGCTCACACCCTTCTGTATCTGGAGACGTTGCATTGGAGTTTGTGGATCAGGAGACCTTTTCATCAGAGTTGTGGAAACGTTGTTAGTAGTCTCTCAACATTTGTTGTAGCAAGTCTCTCATCTTCATTGATAGTGTGGAGGATGTGTGAACATGAGGTATGGATTGACCCGATTCAGCTGGAAACTGGAGCCATCAACGCCATCTTTATATGTGTCCCTGAAATAAGACAGTTAGCAATAAAGATAGAGAACGAACATGGCTTTGTCATTCGTTCTGCGAGGACAGACTACCCTCCGGTTTTGTGAAAACCGACCTGTGATCAGGTAGAGTCTCTTTTAAAGAGGACTCTCCTTGACAGGAATTTCCAGCTTGTAGTAATGAATTTTCCAAAGAATCCACTTTGGAATCTTCATACTCAGCATGTTCTCATACCGGAACGTCTCAAAGCAGACAGCACGATAGAGTGAATCGGTGAATAGATATTCACGGATTGATGAGAAATAGATTTATAGAAATCACTCGCGTGTCCTATGATAAACAATTTTTAGACGCGACGAGAGTTTTATACTTTGAATCACATTTCCATCAAAAATACTTTTGTTTGAAAGATATTACACAATCAATGTGCTTGAAAATTAGTTTGTGAGCACATTGAAAGGTTTTTGCAAAAGTATCTGTCAATCCATATCCTGGAACAAGTTTGATTCAATTTTGAATCACACCATTGTTGCTTTCCAGTTGTCACTTGATCATTGATCCAAGATGGATCTCACATGTCACCTACCGAGAGCTTGAGTGATGTTCACTCTAGAAGGATTTCCATCTTCATTGTGAATATTATCATATCACTCGGATGTTCTGGCAATACCACAAGGATAATGCGTAGGACTCTAAATATTTTATCTTATTTTCCACATTGTATGAAACAATAAGCATATATGGAATGTGTCCTATCGAGATTTATGGATGATCTCATGGCTCTAGACTCAATAGTGCGTTTTGATCCGCTCCTGGAGACTGGGGAGGCGTCTCCTGTTTTAGGTATCAACATAGCTTGCAATGAGCGGTCAATACATTACACAGGTTCCCCGTGAGAATGAAACAAGCTCTTTTAAGAGAACTTGAGTGGTTGGGAAGTTTAGTGCAGTGCGTCACTGGGTCCATGACGTCTTGTCTTCAATACCGGTGTTATCTTTGTAACCGCCAGTAGATTATGCATTGAACCCGGTTTCTGCCCTAAGGTTGAATATATGGAGGGCTATTTCTTTTCACCCTTTCTCATTTCATTTCTTTTTAATTCTTCAAACCCTTCAGTGCTTACCGAGACTTCACCACTAGAACCTTGTTGGGTTTGTTCCAGTCCTAGCTCTATCTCAGTCCGCACTCTTCCCTTTCTCACTTTAATGCTTTTCTCCAATCATTCCTAAGGACTTCTAATCTATCTATGGATTGTCCCTGGGAAGATCCTTCCGATTCTGGTGGATCATGGGGACTTATACCTAGCCTTAACCATCCTTATAACTCCATGCATAAAGATAAATGGTCGGTCTTTGGTATAACTTCCACAAACGCCTTTTGCTCCCCCTCAATATGTGCATCGATATTCGAAAGTGTTTAGCACATATGCGGGAGCCTATTATTGAGTACAAAAGATCACTTTTGATTATCAGATTTCATATTTAAATCACATTCTCTCCCCCGATCAAAAATTTCAAATCTTTCGAGATTTTTTATCTCAATTGATTTAAATAATTTAGAAAGCGTTTTAGGGAGAGAAATGCGGTCAATTTTAATATTTTTCTGATAAAAGGAACTTTTTCTAGCTCCCCCTCAATCTATGAGGGAGGTTGTTATGTGTTAGATTTGAAGAGTTTGCAAAAGATTTGAAGTTTTAATGAAAACTCTTTGAAAATTTATTCATTCTGACACATAACCATCACAAATATTGCTTTTTGTTTTGTACAAAGTGGGGAGTTTTTGATGATACATAAAATCTTGAGAAATCACTCTCCCCCTCAATCAATGACGGATGTTAAAACTGAAATATTTTCATAAACTATTAACGACATTGATTGAGTGAAAATTTTATCAAACTTTTGAGTTCAATTTGATTTTTAATCAAAATCTCATGGTACCACCAAGTTTAGCACAAATACTTTCCGGAAAAATCATATAAGGGAAAGTATTTGGCGATAAAAAGAAGATTTCTCTTCTTTATCAAGAAATAATGCACTGAAGCGTACATTAGATCGAGGGTGCACGGATGTAAAGTAATGCATGCCCGGATGAACTTCACCCGGTAAAAGGAACAACCGTCTTTTTGGCGACGTGTTTTCCCCATTTTGAAAAACCGGGTTGCTATCTGAAGTAATAGCAAACCATATTTTTGAAGTCCGGGTTGTAGCCTGAAATGACTACAAGCCAATGTTTTAAGTCCGGGTTGTAGCCTGAAATGACTACAAGCCATTTTTGAAGAATGTTGTTGAGATACGACATGTTTTAGAAAAAAAAAAACTTTATTTGAAACTGTGAAACTCTTGCTCAAGCATATGTATGATTCCGTGTCATTATTGAATGACATTTCTAGAAACGTACATAATATCGATTATACAAGTGTCACACCCCCAAAATTGGGTCCAGCGGAAGCATACATGTAGCTGGGGTGTAACTCAATTGATATCACAACACAAGTACAAAAATGTTTTCACTTCAATCATTTAGAATAAAATAGTTTAATCAAAAATGTTGAATTTACATTGTTAAAAGTAGCGCGGAAGTAGGCCTTTAAAATAGTTTAAAACGGTCCCCAAATGATTAAATCAGAGTCTTCTATGACCATGCCCTGCCCTGCCAAAACCTCTTGTAGCGTGCCATTGCTAAATACCTGAAAATACATGCTAAAGTGTCAACACAATGGTTGGTGAGTTCATAGAGTCTTGTGAAAAAGAATGTAATGCATTGAAATGAAGATTTCCCAGCAAAGGCATCGTAAATCCACTCAGTTCCAAGTCCCGCCATAAGAGACTTGTAACCTGTGTGTTTACAACCCACTGCCAAATGTAATATGTTTGTAATAAATCAGTCATAAGGTTGTTGCAAAGGCATCGTAATTCTGTAGTAATAGTGGTGGAAAAGTATCGTAATTCCATAAGAAATTTTTGTATGTACAGTAGCCATGGCGATGTCGCCACAAAATGAATCTGACCATAAGCAAAACGCATAAAATGAATATTGATTGCACTAAGTTCAAGGCACCGAAAAGGTTTTCTAGCTATATGTAGGAGGTTACGCTCCCAAGTAATGTAGGTAATCACATACCTAGGAAATTGTAGGTAATCAAACATACCCAAGAAATTGTTGGTAATCAAACATACCCAAGTAATTGTAGGTAATCAAACATACCCATGTAATTGTAGGTAATCAAACATACCCATGTAATTGTAGCTACCGGTCCTTAACTTAGGCAATCTTAGGAAATCGGTAAATAGTTTAAATTTATGCACTCATGTCCATGAGTAAATAGCAAGTATGTAGCAAGTGAATTGTTTTGTACTCGGATAATCAAACAAGTATTTAGATGAAGCTGAAAATATTAGAGTAATCAACCATGTAAAGTGAGTAATGCGTTTAAATAAAACGAACATGTATTCTCCCCCAAAGATTTTGCAAAACGATTAAAAGAGTAGGGGCTATGACTCACCTGATATGATGGTACCATGAACATGTAATGAGCTGAAAAACAAGGCGCGCACACTAGCCGCAACCTAATATGAATGATGTACGATCTACTTTAGATCATGAAATGATGTTATGAATGTCCATGCACATGTTCCTATACCACTCTTAACTTGAAAAATACTTGTTGTTATCAAAATATATATTCCAAGACTTAGGAAAAATATGGCTATTAGAAAAATAAAACTAGTTGCAATATATATACTTATATATATATCGTATGTACCAATGTTTGTGTTGAAATCCTCGGTTTGAAATCCTTGAAATAACGCCTTGTAGTGATAAAAATATACTTGTAATAACTAATACTTCATTAGTTATAAAATTGGGTACTTGGTATTATTTCTAGAAATCTAGAGTTACTACGTTGTTTTAGCGTTATATTTCTAAAAGCTGTCAAAATGAAATGAGTTTTGCCGACATTCAAACGTGAATATCTTTGTCGTTATAAGTCCGTTTTACTTGTTCTTTATATCCACGGTTACGTCTTAGTAGGTAGTAATATATTTTGGAAAGCTTGGTTCCTCCGGGTTACGTCTAAAGCCTCTTTTTGTCCAACGAAAAACGTCCAACAGCATGTATTTTTCCGGAAAATAGTTTTCGTCAATAAACTTGCAAAAATCATAACTTCTTCGTTATAAACTCTTTTTAATCCGTTCTTTCGCATACGGATTCGTTTTTGAAAGTATTTTCTAAAAATTTTGCCAAAGTTTCATTTGTATTTACTGATTTTCCAGAATTTACCAAAATAGGACAGAATGTTTATATACTTGTTACAAATCCATTTCCAAGGTTCAAAACTAGTTTCTACTTCAACCAAATCTCTTGCAAACACCACAAAGCTATACTAATCCTACCATACACCTTCTTAGGGTGCCATGGGTTCCTAATGACTAGTAATCAAGTTAATTTAACAAAGGAACACCTAAATCAAAATCTAGGGTTTGTATGTTCAAAAAGTTAACAAAAATAAAGTGGTATAACTAGTTTGTGCATGAAATTAAGCATGAATACTATAAGATACATGTGTTAATTAGATGAAAACATGAAAATAAATTTGATAACTCACTTTGAAATAATAGGTGGTGAGATGATGAGAAACCTTGGATTACTTGTGTTTTTGTTGCATGAATCTTGATTAGAATGATGAAATGAACAACTTTGATGCTTTGTACTTTGAAAAATAATGGTTTGATCATGGAGATCATGGTTGGGTCGTGGTTATGGAGGTGGAGAAGATGAGAAATGAGTTTTTGATTCTAAAATTTTATAAGTGTTGTGTAAAAGGTGTTTTAGATATTTATTTTGTAAGTATAATGTATTATAAGATCTCATAAATACTTGAGGTTAGAAAATAACAATCATGTGGTCTTGGGATGGTCTTGTGGCCGGTTTTCAATGTTAAAAAGAGTAGCAAAGTCGGTTTTGATCACTTAGGAAATGTAGTGTAATAATAATTGTAGTTTAGTGTAAGTATTAGTTATAATCGGGTACCGGGTTTGATAGAAATAAATGTTAACAAAGTTAACCGGGACTTAATAAAGTCATAAAAATGTTAAAAATATGTTGGGTACAATTACTGAGTGTTCGGGTGATTATTGTTTAGTTTTCACGAAAACAGTCGTAATATTCATAAGCTTACGTTATAAATAAAATAAATTTCCAAAATACTGGGTAATTGAATGTTATAACTTTTATGATGATAAAATGGATATAAAAATATGTCGGGACCATTGTGGGAATATTTAGATATATTCGTCGTGTATAAACCGGGTGTTAACGTTTACTATAAATACTTATACGTAAAAACGTTAAATGTATCAAATATATAAATTTGAAAATCCTGAGAGTGGTATAACATGAAAATGTTGTTATGATGATATGCAGACTATCTCCAGTCCGTATGCAGTGTCCTTAGCACTAATGAAATGAATTCGCACCTAAACAAATCCGGTTACGCGAATTTGAATACCCGTAAACTAAATTTACGATGAAATGTGTAATGCAAATGAATAGTGAAAACTTTCCCCGCAATGAATAGTGTTTAGTGAATAGTAAAATTTCTGAATGCTTCTCGGAATGTCAAACTGACACCAAAAATGATGAATAGTAAACTGATGAATAGTGTTTTGATGAATAGTGTTTTTCCAAAGTTCGGGAAATGACCTGAAATGACTTGAAATGGTGAGTTGTGACAGTCTTCCCCTCTAAAAGGAACTTCGTCCCGAAGTTCAGTTTATGTTGGTTTCTGATAACATATTGGTGAAAAGTGATGATATTTGAGAATTCCAGCGAACTCTAACGATAGGAATTCGACTTTGCTTCAATTGTTCGACCTAACTGTCCATGATTTCTAGTTGTTCTCCTGCAAGGTTTATGTTTGACTTTGGGTTGGATTCCTTTCCAAATGGGATTGTGAGTGACTCATCTGAAAGTCATTTCTGGGGATCTGAAAATGTGAAATATGTTCGTGTAATCCTGTTGTTCTCTGGCAATGTTCAAATCTAACGGCCACTAGACCTACTCTGTCTGAAATATTACATGGTTCAGTGTATCTCGGGTTTAACTTTCCAAGTTTTCTGAATGATATCATGCCTTTCCTAGGCAGAACTTTCAACATAATTCTGCTTACCAACATGAAGTTTTAATGGTTTACAACTTATTGAACTTGTAACTGATTCTTGACTTGTAGGAAATTTCTGGTTATTTCATGAATACTTACTGGACTAGTGAGTTGGGCTTTTCCATATTTCGATCCGTCAATCAATGTTGGCACTTCGACCATAGAGTGCCTCAAATGGTGTAGTCTCTACGCTTGCGCGATAACTATAGTTGCAACTGAATTTGATTTATGGTAATTGGTTAGTCCAACCATTTCTTGAGTCAATCACTCATGCTCTGAGCATATCTCCCTATGTTTGAATCGTTCTCTAATTCTGACCATTGGTCTGCAGATGATAGTTGGTGTGGTTCCAAATGAATCTTGATGTAATCGCTAGGTGTTTGAGGTGAAATAAATTTCTCTATTAGAAATAATTTAAATGGATATCATGAATCTTGTAGAAAACTTACAAGGTTAAGTCCGTCAAAGGGGTGTTGTTGAAAATAATAGATTAGGATAAGGTTGTGATCCTCCGCAGGATGTCATGAATCGAGTCTTTCTCCACCTACGATGCTTAGTCTCCATTACTACGATTTTCCCCAAGCTCTATGTCATTTAATCACCAAATCCTAAATGTATAAGTAATGTAATATAGTGATTGATTTTTCAAAGTTTGTTTTGAGATTGTGTTTTGTTCATAAACCTTCCCCGAATAACTGAATCTACAAGTTTAAGCAAACGGCTTTCCAAGTAATATTTTTCTTGATGTTTCAAAATTTAATAGTTATGCAAGATAGGACAGTTTTCAATATAAGGTGGATAATATGGTTTACCAAAGATCGATGTTTACGATTTCCTAACAATTCAATAGTTTTGTAAAGGATTAACCAAAAGGAATTTGCTTATCAAAATACGTGCCTCGGAAAAGTATTTCTTACAAGATATATGTTTTGTATAACTGTAGTTTGGAGAAAAATCCATTTAAAAGTGAAAGTATTAAGAGGATAAAATAGTCAGGTATGTATGTCTGCACAAAGGCATAGGTGTCTAACATGTTTGGATAAAGTCTATTGGTGAGGACATGTTCAATCTATAGTCTCGGTTAAGAGGTTGGATTTATCTCTATGGTGTTGCTTAGTGAGCACTCGTATCGAAAATAATCCTGTAATTCAGTCAAGCCAATACTTTCTAGATGATAGAATTTTTGGTGATCAGGCCAGTGATAGTGGTTCGAATAGTTTGGTGATATCCTGGGAATTCTGTTGAGTTTTGAAATGGTCTTAATGTACCGAGAGATTCTCCTTATAGATCGTATGGAAAGTCTTTCCTAGGGAGGTCATTGATAATATCCACTTAACAATATTCGTGGTAGTGAGTACTGAGTGACATAGGAATCTATAGATTGTTAGCTAATTCCTTATATATATGGGGATGGGGAAATGATAGTAATGGTGAGAAGGGAAGAGACTGTAACAACTGTGACAAAATTGATATTGTGATAAAAGAAAATACTGTGATGTAAGTGTATTGTGCATAGACGTAAATGTTCATGAAATGAAATGATCAATTGACATGTTTCCAAGCGGCGGTTCACGAGGTGATGAAAAGTATGAATGTTCTGACAACGAGAGTATACTCACACATGCATGAAACATTTGGAAAATGAGTAAAGGATTCAATCCAGACAGAATTTT
The DNA here is from genome assembly GCA_030686995.1 of Artemisia argyi. NCBI lineage: Eukaryota > Viridiplantae > Streptophyta > Magnoliopsida > Asterales > Asteraceae > Artemisia > Artemisia argyi. The sequence continues at coordinate 157,977,377 of CM060678.1, forward strand.
ATTATAACCATTCTCAGTGTTGCAAAATTCATTTCTGAGTCAGACATAGGTGGTCAGCCTATATCTCACTATCCCGGGTTGAATATAGATGACCAGTCTATATTCCACCGAGGTTCCATGAATTTTGAAATACTCAGCTCAGTCATACTAAGACTATGTCCTTCACAAATACCAAGACGTTCAAAAAGACTGAGGCAAGTGACCAAACTTAAGGTCAAATGATGAAACTATGCAAGGAAAAACATAATGCGGTGATATATATAATACGTGAACATGCTTATATGAAAGACAATTATAGTAATCAACTATAATAAATGAATATAATATATCAGATAATGAGACACAAATCTCATCACCTATGTCAGCAACTAACCACAAATGAGGCTTCAGCTTGGCAGGCAGGCACGTGACGGTCATAGGGTTAAGTTTTCTTGAAAGTAGCTATAGTCTAGGTTTTAAAAACACTTAGTTCGCTATAGCCAAAGCTCTGGTACCAATCTGTCACACCCCCAAAATTGGGTCCAGCGGAAGCATACATGTAGCTGGGGTGTAACTCAATTGATATCACAACACAAGTACAAAAATGTTTTCACTTCAATCATTTAGAATAAAATAGTTTAATCAAAAATGTTGAATTTACATTGTTAAAAGTAGCGCGGAAGTAGGCCTTTAAAATAGTTTAAAACGGTCCCCAAATGATTAAATCAGAGTCTTCTATGACCATGCCCTGCCCTGCCAAAACCTCTTGTAGCGTGCCATTGCTAAATACATGAAAATACATGCTAAAGTGTCAACACAATGGTTGGTGAGTTCATAGAGTCTTGTGAAAAAGAATGTAATGCATTGAAATGAAGATTTCCCAGCAAAGGCATCGTAAATCCACTCAGTTCCAAGTCCCGCCATAAGAGACTTGTAACCTGTGTGTTTACAACCCACTGCCAAATGTAATATGTTAGTAATAAATCAGTCATAAGGTTGTTGCAAAGGCATCGTAATTCTGTAGTAATAGTGGTGGAAAAGTATCGTAATTCCATAAGAAATTTTCGTATGTACAGTAGCCATGGCGATGTCGCCACAAAATGAATCTGACCATAAGCAAAACGCATAAAATGAATATTGATTGCACTAAGTTCAAGGCACCGAAAAGGTTTTCTAGCTATATGTAGGAGGTTACGCTCCCAAGTAATGTAGGTAATCACATACCTAGGAAATTGTAGGTAATCAAACATACCCAAGAAATTGTTGGTAATCAAACATACCCAAGTAATTGTAGGTAATCAAACATACCCATGTAATTGTAGGTAATCAAACATACCCATGTAATTGTAGCTACCGGTCCTTAACTTAGGCAATCTTAGGAAATCGGTAAATAGTTTAAATTTATGCACTCATGTCCATGAGTAAATAGCAAGTATGTAGCAAGTGAATTGTTTTGTACTCGGATAATCAAACAAGTATTTAGATGAAGCTGAAAATATTAGAGTAATCAACCATGTAAAGTGAGTAATGCGTTTAAATAAAACGAACATGTATTCTCCCCCAAAGATTTTGCAAAACGATTAAAAGAGTAGGGGCTATGACTCACCTGATATGATGGTACCATGAACATGTAATGAGCTGAAAAACAAGGCGCGCACACTAGCCGCAACCTAATATGAATGATGTACGATCTACTTTAGATCATGAAATGATGTTATGAATGTCCATGCACATGTTCCTATACCACTCTTAACTTGAAAAATACTTGTTGTTATCAAAATATATATTCCAAGACTTAGGAAAAATATGGCTATTAGAAAAATAAAACTAGTTGCAATATATATACTTATATATATATCGTATGTACCAATGTTTGTGTTGAAATCCTCGGTTTGAAATCCTTGAAATAACGCCTTGTAGTGATAAAAATATACTTGTAATAACTAATACTTCATTAGTTATAAAATTGGGTACTTGGTATTATTTCTAGAAATCTAGAGTTACTACGTTGTTTTAGCGTTATATTTCTAAAAGCTGTCAAAATGAAATGAGTTTTGCCGACATTCAAACGTGAATATCTTTGTCGTTATAAGTCCGTTTTACTTGTTCTTTATATCCACGGTTACGTCTTAGTAGGTAGTAATATATTTTGGAAAGCTTGGTTCCTCCGGGTTACGTCTAAAGCCTCTTTTTGTCCAACGAAAAACGTCCAACAGCATGTATTTTTCCGGAAAATAGTTTTCGTCAATAAACTTGCAAAAATCATAACTTCTTCGTTATAAACTCTTTTTAATCCGTTCTTTCGCATACGGATTCGTTTTTGAAAGTATTTTCTAAAAATTTTGCCAAAGTTTCATTTGTATTTACTGATTTTCCAGAATTTACCAAAATAGGACAGAATGTTTATATACTTGTTACAAATCCATTTCCAAGGTTCAAAACTAGTTTCTACTTCAACCAAATCTCTTGCAAACACCACAAAGCTATACTAATCCTACCATACACCTTCTTAGGGTGCCATGGGTTCCTAATGACTAGTAATCAAGTTAATTTAACAAAGGAACACCTAAATCAAAATCTAGGGTTTGTATGTTCAAAAAGTTAACAAAAATAAAGTGGTATAACTAGTTTGTGCATGAAATTAAGCATGAATACTATAAGATACATGTGTTAATTAGATGAAAACATGAAAATAAATTTGATAACTCACTTTGAAATAATAGGTGGTGAGATGATGAGAAACCTTGGATTACTTGTGTTTTTGTTGCATGAATCTTGATTAGAATGATGAAATGAACAACTTTGATGCTTTGTACTTTGAAAAATAATGGTTTGATCATGGAGATCATGGTTGGGTCGTGGTTATGGAGGTGGAGAAGATGAGAAATGAGTTTTTGATTCTAAAATTTTATAAGTGTTGTGTAAAAGGTGTTTTAGATATTTATTTTGTAAGTATAATGTATTATAAGATCTCATAAATACTTGAGGTTAGAAAATAACAATCATGTGGTCTTGGGATGGTCTTGTGGCCGGTTTTCAATGTTAAAAAGAGTAGCAAAGTCGGTTTTGATCACTTAGGAAATGTAGTGTAATAATAATTGTAGTTTAGTGTAAGTATTAGTTATAATCGGGTACCGGGTTTGATAGAAATAAATGTTAACAAAGTTAACCGGGACTTAATAAAGTCATAAAAATGTTAAAAATATGTTGGGTACAATTACTGAGTGTTCGGGTGATTATTGTTTAGTTTTCACGAAAACAGTCGTAATATTCATAAGCTTACGTTATAAATAAAATAAATTTCCAAAATACTGGGTAATTGAATGTTATAACTTTTATGATGATAAAATGGATATAAAAATATGTCGGGACCATTGTGGGAATATTTAGATATATTCGTCGTGTATAAACCGGGTGTTAACGTTTACTATAAATACTTATACGTAAAAACGTTAAATGTATCAAATATATAAATTTGAAAATCCTGAGAGTGGTATAACATGAAAATGCTGTTATGATGATATGCAGACTATCTCCAGTCCGTATGCAGTGTCCTTAGCACTAATGAAATGAATTCGCACCTAAACCAATCCGGTTACGCGAATTTGAATACCCGTAAACTAAATTTACGATGAAATGTGTAATGCAAATGAATAGTGAAAACTTTTCCCGCAATGAATAGTGTTTAGTGAATAGTAAAATTTCTGAATGCTTCTCGGAATGTCAAACTGACACCAAAAATTATGAATAGTAAACTGATGAATAGTGTTTTGATGAATAGTGTTTGATGAATAGTGTTTTTCCAAAGTTCGGGAAATGACCTTAAATGACTTGAAATGGTGAGTTGTGACAACAAGAGACATGTCGAGAGAATAATATTTTTGTATTTTTGTGATTTTATAATTTTTTTTTAATTTTCTTTTTGCGTTAATATTATATACCAAGGGTATGTGAATAAAGAAGAGCACACACACACACACACACACACACACACACACACACATATATATATATATATATATATATATATATATATATATATATATATATATATATATATATATATATATATATATGAACACTATGTGGGATTGGATATGCGATAGGGAATAGAACAGTTTATAAGGATACACAAAGAGGGCCACAACCCAATAATAGTACAAAACAATCACCCCATCCAATACACATAAATATGACACTGAACCCCACTACTGATCACATCATTCAGTATGTTGTAGAAGGTTGTAGTCCCCATCACGAACTCTGCCACCCACGTAGCACTCCAGGCTACGAAAGATTCTTCGCAACTTCAATCTCTTGCGGATACCAGCCAAAAACCTCTTGTTCCGTGTTAGCTCATTGGCAGTCCAGTGATTGGTATAACGTCTAGTTCCATGGTCATAGACGTGGTATTCTTTCACTCTGAAGTCCAACGCCTCTTCGACCATACGTAAGGTACCGTCGCTGAACTTGTGTATTTCGTTGAAGCGCAAAACCATAGGAACGTTGTATTTGTCACGAAATACCGTTGCCAGGGGAGATTCAATGACTGTAAAGTCAGCAACCCGTTCCAGACTATTGACATTCCATAGAGGTCGTGTGAGGTTGAGCTGGGATTGGTAGCTTTCGATGCCAAGCTGAAAGTCTTCTACCCGTTTCCTGATGATGATACCCCGGATCCAGTGAAGTACGGCAAACACAAGAGACTTCATTTCTCGTGATGGTAGATGATGCAGCTTTCCTTGAAGATGGAGTAGATACAAATCTTCGAAATCATTAGGGCGTAGGTGTTTGAAGTCCCCTTCGGATATGGTGTAGTCCTTGAAGTCAGCTCATCTGAGTGTTATGTTCTTCAGGTAGTCATATCCATAGATGGGATGTATCTGTACTTTAACCACACTGATGATTTGAAGAGGTGAACGAACAGACTTTCGGTCACCTTGAGCTTGAAACCGATCTATGTAAAATTGCTGCTTCTTCAGCCACTAGTGAGAAATGCCTAGAGATTCCGAGATGTCGTAGTCGCATTCTTGATTACTCCACATGTTGTCGGGGACAAGCTGTTCCAACCCGATATCAGAATAATAGGCAGCTTTCATCTTTGTAATGGACAAGGCTGACTTGCATTGTCTACTCCCAAGCTTAAGATATTCAAGGTCTTTGTTGAAGAAGAATTCAGCTTGGATAGTAACATTTCCAGGAGGTCCACCCAAGGAAAGTGGAGTGTTGTAATTATACTTCATTATCCCTTCATCCACAATGTCATTGAACATCTTGTGGCACTCCTCCATCTGGTATTGTAGATGATTAACATCCTGATGAAAAGCTTTGACAATGTTGAAGGCAGGACCTTCCAGATCCTTCTAAGTGAGCCTTGAGAGACCACGTTTCTTGCAGAACCATGTGATGAATGTTCCCATATCACCAGTTTGGGAAAGTAGGGAATCTTCTGAAGGTGGGACAAAACTGGTGGTGATGGCATTAATCCAGTTATTCTCATTGGTTGGCAAGTCAGAGGAAGGAATCGTCCAGTCAGGTTTAGGTGATTGTGGTTGGTTGTCATCAGGTTTCCACCATGTCTCTTTGTTAACCTTGGTTAAGGGAACCTGCGGTGGATCATTGGTGTCAGTTCTGGTGAATGATTTCCACCACTGTCTCCCAGGGATATGAGTTGTAGATGCATCATCATCATCATCATCGGAAGAATTAGCGTGTTGAGGAGCGATAGAAGCTTCATTAAAGACAAGATCGTCATGGACATGAGATGCAATAGAGGTTGCACCAGCGTCAATAGTAGTCCAAGCAGCATACTTAACTTGTTTTGCTTGTTTAGAAGGAGCTGACTTGGTTGACTTGTCAGTCTGATGTTTTTGAGATGATGATGAGGTGGGTTGTGATGATCTGCTAGGAGCATGCGACCCACCAGGCAATGAAGGAGTGCCTGATGGACCAGATGCCCCAGCAGGTGGTGGAGGTGGAGGTGGTTGAGGAGGTGATCCAGATGGTGGCCTGGGATGACCCTGACGCCTCTGTTTTCTTTTTCTTTCAATTTCCATATCCCGAGCGTGTTCCTCAGCATCATCTTGTTGAATTGAGGCCTCCAATGCATTATACAGCCTGACGTGAGCATCGTGTCCTGTGTGTTGACCCTGTTGATACATACTGTGCTGCAGAATGATCTTCATGTCATTGATAGGTAGGTCTTTGAATCTGGATCTGAAGGGAGCTTCAAGAGCAATGCTGACAGCTTCAGCTACCTGTTCGTTGATAACCTGAGATACTTGTCGTTCAAGGTCAAGATGCTCCAACTTGTATAATCTGCTGTCGTGATTGGTAATCGTTTTTGGCAGATTAAGGTTTACTAGGGTTTGAAGTAAAGAGGCATGCTTATCCAACTTCTCATGAATGGTAAGGTTATCTTGAACAATATCGGCAGTCATACCATCTAAAGTGTTCATATCCAACTTCTGCTCAGTGGTAGTAGGAGCAGCAGATGCAATAGGTTTCTCTTGTGTATTAGCTGGTTGTGGGGTGTCGATGTTGTCAGGACCAGCAGTAGGAGTTGGTGTAGACCTGGTAGGGATGGTGGAGTTGTCTTGCTTAATAGGCACATCAACCATTGACACAACTTCTCCATACTCATCACCAGACTTGTCACCTTCAGCATCATCCGGCTTATCCACGAGGAATTGATCACCAAAGGTATCCAGATTCTTGTACGATGCCAGCGTACCAGTAGGGCTGTCTGGTTCCACGGCGAGCTTAGGATCATCAGTTTTCATTTTGAGGTTACCTTGTAGATCCGGATAAGCAGTAGAAACAAACTCGTCATCAAGTGGATCAACAGGAGGTACAGACTCAACAGGTTTGTCTTGTACCGGTTGATGGCTGGTTACATCTTGTGTAGCGAGGTTGAGTTCATCACCTTTGGGAGCAGAGCTGGTGTCAGTCTCAGAACTGCTTGATTTAGCGGGTTGCCCAAGACTTGGTGATGAGGCATTGTCAAAAGAAATCTTTGCAGATGAGGATGTTGGTGAGCGTTTTTTGAGGATATACTTGGAGCTGGTTGATTTGGAGGCAGGAGATGATATTTTCAATAGAGTGTGTGCCGCCTGTTCTTCTTTGGCAACATCCTTGCCTTTTCCTGCCACGTGCTGGATTTGTGAAGCTTTATCTGACCGAGGTTCTCTAATGTTAACCCCACTGACTGGTGGAACCGGTGGCATATATGCATCCTTTAAGCTTTCAACAGTTGCCATTTGTACCATTTCTTCTTCTGTGAGAGGCAACTGTGTGGTGCAAGGTGCAGCTTTGGGATCTTCAGCACTTGGTGGTTTAATTTTTGAGCTGGTTCTTTTACCTCATGTGGTCTGCTTAACTCTTTTAGTGCCTTCAGAGGACGCAGCTGAGGTATTACCACCCTTGCATTTCTTGGATGCAGATCTTACAGACTTAGTGGATAAGGAGGGCTCATTAGATGATGCTTCCCGACTTGTCTTCAGAAGTTTAAGGTATTCCTCATAATATTGAGCAGTCAGTGTATCACGGGTGAGAAGGGCAGTGGGAATGTCCATGCCGAAGATGATCTCGCCTGTGCTCTTAGAGTCATATTTGAGGAACCCAACTGGATGTTCATCAGTGGGTTGATGAAGAGGGTATTCTTCTCTAGGGTGGAATTTTAGACATCGTTGAAGGCTAAGTATGATCAGCTTGGTAAAACGTATACTTGGAATCACGAGCTTGGCTGATCTTTTCTTACCGTCTTTGTTTGCTTCAAGGTTAGCCTTATCGACCAAGAAAGAGTGAATGGACTGACTAAATTCCTCTCAGATCCGTTCAGCAAAGTTGATGTTCACACCGTTAACAATGCCCCATAGAATTTGTAAAGATGGAGCTCTAAGTCTTTCATACCCCGATGTTTTGCCAGTCAGAGACAGGTTGATGAGGCTTGCAATTGCTCTCCAAGGTTGATAGAGGTCATGCGTGATAACCGTAGAAAGTGTAGACACTTGAGTGGGATACCCAAGTTCATTGACAAAGTCAATAAGGGTAGTGGGGTTAGGTGGGGGAGTATATTCAACATTATCACCCGTTGGCAATATCTGCAGTGCACTGCCAAGAGTTTCCATGGTAATGTTCACCCAATGCTCATCCAGCTGACACTTGTAAGTATTGGTAGCTCCATCAAGGCACATAGTGTTCCAGAACTGTTGGATATATATGGAGGGGATTGAGGAGGATGCGGTAAATGCATTGAAGAAGGTGGTGTTTTTCAGTATGTCAAGTGCCATTCTGAATATAGGATGATTCTGAGGTCTATTTGTCTTAACATAGCAATTGCTTTTCCCAATGGGTACCCACTTGTTGAAAGGCAGAATGTCATTGTCAGATCGAACGGGTGGAGCCAATTGACCTTCGGGAATGGGTTCTGCCATACTAGCTGCATTTGACACAACCAACAAGGAAAGCAAACCATGTGACAATGAGTGTTAGTAACTAGTGAGACCTTGTCACCACATGGTAGGGCCAAGAGCTTTGTTAGAACAATGATAGGCACACGTGAAGAAAATAGTTCATCACATAAGGTAGCAATTAGTCCAACCAAGACCGAGGGCCAATCATGCCAAGCAATGCATAGATAATACAACACCCATTTACAAACACACAAGCATTGTACACCTAATTTGTGCTAGAAAAAGTGGGTTACTATAATTCTCAATTAGAGTTAAACGCAGAACCATTAAACACAGAACCATTAAATGCAATCTCAACTAACCTCAAACACCAGTTAATCGCAAAGACATAATCTCAAAGCAAACGAATCGCAACAAGTCAAGATAAACGCAAACTATTAAGCAGCATTTCATTTTAAAACGCAAGTGTAGGTAACCGCAAAACAATTTGACCGCAGTCAGATAAACTCAACCCATTTAATCGCAGATGCAAGTTAAACGCAAGATTAAGTTAACCGCAATTAAGGCTCTACGCTAACCGCAGTTAAGATTCTAAGCTAACCGCAATGGGGAACAACTGCTAACCGCAATCAAGAACATGACCTAAACGCAGTCAAGAACATAAACTAACCGCAGTCAGGAGTCTATTCTACACTCAGTTAAGAACATATGCTAACCACAATCCATAACCTTTATTAATCGCAGTCAGGAACATACTAATCGCAGTCAAGAACACAAGTTAATCGCAGTAAAGAACAAAAACACCACATGCTCCGATACAACTTGACAAATCATACAATAAGCACCATGAGTAACACCAAGATCCCTCAATCTAGATAAGTAACACTACACAACCCTACTCAAAGCTCAAGGTACTACGCACGGTAATACCATTCAAACCGCAATTCAATCGATGCCAAATACTCATAAACGCAACCATAAACATCACACAACTGTAATTAAATAGTGATTAAATGCATTGAAAAGCAACCGAGATCTAACCTATTGACAAATAAACGCAATACACACGAGATAACAGGTGACACAAGATTCCACCTAAAAGAACGCAACATGTGAGAAAATGAGATCATGTAACATTCAAGTGAGAGAGAGGTTAGGAACACAACTTACCAATCAACAAGCAATTACAGGATATAACCAAGACTTAATCGCAGTTAACGTGAGAGAGGGGAGTGAGTGAGATTAGATAGCAAGAGATATTTGTGGTTAACTTTTTAAACGTAAAAGAAGAGGAAAAAGAAAACTCCTTAAATATGAGATGGGTTAACTTTGACTAAATGACACAACCAGTCCTTGTATTTCATGACAAAACATTTAACAAAAGAACATGTGTGCAAGATAGGTCCCTGAAGTTATGAGAGATACCTAGTTAGATTTTCAAGATGAGCATATAGAACCATGGGGTCAAACAACAGACTACCTAAAGCAACACTTAACATGAAGAACAAACTTATAGACACACGGTGTAGCAAGAAAATACAAACAGAAATATAGCATGAAAGCAAAGTGAATGAACAAAAATTAACAAATATTCTACATGAACAAAAGCTACAGACATAAAGTATATACAGGAAGTGAGTAAGTAATCAGAAGAAAAACGAGTCCTGAAAGGATTTAGACAGGAGTCCACATGATGTCATCTCACATGTGAGTAGACATATTTTCGGTAGTAGAAGATGTCAGTGTCTTAGGAAGCCACACATAGGTTTTAGTTGACCTGTTGTGAACTCCCTTTGTAAGACCTGTGTCAATGGCACACACATGTGACCATTTGTGACCATTCATCACGAACGTCCTTCCAGTTGGTATCCATATCCAAGAAGATCTAATCATGTATGTTGTTTCATGCATAGTGACATTCTTGTGATGAGCTGTACTATGGTTATATTTCCGTGATTTATGTTTCAAAGATTTTACAGGTTTAAGACCATTTGATTTATGAATTATGGGTTTGGAGGACACAGACTTAGTCAAAGCACGTTTTTTTTCCACTTGAGAAACACATCGAGTATTCGAGAATTTAGGTCTTTCAGAAATAAACGCATTTGGTTGTCTAATGGTGTTTCGATAACCAACACATTTTAAGACAGGTTTACCCAAGATAGATGGTTTTGAAAGATTGAGGCTCATTAGACTCTTTGAGACATAACTTGGCACGGTGTGCACATCGGGAATTCTAGGGCATGAGGTAAGACATTGAATCGAGAAATCATTGTTTTTAGTAAATTGTGGAGTATTCAGATTGATGTTCTCAGCATTTATCTATTTGAGTGACTCACACAGTTTATTACATTTTACTTTAAGATTCTCATTTTCAACAAGTAATTTAGCCATTTTGCAATTAGTTTCATAAGCGCCGTATTTCCAATTGGCATCATTACATTGCTCATACATCTTGATCTGATTTTTAAGACAGTTGATAGTTGAGTCCTTGTCATGCAGCTGAGTTTTCAGATTGTTGATCATAAAATATTCATTAAGATCAGGCAATTCCGGATTTAGACACGGGTTGCAGTTTTGAAGACATTCTTCTTTACGTTGTATTTTAATTTCAAGTTCAATGCAATATTTTTGTAATTGTGAAAACTTGTTTTGGAGTTGATTGAATGTCTCTTTTTCAACCATGTTCTGGTCCATAGTCTTGGAAAACTCAACTTTGAGACAAGGGCTTTCATCAAACAGATCATTTTTGAAGACATCATACAGATCATTTTCTCCCCCTTTATAACACATATTTGTTGAATTAGATAAAGGTAATATGTTGTTAGTCTGTTTCAACATGTTTGTGTTATAACAGGGATTACTTTGATCTGTATGGTGACCTACGTTAGATGGTGTATTGGATTGATCAATTGACAGTACCTCATTGCTTGAGTCAGGTGTGAGTATCTTCTCCATAGTCTGGGTCACTAATTTACCAGAAGTGGCACTCATATCATATTCTGAGTGCATGAGTTCAGTGTTGATAGACTTTGCATCCAGACACTCTCCATCCATTGACTTTGCATCCACCATTAAACCCAAGCCCAAACTATCACATGCTTTGCCATCAAGTGTCTCAGCCTTGTCATCATATGCTGGTTCTAGTCTCTGCTGTCTCTCGATGTACTCTTTCACCTTATCCAAGTTTTGACGTAGCTTATCTCTATAGTTGCTCACATTCATTTTTGTGTGGTCAGCAAAGCACTTCATAGTCATCTGACTGTCATAATCATAGATCATGGAGGATTTGGAGTTAAAGAAACTGTGCATTTGTTTGCTGAGCACACATAGGGCAGCAGATGATTCCTCATACGATGTTACTTTTCTGACCAATTGTTGCCTCAGTTGATCCAAATTCAATATCATAACTTCTGTGAATGTTTGAACATCTTGACCGAATAGCGTTATGAATGCACGTTCAAAGCCCATTATGAATCCATTGTCTTCTAGTAGCATAGAAAGATGTGACTGAAGTGTTTGAAAACATTCAATGTGACATTCTCTTGCCAATTCCAGCAATTTGCTTAACTGAGGAGTCGCATTCTCTTTAGGGTCCGAGCATGACTGTGCACTAGGGTCCACATACGAAACTAGTCCTTTCATTTGTAAATGAAGCTAACCACAAGTAATGAGATGACCGCAAGATGTGCTAATCACAATACCTGATCACAGAAAACTTAATCACAGAGAGTAAATCGCAGTGAGTTCAAAACCGCAGACAAATTCCAACCGCAGAAAAATCCAGTCGCAACTTGAGCAAACCGCAAACCAAGGACACTAACCGCAGAAAGTACCAAACCGCAGAGAACTCCCAACCGCAGAAAAACACCCAACCGCAGAGTAGTTAACCGCAGTAGACTAATCGCAGTAACAATAGTCCAAAACTGTCACTATCTTTGCGTTTTGTTTGTATTCCCAAAATAGTAATCGCAGTTTAAACTAACCACAGATTGTAGAAACTAAACGCAACAAAGCAATGTAACAGTAGACTTAACCGCAGATAAGAAATACGCCCAAAATCACCTCCAAACTTCAAATAGATTAAGGAAATGGTAACACAAACTAAGCTACAATGTTCCACAAACACTAATGAACATAAATGTACATCACTAACATGAATAACAACACTAGAGAAGATCAACCTAAGAGTTATTACAAGAAAGTTACACCAAACTCACAAAACCACACAAAATACCATCAAATTCGATTCTACAAGGTCCTAAGATGAAACCTTGGCTCTGATACCAATTGTAGAATACTAACTAAGTTGGAAACATGATTCCCTTTGTGGTTTGTGAGGCGTTGGAGATACAAGAAAGAGAGGGAGAATGGATCCTTGAGAGAAAAGAGAATGTTAGATTAAGATTGAATGAAGGTCCAACCCTCTCCACATGTGGAGAGGGGTATTTATACTTACAATAAAATGCCCACTCCCGGGCTGTGGATCAGGCATACAGTGGGTGAAGACCCGTCCTTCTTCCACGGTGTTACTTACACTAATACTAATTAACTAATAAACAAACTAACTACGAGCTAACTTAATGCTATTACAATCATTAGGTGACCGAGACTTTTACAGGAATATTTGCATTCCTAACACAAGAAAAGATATAAAACGGGTTTTAACATTTCAACATACCACAAACAAAAGAAAAGAGAGATAGCGAGATAGTGAGGTGACTGTGTTGACAAAACACAAACCAAAACGAAAACCTAATCGATCCATTCACGCAAAACCCGCAACAAACAAACCCTGGTCTTTTATTTATTTATTTATTTATTTGGGGTATGTTTTTTTGTTGTGGTTGCGGTCGCCTTACTACTTGTTTATGTTTTATATATAGTCTTGGAGAGAGAAAACTGAGCTGACACTAATGTGGCAGGATGACTGCAATACCATTAGCATCGGTCTTAGTAAATACTCTCTTCATCTCAAAATTATTGTCCCCTTTTGATTTTTTTTGTCTTTTTTTTTTCAACTTTGACTACAAATATTTTTCTTTGTATTATATAATTTTTGATAAAAACTATACCAATGAAAATACATTTAAAACTCAATCCGTTTATATATTTTGTATCAAATATTATGTAATATAAACAAAAATACTTATGGATCGTTTGGTTTGTAAAAGGATTTGGAATCGGATTTGGATTCGGTTTAAAATGAAAGAAAATGAGGTAAGAGAAAAAATATATATTTTATTTAAAAGTTTATTTTAATAGTTGATAAATAATTTATTAAAAAGAATGTGATGTAGTTTATTTTTTAATAATTAATATATGTATAAATTGTGAGTGTTGATATACATGTGGGGTCTATTATAGGTTAAGATTTGTAAAAGATACCTTACATGCCATGAATCAATCTATCATTTCTGGCCTCACTTTAGTTCCCCAAAACTTGAATCAAACAATTAAATTTTACAATGAAAGTATTCTTTGAATCTAAAAGGTATAAACTAAACAGGCTCTTAAAGTCAAAGTTGAAAAGTAAAGACCAAAAAAGTTAACAATAATTTTGAAAAGAAGGTAAAATAAATGAGATTAGTGAAAGTGAAGACAAAAAAAATACAACAATACAATCTCTAGGCAAAAAGTGTATTATAAACGATTTACATTCTCTATATATACTAAAGACGTCGGTAAATTATTAGCCTGTCAATGGGCTTACTTTGGTCTATCAAACAGCCCGCTAATTATTACAAAACATAACAAAGGCCTTGGTCCAGTCGTAAAGTAGCTATGTTTCTTTAAAATATGATGTGTTAGACTGTTAGTTATATTTCTTTAAGCTTTTTCTCCAACTTTCTTCTATTTTACTTTTCTATTAGATAGTGACTTTTATGTATATCTTTATAAGAGTGAAAGGTGTAGCTCGCCGAACACCCTTCGTCGTTTCTACATGGCCACAATTTTGCCTCGCTGAGCTTCGCCGCTGCACCGCCCCCCATCGCCGTCCTTCGCCGTTTGGGTGCTACTCGTCTGCACGACGGAGGAGTTTTATGACAAACTATCAGTTAGAGTGGGGCCAAGAAAGTGGTAAACGTTTTATAAAATTGAGTTATTACCTTTTTTTTTTTGCAGCAAAAATATCAAACTGCAAATTTATCTCTAGTACAGGGAGGAAGCCATTGTTGAAGAAGAAGAAATATAGCGGCGAATAGAAAAAGAATACATGTATAATTTACTGCCTTAAAAGAAAAGCCCATTGGGCTTGCCTAGTTGAGTTTCATTAGTTCATAGTTGCTTTTGTTATTAACATAAAATGATTTTTAAAATTTAGTAAAATGGTGTTTTTGGTATTGTAATTTTATTTTTATAAATGAATTTTAGTTTAAGAATGAATTTTATTTTATTTGGATATATGTGAAAAAAATAAAGTTATAAGTGGTGGGCCTCAAATAAGTAAGTTGAGGTTAGTTGTTAGTAAGGAGAGAGTTAGTCGTGAAGAGGTGTTAAGGTGATGTGGTACCCGTGAGCCCAAATTAGTAATTTTACCTCGCCTATACACCTTCCCCTCTAACTCTTACGAAAATTATCATCTTGAAATTTTTTGTATTGTTGTTTGTGCCATTGTTGAATCCATTGTTAACTTTTGTTTATAATTATGATGTTTACAATTTGAAGAAATGTAAGGTATAAGCATATAATTTTTACTTTGTACTAGGGCTGAGCATCGGGTCGGATCCAGACCTGAGCCGACCCGTCATGACTAATCCCAATCCCGAAAGTCACCTAAATCATAAACCGAATACTGACCCGAAAGTAGTCGGTTTTTTGGCCCGTCCAGTCTCGACCCGTCCCGAAAGTAGTCAGTTTTTGCTTGTATTTTATCGGTTTTTGGCCCGTCCCGACCCGTTCCCAATCCCGAAAATGCTAAAAGTCCATCCCGACTCCCGACCCGAAAAGCTATTATTCGGTTTCGAGACTATCGGTTTATGTCAGGATCGAGTCGGTTGTCGGGACTTGGGCGGTTTGGCTCACCCCTACTTCGTACAATAGAATTCAAGAGTTAAATGATTAAAATGTAGTAATTTCATACCCGCTCAGTTCACATTTTTGAATTACAGATTAGCAATATGCCACTTTTAAATGTCACATTTGAAGTAAGTGAAAAAATCCAAATTTCCCTTTTCCCCATTTTCCACTTTTTCTCCTTTCAGCGCCAAACCTTACCGCCACTCCAAATTTTCAATCCCCAAACCCCAAAAAAACAACAAAACAAAACAGAACAAATCTAATCAAAACACTTTCATTTCAAATCCAATTTCACACACACTAAAAAACACACACACACACTCTTCCCCCCTTTTAAAAAATTAGGTCAACTCAACTCAACCCAATTCAAAAAATCAAACCCAGATCCAATCTCAAATCAGGTACAATTTCAAACCCTAATTTTTATGCTTTAATTTGAAGCCCTAATTAGTAGTAACTAGTAGTTATGGTTAGAGAAAAAAGTATTGAATCATTTTATAGTAAGTTGCGTGAATCTGCTATAAGGTCAGCTGGTAATACCCCTTTATTGATATTCCCTTCGACTTCGGATGTCGATTCGTTATGCGCGTTGAAAATAATAGGACATGTGTTGGAAAGTGACTCGGTTAGGTATGCGTGTTACCCGGTTTCTAGTTTTAAGGAGATTTATAAGTATGCTGGGCCTGGGTTGAGTGGGGGGTTAGGTGAGGATGAGGCGGTAACTATATTGTTGATTAATTGGGGTTGTCATAGGGATTTAAGGAAAGTGTTGGAGATTGGTGAGTTTGCGCGTGTTTTTGTGGTGGATAGTCATAGGCCGATTCATTTAAGGAATTTGAGTGAGAGGAATGAGAGGGTGGTTGTGTTGTATACGGAGGATGATGAGGTGCAGGGTGATTTGAGGTACGGGTGTGATGTGAAGGTGTTGGTGGATGCGTGTGATGTGGATGGCGTTTATGAGGTTGACGAGGAGGAGGAGGATAGTGATGATGATAGTGATAGCGATGATGAGGATGGGGATGGGGATGGGAGTAGGAAAAGGAAGAGGGATTCGGAAGATGAGGATGACCCGGTTAAGGTTTTTAGAAAGTTTAAGAAAGAGTATTATCATATGGGTACTTTTCATGGGAAGTCGTCAGGGTGTTTGATGTATAAGTTGTCGGATTTAATGAGGAAAAGTACTAATGATTTGCTGTGGCTTGCGTGTGTGGCTTTGACTGACCAGTTTGTTCACGAGAGGTTGCCGAATGAAAGGTACCAAGAGGGGGTGATGGAGCTTGAGGAGTTTATATTGAGGCTAGAAAATTTACGTGAGGTTACTACTTCAGTAACTCTTAAAGATGGAACAATAATTTGTGCACCTGAGGCTTCGAGAATCGCTCATGAAGATGAGCCTAGGCTAATGTTATTACAAGAATGGAATTTGTTTGATTCGATGTTGTGTTCTTCTTACATGGCGACGAAGTTGAAGACTTGGAGTGATAACGGGACTAAAAAGCTTATGTTGCTTCTTGCTCAAATGGGGTTTGCACTCGAGGAGTGTAAGCAGAAGTTTCGCTACATGAGTGTTGAGATTAAGAAGAAAATGAGAGAGGAGTTTGACCATTATTTACCTGATTATGGACTGAATGACTTTTATTACCGAGGCTTCTTGTTGTTACATGGCTATAGCTCCAAAATTTCAGCTGCAGATGTGGTTTATGGAGTCACTGCATTATTGGAATCTTCCATTGACTCAAACGATTCATGTGCTCCTAAGCAGTTTGGGGAAGCTTATGATGCTTTATCATTGAGGAAACTCGATAAGCTTGAAATGGGAATGAGACACGCTATCAAAATCCAACGGGCGATTCTTAGACAAGGAAGCAGTGCTATTACCAGAAAAGGTTCGATAAGAAGTGGAAGTAAGTTCAGATGGGTCAAACTTGAAGATTCCGCCGATGCAAAACTATTGGGCTACCCACAAGCGTTAACAAAATTTGGGTATTTCCTGATGGATGCTTTGAGGGAAAAGGGCGCAAAAATGAAACCGTTGATATGTGTCTGCTACACTGAAGGAAGGGAGAAAGTGTTAATTGTTGCGGTTTGTGGTAAACCGAGGCTGGGAGCGGTTCAAGGTAATGCATTTGGGATTGCATTCAGAACCGCAGCAGAGGAGACAGGGGCTGAGTTCTTCCATGAGCTTTTTGAGTCATCATGGATCATTTTGGAAGCTATTGCTGTAAATTCATTCATGATCCGCTTAACCGAGAAGCTATTGTGAACTACCACATCCAAAAGTCAGTCTAAATCAACTTTTTTTCACTTGTGTTTGCTTTACTTGATAGTTTGTTAGTTTTATGTATGGTTAACTGTAATGTTGTTGAGAGTGCAAAGTCCTTCAATAATGAAGATGTTGGCTAAACGTGAACTGACCCATGTAAAATGAAGGCCATATATTTGATTTCATCATTCACAACTTTGTAATATCAGATTCGTTAGAAAGAAAACTGCACTTAGCTTCTTTGACATTCATCCTAGTGATTCTACAAAAGAAAACACCGAGTCATTTGTATTGGTAATTTGTAATTGGTATCTGTTATACCAGGTTGCGGTATTTGTAATTGAGATCCGTTCTGGTATTATAAACCATTGTTAGCTGGTTAGTCAACAAAACCAGGGTTGTATTTGTCATGGTCAATGCTGTTTTCTTGTAAGTTGTAACTGATCACGACACTGCGTTGTGGTATTTGTATTGGTAATTTATAATTGGTATCTGTTATACCAGGTTGCGGTATTTGTAATTGAGATCCGTTCTGGTATTATCAACCATTGTTAGCTGGTTAGTCAACAAAACCAGGGTTGTATTTGTCGTGGTCAATGCTGTTTTCTTGTAAGTTGTAACTGATCACGACACCGCGCGATCTTAATTTTACCTTTGATCCCACCTCCAATATATCTTCATTTTAACCAAGTGGCTGTATGTTAACATTCTTGTATATTTTTTATTGCTTAATTTGTGTAGTTCTTGTGTTATACTATATTTTCTATTGTTTGAGTTTTGTAGTTCTTGTATCATATAAGTTCTATATACCTTATCTTGATTTTAGTATTGGTATTCTAACATTCAGAAACTTGAAGATTCTTAATAAAAGGCAAGTTTGGACATCCTATTCTGTACAACTTCATTGTGCAGGCACTGTGATTTTAACCGACAAGTTATAGTTATTTGAGAATATATGATTATAATGAGTTTTAATCTTTGATTGCTTTTATATGCAACATAAACACTTCTCAGGTTCAATAAGTTTTAGAGATAGAAAATCTGTTTTATTGGTATTGCAAAACTTGATTAAATACCAAAACCAGAGCAAAGAAATTGCATCTGTTAAGCCTCTTACTACTTCTAGGCTCGACCGTCTCTAATATATATGTCAAGCATCTTACAGTAAAGCCCAACACCAATCTATCTCCGATTTTACAGTGAGCATAACAAAGTCCTAATGCAACTGAATTCAGGCAGTTGCTTTGAGAATGTACATACAGAGTCGTCGTGCATATATAGTTTTTTCTTGCACAGATTTTTATACTAATACTCTCCTGTCTCATATTAATACGGAGTAGTACACGTTCCTTTTTGTGACGTTTTAATTTAATTGTCAACTACTAAAAATAGACAGGGAAGTTTGATCGAGTGTACCATATTTACCCTTCATTGAAATTATTATCACAAACTTTAAAGAGATATTAATTAATTAGTTTAGGGTAAAACTGTTACGGTATTATGCTAAAAAGTGAAAACGAGAAAGTTGTATAATTATGTTTTTTTTCTTCTTAAATTGTGTGTTTTGTGTCGGGTGACAATTATTTTGAAACCGAGGGAGTACTTAGTACTATATAAGTATATTGTCATCATGATACAATTGGCATCAAAATGATAAAAAAAAACTTCTATCAAGTTATTTAATATGGACAAATTTTGATAATTTCAAGTCTTTTATAAATCTTAAGTTGTAGGCTAGTATCTTTCACAATGGTTTTTACTTGAAACCACAAGTTACTAGGTGATGCTTAACATCTAGGTGGCAGCTTAAGATGCAGCTAGAAGGTAAAAATATTGTTCAACACATGTTTTTTTTTTTTTTTTTTTTTTTTTTTTTTTTTTTTTTTTTTTTTTTTTTTGCAAAATCCTATCAAAGTTAAGACATTTTAGTTTAATGCTAAACACTTCAGGCCACTGATTGCGTCCTATGTGATATCTAACAACCTATATCTCGTTTTGGTTTCGTAAGTTCTAAGGAATTAAAATCATATGAATAAATTATCTCGTTTTCCATCTCGTTAACATGCTCCAGGTGACCATATGCTCATACATTGCTTGATTTGCTTCACATCATTCATATATCACTTAAAAAGTATCCAAACTTTTATTACTGTACTATTAACTCATGGCATGTCTCACATGGTCATTTACTCAATATTATTGCATCATAACGGTTTTAAACTTTTAATATGTAACTTTCTAAGAACTCTTGCATCACAAGATAGTGCTCCAACATACTTAGGGCACTGGCAACCCAGCGGCAAAACAAGCTCGGCAAGCCTTGCCGATCGGCAAGGTGCATTGCCACCTCCACGGTTAGCATGGTTCGGCAAGCTCAGCGGTAGATGTTACCGAATCGGTAGGGAGAGAACCAAGAAAAAAGGAGTTGTTGGCCATTTAATAATTTAGCCGTTGGAGGCTTATTTAACTTCTTCACCTTTTGGTATCAATATTGCCACTAAAAAAGTATGTTGGGGTATGTTGTGGTATGAAATGTGTTGTGAACGTGTTATTGGTTGATTTTGTTTAATCTTGAGGCAAGGTTGCCACCCCCTTATTCTCCTCGAGACTCTTAGGGCCCGTTTGTTTGGGGGTATTTGTCAAAAAGGTTAGTAGTCAAAGTAAAAATATTAGTTTGGTTGAAAGTGGTGGGATTTGCTAGACTCAACCCCCTATCGAAGGGAATACACAAATACTAGAGGTGCATATGACACAATTCACTAGAATACTCTCTTTCTTTCTTTATTTTTTCTTTCTTTCACTTATATCTACACAATTGTGTACTTATCTTGGGCTCACTCATTATTTTAAATTATTTTAATTCTAAAATAAATATAAATCTCAAACCCAATTTATATCATAACATACAAAACAAACAACTTTTAATACAATATAAATCCAAAATCAAATCAAAATCAAAATTTAAATTCAAATCCAAATTCTAATTCTAAACCCAACTACAAACCAAACGGGCCTTAATTACATCGCTAAAGATAAATTTCTTTTACAGAGTTTATGCTTAAACTTTGTACTTTGTAGCGAACTTAGTCTTTTTCTTTTCTCTCGAGATTCTTGCAGCTTACCTATTTCTAAAGCTTGTTGGATCAACGTGACTCATTCTTGAATTTGGGCTGTTAAGAACTTGAGGTGACTTATTATCGGGTCATACCGCATTCAAAGTCCTTGTTAGTGTTTGTGACAATGCTTCTATTTTGTTTATTTACGTGATTAAACATTTTTAATTAAATGTGATTGATCTTAGAAACACTTTTTTCGAATGGCAATAAGTTCAGGGTAATTATAATGGATGATTATCTCAAAATGTATCTAATTTGAATTTTTTTCGATTTTTATGTGGTTATTATTATTATTATTATTATTATTATTATTATTATTTTTTTTTTTTTTTAATTTTTTTTAATAAACATCAATTTATTAGAAAAACATAGGATTTACCAGAAGTTAGTAAGAAGCCGAGATACTAACTTGGCTCCCACTCCTCTAGCTATAGAAAAGCTAATCCTACTAAATATGTGAATAGCTGCACGTGCTCCAATATCTTGGGTAATCGAGAACTTTCAGATTCGTTTAAGGTCACTGGGTCCTTCTCAAGTTCCCCAAAAGAAGAGAACGAGAAGGGGAGAAACCCATATCCAATATTCGCGCACTTAGCCTCATACTTGACGCGTTTACGTTGTGCAGCCTCAACCACCACACGACCCGGCACAAAATCAACCATACCAGTTTGCGTCAAGGGTGATGACCCAGTCAAATCAACACATACATCAAGCCCACCGTCCCACGAGTAGATCAACATATCTGGACGTAAGGGTCTGTCCCTTTCCCCACAAAGCCAAATATCAACTTCTTTACGAGCCGAAATCTCCAATCGAGAACATATGTCAACAAAGCCCAATATCAACTTATTATTATTATTATTGTTATTATTATTATTACTATTATTATTTTAACACAAGAATTTTAAATTCGAACTTTTTTGCGTATTTTATTCATGTACAATGACCAATTTACCTTTCGTTGTTAATAGGGTAGTAAAAGGAAATTAAGTAGGCATAAAATGATCATAAATACAAACAAAAATCCGAATTCAAAACTTTGGTGTTATGACAGCAATAATAATGATAATAATAATGAAATTGGCTACCCAACACGTTAGTCGTATTTTTTATTGATCTAAAAAACAATATCTTATCATTTTTTTTCCCACTTGTCTCGACCGTATTCTTGAAACAATTGTGGTCGCTGCGTGGTGGATAACGAAAAAGATTAAAAAATTGTTTGAGGTTAGACAAGATTGCGAGGGTGATGAGGGGGGAGAAACCACTTAACACAAGTGTGTGTTGTCCATTACATCGTCGAGACCACTTGCTCTGAATCATATAATTAAACAACTCTGTTTAATAAGGTTAACAGTATGTAGATCCATATTCATGTTTGAAAAGGATAATAGTAGTATATATGAGCACGATCACTCTCCAAAGCAAGGAA
This sequence comes from Artemisia argyi, assembly GCA_030686995.1. Taxonomy (NCBI): domain Eukaryota; kingdom Viridiplantae; phylum Streptophyta; class Magnoliopsida; order Asterales; family Asteraceae; genus Artemisia; species Artemisia argyi. The sequence goes on from CM060678.1 coordinate 157,999,601, forward strand.
CTAATACCTTTTGTCTATATCTCTGCATGTACCAAAATATTACTTGATATATTTTTTTTGTTAATCATTGTTTTCGAATTTTGACTAACTCAAACTCAAGCTAAGTAAAGTTCTTCCATATTAAAAAGGGCTAAATTTGAGAGCGGCCCAGTCACTTAGAGTGTTGGGCTTTTTTGGACCTCATTTGGTTGTTTTCTTGAAATGGCCCGAGCGACCAGCGATTTCACCGTAAATGCGACATGTGGCACCACAAAAAGTCGTGTCTAATCATTTGTGTAAGACTAAAGTAAGGGTAACTTTTGTGCTACTTATCACTAGCGATTTTCAAAACTTCGAGCGACATTCTATTTTGTCATCTTCCCCCCAAATAGTCAAACTTTCAAAAATATTATTTTATTCTACTTGACCCTTCCCAATGTTAAGCAACTTAACGAAAAATTTTGAGCGACTTACAACTTGTCACCTCCTTGTACTTTACCCATCACCATATTTTTGTACCTTTAAAACAATTTTTTTATTTAAAAATCTTATTAAAAACCATTTTTAAACAGTTTTTTAATCCTAATTATCCCGCTATTTTATAAAATTTTTTGAGCGACATTTTTTATCTTCCCGAATTTTTGAAAATTGCTATTTTTAAGTGCATTTAAGTTTAATTGCATTAAACTTTATTACCCTTTTCATACTAACATTTTTTCCCAATTTATTCAACTACCTAACAACAATTAGGGTAAATCAACCTATATCTAATATATAATCTCACACACACTTCTAACTTTTTCCAATGGCTGCTACACCAAATTTGAACGAGATCAAAGAGGCATGTGGCTCAAATGATCTTGCTGATTGCTACAAGTTTCTATTTAGTCATAACAAGGCAGATGATTTAGGGTTTTTGGCTCGTATGGGGCAGGAGCGCGACCAACTTGTGGCCATCATGGAGAAACGGGAGCAGGACATGAATGAGAGTGATTCCTTTGGTCCTTTTCACGAAGTGGCTATAGATGGTCATGACTGCCTTTTTGACATGCAGATGGCGGATAGGAGGAAGTTGGAGCTGTTGACTGAGCTTCTTGTGGTGACCCGTGAAGCAGCCCAGGACAAAGATGGGTTTATTAACAAGATGACTTATGAAGAAGGTGAAAATGATGGTTAGGTTGTCTTTCTTGGTTGTAATGGACTTATGATGGTTCTTTTTTGTCATATGTAATGAAATTAAAGTTTATTGTGATCTTTGGTTGTATTTATCATCAACTTATCAATGGAAATGCTTTATGTTACTTTTCATTGTTGTACTTATTATCACCTTGTTTAGTTTTTCTGATGGTATGTATGATTCAGTTAAAATGTTATTTTTATTAATTTATGGATTATTATTCTTGTCATTGTGTAGATTAACACCTTGTGCAGGAAGTCTTTTGTGTTATTTTTTGTGAATTGGTTTTATGTTTGTAGTTCGTGTTTAACTGTTATGCCATTTGTCAGTTGGTATTACTTGTTTGTTTGTGAAAAATTTACTATATAGAAACAGAGTTATATTGTGGGTTTGTAGGATTTTACTTACCTTGTTTCTACAATTATGATGCTATTAAGGTAATTTTTGTCACCAATAATCTTAAGGATCATGGGGATAGCGTTTACGCTCCTTCGAGTGCTTATAAGTTCACACGGAGTGATAAATGGACATCTTAAATGAGTAAGCTTGATCTGTTTTTGGTCTCTGATCAAATAAGTATATAAAGTCAATTCTGCTGATGGGGATCTTCTTCCTCCTGCTACTCCAAGTTTTCATTTTGATGGTAGTAGTGAATATTTGGCCAAGTTATATCTTGTTGGTAGTTTAAAATATCATACTGCTAATCATGTTGCTAGTTCAAAAGATGCCACTGCTGATCCTGCTTCTACTTAAAAAAAGAACCCACTGCTGATCCTGCTGCTGGTTCAAAATATCATATCGCTGATCCTGCTGCTAGTTATAAAGATCCTACTGCTGATCCTGCTGATGGTTCAAAAAATCCTACTGCTAATCATACTGGTATTTTAAAAGATCCTTCTGCTGACACAGAACAAGTGGGCTATGGTAGGGAGATCCTACTGATGGTTCAAATGATTCCATTGCTTATCCTGCTGATCCTGCTGATGGTTCAAAATATAATACCGCTGATCATGCTGATCCTACTGATAGTTAAAAAAGATCCCACACTGCTAATCATGAAGCTATTTGGAATTATAAAAGTAAAAGTTAAATTTAGCAAAAAATAAGCAGTAATAATAACCTTAAAGGGAACCATAACTGCAAACAACAACAAACCCTGTGGTGATATGTTTTGAAACATGTCCATCAACCAATTTGGCGATAGGGCCACGTCCTTTAGGCCTTGTTTATATCCTACCCTCTTTCTCCCCGTTTATCTATAAATGGGTCACCATTATCAGAACCACTTGGTCTCACTACGTGCCTATTTCCCTAATCAATATACTCACCTAAATCTCCCCGGTCATCTGCAAACCGGTCACCATTCCCAGAAGCACTACTACTTCCCACCTGTTTAACCACAAACTAAACTAGCAGGTGTAAGTCTATCAACTATAACAAGATTTAAACATACACTTGCTATAACCAAATTCATAAGTCAGACATAAGCAAAATTATAGTGGTCATCACAAGAACATTAGATTGATAAAGAATACATGTTTGTTTCACCATAAGACAAGCAAGCGGTATAACAAATTACAAATCCATTCATACACAAGTAGTATAACAGTTAGCAAAGGCTAAACAACTATAAATTCTATTGATTTCATACTTAATTACATACATACAAAAACGAAAAACTTAAACAAAACTGAAACAAAACCAGAACCATAGCATCTATATTGTTTAGTGATGTTGTTCCTTAACCAACGTTATATATACAAGACAAGCACAAAAAAGTAAACTTATATAACAACCTCTGAGATTGTAGATACTATTAACTATGAATTTCATTCTTACTGATAAAAAAGTTACATAACTATTCCCCATTGTTCATAGAAACAAACCAACATGATTAAACAAGAAAACTAGACATCATAAAACATAAAAACATAAAACTATTCAAAAAAAAAAAAAAAACAAAGACATTCCATAGCCAGCCAACCCTTCAACCAGTCATCCTCTGAACATCATCTTCCTTAATCTCGATCTGCTCCGCAGTCTCCTTAATAAGGTCTTCAATGCCCTCCAGCTTTCTCCTCGTAGCCTGCCTGTCAGCCCTACAATCCATCAAATGGTCATAATTGTTTTCATGTCCAAGTGCTTAAAACTCAGCAATTAAAGCATTTAGCTGGGCAATCTCATTCCTCGCTGTGGCAGCCTCTTTGTGCATCCTGTTAATAAAGGAACGTAGGTTGGAGATTTGCTGTTGCTTAAAAAAAAGCATGTACCCATCCGCAGAGGTCTCCCCGCTAAAATCAATTAGGTCGTCAATCACACGCCTAGAAAGTTGGTTTGGTCCGTTTGGTGCTGCCATTGAATTAGAAATTTGGTAAAATAGGAAATGGTTAATTTTTTATAATAATTGTTGAAGAAGGGTTGTATGGATAGAGATTGGGGAAGAGTGATTTATATAGGGAAATTGTGTGGTGGATATTAGTGATGTGAACCGAGGTGTGATTAAAACGAGTGGGAACCATCATGACGATTCAGTTTCAGGCGGCGTTTCCTTGAGAAAACCTAGGGGATACGCAGAAATTATGATAACAAACCGTGTGTAATTAAGACTATAAATGAATATTTTTTAAATTAATAAAATACATTTTCTTGTCATTTATCTTTTTATTTGATTTATCAAAATAACTTTTGAACCTAAATTTTAGTAAACAAATGAATATTTACTTATTTATTTATCAAATTAACTTTTAAACCAAATTTATAGTCAATAAATGAATATTTTTTAAATCTAAAATACATTTACTACCATATTTTCTTTCAAAGCATACCAAATCCAAATCCGAATCCAATCCTATCTATAAACCAAATGAATCCAAAGACATATATCTGTATAAAAAGATGCCAAACTAAGTCCTACATTTTTAAATTATCAATATAAATTAGGGTTGTTGATCGGTTCGGTTATCGGGTTGTTCGATTAGTTCTGTTTCGTTAAAAAGGAAAAAAAAAACGTATAAAAACGGACTAAATATCCTTCTACTGACAACTGATTTTTGAAAAGATCCTTCTTCTGACACAGAACACGTGGACTATGGTATGTGGATGCTGCTGATGGTTCAAAAGATCCCACTGCTGATCCTGCTGATTGTTCAAAATATCCTACTTCTGATCCTGCTGCTATTTGAAAAGATCCTTCTGCTGACACAGATCAAGTGGGCTATTGTAGGGGGATCCTGCTGATGGTTACAAATATCCCACTACTGATCCTGCTGCTAGTTAAAAAGATCCCACTGCTGATCCTGCTGCTAGTTAAAAAAAATCCCACTGCTGATCCTGCTGATGGTAAAAAATATCCTACTGCTGATCCAACAAACCATTTAACTTCAATCGTATTTTGATGCTCATATGGCTAACCACCTGTATATTGCAAGGTTCTAAAAGTTTTTTAGTATGTTTATGTGTCTGTTATTTATGTTTTGCATTATATTATGCGGTCCAAGTATATGGACAAAGTAACACAACAAAGCAGCGGCTCGCCGGACCAATAAAACAATACATGACCCATAACAAAAATATTAAAACACCATATTATAATAGATCCAGGTACTTAAACCGTACTAAACACAAAATACATTTTAATAGACACCAAAATAAAACACATCAGTACACAATAGACTTCAGCTTCTCGATGAACCACAAAAGATCTTCTACTCGCCTTTGTTTTTTCATCACATTGACCAAAATCATTGACACTTCTGTTAAATCTTCAGTTTGCAACTTGTTAAGTTCCGAAATGCTCTGCAAACATGAATCAAACCCAAAGAGCTGCTCCAACTCTCCAATAACAAAATCCCTTTCAGCCACGCGAGACCTTATATCTTTAGCTTTTTTCCTTAATTCAGCTTCATCCAACAATGTTACATCAACCTCCCTCTGAAATCGGACCAACATCATGTCTCTCACGAGTCTTGAACCAGTAGCAACAACAGCAAATTCATCGCAGAAGGGCATTGGTGTAGTCATTTTTTTTTTGTTTTTTCTTTTTTTTTTGTTTTGTTTTTTTTTTTAATATTTTTTTGGGTTATACAAGTGTGATTTTTGTGTGTGTGTTTGTTTTAGATGAAATTTTGGTTTGATTAAAATGAAAGTTGATTTGATTACTAATCTTGAGCCCCGATTTAATGGGTAAGTACTAATTACTTTCACTTTCCTATGCATAAATAAACAAAAACCATAATTGCCCATCCTTTCACATACCAAAACAGTTTGACAAAAAATAAAATAAAAAGTGGTTTATATATTGTAACTTTAATTAATAGTATAATTTTAATATTCTTTGTTTATTCCCAATGTATAACAATCTAGTGAATTACTTTTAGCGACCTTTCCAACTTTTCTCCTTTTTGTACTTGACCCAACAACTTTCTGTATCTGACCCCACAACTTTTCAGTACTTGCACAAAAAAGTTTTATATCAAAATTCTTTTAAAACACTTTTCAAACTCAAAAACATAAGCGAATTAACAAAAGATTTGAGCGACTATATGTTACTAAAGCGACTTTTAAGTTTTCCCAAAGGCGCCCGTTAGTTTTCTCAACAAAACAAATCCCAACACACTCACAACCAAAACATGAAAGGTCCAACCATTTACCAAAACAAGTAGCCCGAAACAACTTCCTACGTTTTTTATCCAATTTTGATTTTATCAGAGAAAAGTAATTCAGTTTACTTCTAATAATGGGTTTGGCTTGATATTCCTACAATAACAAAAAAAAAAAAAAAAAAAAACAAATGATAATCAAACACCAAAACCCTAGTAACCACCACATGTAGTGTATGTACAATAATACTTACAACCAAAACCATGAAATTCAAAGCAAAACTAAAAAAACTACATTACATCAAACAAATAAGAACACATGTCATGTATAACAATATAGCAACCATAAAGCATTTTGAATATACAAATACGAATATGATTTACAAAATTTATAGTATAATGTTCGAAAGAGATTATACATACCCTTATATGAAACAACAATGGAGAAGATGGTTATTGGTTTGAGAGAGTATATCAGTGTTTTGTGATAAAAAGTGAAAAAAACAAAGGGCCATTAGTTGAGGAAAATAAAAAATGTCGCTTAAATATTAAGTTGTCGCTAAATTTTTTTTATAAAGTAGCGGGATAATTAGGATTAAAAAACTGTTTAAAAATGGTTTTTAATAAGATTTTTAAATAAAAAGTTGTTTTAAAGGTACAAAAATAGGGTGATGGGTAAAGTACAAGGAGGTGACAAGTTGTAAGTCGCTCAAAACTTTTCGCTAAGTTGCTCAACATTGGGAAGGGTCAAGTAGAATAAAATAATATTTTTAAAAGTTTGACTATTTGGGGGGAAAATGACAAAATAAAAGGTCGCTCGAAGTTTTGAAAGTCGCTAGTGATAAGTAGCACAAAAGTTACCCCTACTTTAGTCTTACACAAATGATTAGACACAACTTTTTGTGGTGCCACATGTCGCATTTACGGTAAAGTCGCTAGTCGCTCGGGCCATTTCAAGAAAACAACCAAAGAGTGTCCAAAAAAACCCACCCTTCTGAGCGACCGGGCCGTTTGTAGAATTGTCCCTATTAAAAAGCCTGACTTGATCACTAGAAACTGTCTACACCAATCGGGATTTAAAATTAAAACTTATATCATCCACTATGATAGACTTTCTAAACGGTATATAACTGAGTCATGTCATCGACTTATAAACCTCATCTTCACTAAGCATAAAATTCACACTTAGGATCAAATGTGAAAAAAAACTAAAATAAAAAAAGTGAGAAGAATTCACACCACACATTTCAGATGCACCTACAAAAGTAGATGCATCTTCCCTTAAAATTCTCTATCTTATTTGAAATATGTGGCTAAAAATCCTTCTCATTCTTCTCATTTTAGTTTTTCCATAAAGCTTTATAAACATCTCTTATATAATAAGAAAACATACAAAATGGAAAATCAAATCTTTGAGGAGTTTTTAATTACACTAATGGGAGAGCTCAATTCTGCCACGTAAGCGAAATATAACAACTCTCTTGACCAATAAAAGTCAAAATTGTCTTTAATTTATATTTTGACTTTTATTGGCTATTAAAAAGTCAAAATTGCCTTTTTCAGGCCCACAAAAAGTCAAAATTGTTTTGGCTTGTTCAACTTATTAAATTTAGTATAAAAATTGACCGAGAAAAAAAATATTAAAAATACGAAAATAACATTTGAAGCTCATTTTTATTTTATTTTATTTTTCTTTTGGACTTAAAATATAAAATAATGTTATATTCAAATTGGTTAATAGAATTTACAATCAAGTCCAAATATTTAAGTAAAAGGCTAATCTCAAATTCAATTTTATTAACTTAAATGTAAAATTCCTCAATTTCCATATTTTTTAGTAAATTTACAAATCTTACAAATACCCCGTATACTTTCAACTTAATAATAATAATAATAATAATAATAATAATAATAATAATAATAATAATAATAATAATAATAATAATAATAACAACAACAATAATAATAATAATGCCATTGTTGGGAATTATATTTATTGATTTGATGATACAAAACAAGAAGAATGAAACATGAAGGGCTTGAAGTGACAAGAAGGAATTCTACAAAAGATGGGAAGGACTTGCTTGCAAAAGAAGTTTTATTTATTAGTCCTTCGTAGTATTTTGTAAACCCTAATATCTCTCTATATAAAGAGATCAAGGGTGTAGGATTTTATTATTAAGTCTTCCATAATGTAGTCGACTAAAGGTGTGTGTGTGTAACCTAGACGTAAATTATAAACGTCTAGGGTTAGTTTTGGTTAGTCAGTTAGTCCAGCCTCAAGGTCAAGTCCTTGATCCCTGTTACAAGGTGTGTAACAAGTTCTACCTTGATCATGTAGAATTGGGGCTGTAAATATATGTTAGAGATGGTGACGAAGAACCTTGTTGATTACAATAATAATCTTTATGTTATTCCGCTGTGCTTATTATTATCATTGTTATTGTGCTTTATTGTTTATCCTAGATCAATGTCTAAACAACATGGAGTCCAAAACGGTCCTAGAACTTATAGAAGATGGTGTGCATGAGTTCTATCAAGTGGTATCAAAGCAAGGGGGCTCTCGATCTAGGGATCTACAAGGTTTTTCGAAGAAAAAGAAGAGAATTCGAGTCTGGTGCATATGTTCGTATTTTTCTGCAGGGCTGTTTTCAAACAGCGATATCTTTTTCGTTAGCCGCTGGATCGGGCTAAAATTTTTTGTGGAGACTCGCAGTATATCAAGCTAACTTTTCACCGGAGGGATCTGCAATTGGAAATTTTATGCGTAAGATATAGGGTGTCAAAAACTGCTGCAGAAAAAGGTATATTGTTTCTAATTTTATGGTTTTCTTGAATTAATTTCATGCTTTTGCTTCCACTCTCATTCATTAATCATGGAAGTTAGTTTTTATGATGTTTGGAGGTTATTATTTATCAAACAAAGCTGTTGTGAGAAGGTATGATGATCTTTACGGTTTCTATGATACATCGAATTAATGTTTACCTGATGCGACAAAACAACCTAGAATTATTTATTATATTTGTCGATAATAGTATGTGATCATGGGATGATATAATTGAAGATTATTGTATTCGCATAGTACAACTGTGAATCATCATAATTATAATATCATACTGTGTTTAAGGTTGTGGGGATAAACTTCTAGATTATGGTCATCATTCTTTGATTGGTAAAGTCTACGTGGAACAGTTTGGTTGAAACAATATTAATGATCATGGGTTGGTGTTGAATTAATTCTTTAGAGAGATTCACGTGTATTGGTTAAAAGATAGCAGTATTTGTCGTATTTTGGAAGTAAATAAGGATTAAAACCTCGTACTATTAATGAAGGTCGGTATTGGATGAGAATTGTGGTAGAATTAATTGGTGATGTTTATGATTACTCATGGACTGTGGGCCGGTTAATATACAAAGATTGGTTGATGATTGCTGTCACTTAGCGCATGGAAGAATTAATTCAAAATCAATTTATACCTCTTACTATTTTTTGGTTATTACTCAACATGGGACGGTGGCCAGTAAAGATGCTTTAATTATTGTCATCGTCTTTTGAAGAAGTGATAGAATGAACATTGAAGGAATTCTTTTCGAAAGTACCGCTCTCTCCATGAAAGTACTGCTGGTCCTCGAATGAAAGTACTGCTCCGTTGATTCAAGATGGTATTTATGCTAATGTAAACTACTGCTGCTATGATTCAACGTACTGCTATAAAGAACTGTTACAAAGTACTGCTCCAAAGTACTGCTGTTCGTCCAAAGTACTGCTGCGTGAATTTGAAAGTACTGTTATTCTTTGCAACGTACTGCTCGATATTTTTCAAGGTACTGCTCGTTTATCCAAAGTACTGCTAGTGCAATTACAAAGTACTGATGTGTTTAGATGAGTTATGGAGACATGTAAGAGTTTCTATCTATGCATTGTTTACGAGCAATAAGGGGAAGTACATATGAGTTTGATTGATTTTGGATTACACACACAGAAGACTATTTGGTTCACACACACAGGACGAAGTTTATGTTCTTAAAGGTTTCAAAAGGCTCGTTATTTGGTTTATTTGATTAATTGATTACGAAGAAGATTGTTTATCACTTATTTGAAGGTGAAGTTGAGTTTCTTGAATGAGTGTTCTTATCATACCTTATAGCAAGAGGTAACTTGTTCGTGCTTTATTGTTGTGACAAAGACTTGATGAATCTAGCAAATTGGTGTGTTATCTACAAACTGAAGGTGCTTAATGTCACATTTGCTATCACTTGAAGGAGTTACATTGTAGTGCTCAGTGTCTCATATTAGTTGAGGATTTTTGTCAAGAGATTGCGATCTACTTATATTTATGGTTTCGTATAAGTTTGGAGTCACATGGTTAGTACAAGATATAAGGCACAAGTTTGGGTTTTTCTACTTATTCATCAAATTCGTTATACTTGATTTTCTTCATCAATGATCATTACAAGGAGCTTACAGATTTGAAGAATCATGAAGATGGTTAGCACATTGATTTCAGGGGAAGTATTTTATCATGTGTTTTAATCATTTTATGTTCATGCACCACTAAGGGGAAGTTTCTACTGTTTACATTTGTTCTCTATTTATTGATAACAAAAAGGGGAATAAATTTTGGAGTGGCATGGCATGGCTTAAGGGGAAGACAAAGATTGTTTCATTCATGGTGAGATTTAATTATCTCAAATTTTCTACTTCGTCTAGGGAAGTTCGTACAAGAAGGTGTTTGTTTTGTCATCATCAAATAGGGGAAGATTGTTGGGAATTATATTTATTGATTTGATGATACAAAACAAGAAGAATGAAACATGAAGGGCTTGAAGTGACAAGAAGGAATTCTACAAAAGATGGGAAGGACTTGCTTGCAAAAGAAGTTTTATTTATTAGTCCTTCGTAGTATTTTGTAAACCCTAATATCTCTCTATATAAAGAGATCAAGGGTGTAGGATTTTATTATTAAGTCTTCCATAATGTAGTCGACTAAAGGTGTGTGTGTGTGTAACCTAGACGTAAGTTATAAACGTCTAGGTTTAGTTTTGGTTAGTCAGTTAGTTCAGCCTCAAGGTCAAGTCCTTGATCCCTGTTACAAGGTGTGTAACAAGTTCTACCTTGATCAAGTAGAATTGGGGCTGTAAATATATGTTAGAGATGGTGACGAAGAACCTTGTTGATAATAATAATAATCTTTATGTTATTCCACTGTGCTTATTATTATCATTGTTATTGTGCTTTATTGTTTATCCTAGATCAATGTCTAAACAACATGGAGTCCAAAACGGTCCTAGAACTTATAGAAGATGGTGTGAATGAATTCTATCAAGTAGAGAAGAAAAAGAAGAAATATGTGTCCAAATGTGAGGAAAAGGAATATAAGTTCATACAATTTACTTTTTCTATGTTCGGGGAATTCGATACGGAGGCTTTGGACACACTTTCACGTATTAAGTCTATTGTCATCAGCCACTCAAATAACGCTAGGAGTGGTGTTTTTATCTTTCATAGAATAAGCTTTTGTATTCAGAAAGGAGTGAGTGCACAACTTGTGTCTAGGCTCCCATCCAACTTTATGTAAGCTTATTATTGTTATTATTATTATTATTATTGTTATTATTATTATTATTATTATTATTATTATTATTATTATTATTATTATTATTATTATTATTATTATTATTATTATTATTATTATTAAAATAAAAAAATAATAATAATAATAATAATAATAATAATAACTAGCAGGGTACCCTGAAATAAAATTTTCAGGCGACTAATATTTTTTTATATATGTTTGTGACAAATGCGGATAACTATAGAGTTAATATGTACTTGACCATTGTTTCTTATGATAATAAATGTAATAAGATGTGTTTAATAAAAAGAAAAATGAGATAAGAAAGATATTTTAAATGACGCTAAAGAAAAAAGTATAAAAAATATGGTTGTTACGCTTAAAATATTAAAATAGTTAAATGGTCATTACGCTTTGGTTAAAACAACTGATTTTAAAATTAGAAAACATATAGTTGGTTTGTATTATGTCAAATAATTTATACCACAATAGTTAGTAGCTTTTATTATTTATAACATTTATTTTATTGGTTGTATTATTTATGTAGAGGTTGGTTTATTGGTTGTATTAACTTTGCTATGAAAAATCTAAGACAAGCCTATCTAGCCCACTTATTCCAAAAGCCCATCCAACACACCTTTCTTAACCCTAATCCCATTTATCACTTGCAGCCACACAAACTCATTATCACAATTTTCTCTTCAAAACATACACCTTCATCAAATAATACGGAGCAACCAACAAGAATTCATCTCTTTTAATTCTTTTGCCTAGAATCGAACTACAAACACACTCTTTTTCATTAAATGAACCACAAAAATACTCGAAGTTCAAACATGAATACCGCAACAGCTACCCTTATGTCTTCTTTTTCGCTTGAAGATCTCATAATAAAGTCTCTGGTAGGTATTTTTCTTTGTTTCTGTGGCCGAAAGGAAGAAAGGATAAATGGGTTATGGAGATCGATGGTGTGTTTCTTTCACCGAATATAAGAAAGAACTTGTGTTTATGCGTCTTGTTATTTCCATAGATCGAGATAGGCTATGGAGATCTTTAAAGATTTGTTCATCAATCGAAACGAACATGATTTTATGTAAAAAAAATGTCATCGGGCTGAAATTGCAAATAACTGGCCCGTTGAATAAAGTTATAAAGTTGTTTGTTTGTTGAAAACCTTTTAGGAGGTAGTAATTATTCTATGAATTATATAGAGAGTAGTACATTATGTTTAAGTAATTGTAATAATAGGTCTAGGGGTGTTTTAAATGCTATTTAATGTATAATTGTAGTATTTTGGTCTGAATTTCGAGTTATGCTTGTTTTCATTGTACACAATGCTTTGCTTGTTGTAATTCTGAAAAATCCTTGCTTTAAAGTGTTGTAAACATTGCATAATTTTTTGTACATTTGAAATTTTTGGAGAGAGAGTCATTTGTCTATTATATGTAGTATAGATAATAATAATAATAATAATAATAATAATAATAATAATAATAATAATAATAATAATAATAATAATAATAATAATAATAATAATAACGAGACATTCAGAACCCGTGCTACGTACGGGCTATCGCATTTTCTTTATGTTTATTGTTGAATGTATGCTTAATTATTGTTTAGTATGTTGTATAAAATGTTTGACTTTGTTGTATAAAAATTAAAAATGTTTGATGTTGTTTTGGTTTTGTGGTGTAATTTTATATATGAGATAAAGAGAGATATGCAGGCCTACAAAAAATTGCTAAACCACCATTTTTGCAAGATTGAGAAGAGTGTCCGCGTATTCTTTATGTGTATTGTCGAGTGTATGCTTAATTATTGTTTAGTATGTTGTATGAAATGTTTTGACTTTCTTGTATAAAAATTAAAAAATGTTTGATGTTGTTTTGGTTTTGTGGTGTTTTATTTTATAAATGGGCTTTCGATATTAATACTCTTATCTCGGTTTGATCTTTTCACACTCTTATTTATTACCTTGCATCTTATTTATTATTGTGTTTGTGTTGTTACTTGCATTGGGCCTCTAGAGTATGCTTTATTTATATGTAGCCCTGTAGGAGCAGTTGATATTTTTTATTTGCTTCAATATGACGTTTTTGCATAGGCGCAATGATAATAATGAGTTCATCTTCATAGCATGTGCGATGCACCGGTTTTGTTTTTAAATAAACTATTTAACTGTTGCTTATGTCTAAAATTTTTAAAAAATGTTATTATAATTTACAAATGGCTTCAAGCCAAAATTTTGTATTTTGTCTTTTGTATTCATTATTTAAGTTGATATTTTTAACATGATGTATTTTGTTGTTTTAGAAAATTGTTTTAATTTTGTTGTTCAAATTGGATGTACTAAAACCCACCGTTATAAAAGAGCGTTATTATACCTTTATCGGTGACATTGTTCCTACATTACATGCAATGTACCAACGTTGTTATTCATGTAAGAGATGCAAACATATTCTTACATAGTTCACTACTAATCTTTGTGTACTTGCTCATCATAATTACGCATTACCAAATGTAGTCTTTTAGTAGCTTACCGATGAAGCAACAATATTATTCTTTGGTTCCTTGTCAATACCGTGCATATGTAAAAGTTTGTATAATCATGTATATATAATAATGCCACATAAACTGTATAAAAATCGTTACAAACCTTTTTGGCTTCATCTCATTTTACTGTACAAAAAGTGCTATTGGTCACGCCAAAAATGTGTGACGATATGCATTTAGTCACGCACGTTTTTTTCGTCATGTGTGACAAAAGGTCCTGCCACCGTAGGTGGCATATGGTCACATTGTTGAGTTCGTGGCCTTTTCCATCGAAAAAGAGTGACCAAAAACCCGAATATGCGTGACAAATTAGGCACAAGTTTTGTTGGATTAGTCATTATCAGTGACCGTAAACACCTTATAGTCACACGAATGTTATTGAGAGTGACTATTGTTCGTCCTTTGGCCACATAAATATATAATATATGTGACATTTGAGATGATATATTCAAGTAAATGTGTATTTTGTGTGACTATTGATAATCCAATGGCCACATGAATATACAATAAATGTGACGTTTGTGATGATTTAGTCACACAATGGGTGTTATTTTTTTGGACTTAGTCACATACAACTTAACACAAAGTGGCCAAAAGTGTGAATAAGTGTGACCATATGCTGTTTAAAGTGAAGAAATGTGTATTTTGTGTGACTATTGATCATCCAATGGCCACATGAAGTTTATGTTTGCGTGGCCTTTTGTAATATTTAGTTACATAAAGCATGTTTCTTTTGGGTATTTAGTCACATACAATTAAGCAAACAGTGGCTAAAAGCGTTAATAAGTGTGACCATATGCTGTTTAAAATGAAGAAATGTGTATTTTGTGTGACTATTGATCATCCAATGGCCACATGAAGTTTATGTTTGCGTGGCCTTTTGTAATATTTAGTCACACAAACCATGTTTTTTTTGGGTATTTAGTCACATACAATTAAGCAAACAGTGGCCAAAATCGTTAATAAGTGTGACCATAAGCTGTTTAAAATGAAGAAATGTGTATTTTGTGTGACTATTGATAATCCAATGGCCACATGAATTTTATGTTTGTGTGGCCTTTTGTAATATTTAGTCATACAACGCATGTTTTTTTTAGGTATTTAGTCACATACAATTAAGCAAACAGTGGCCAAAAGTGTTAATAAGTGTGACCATATGTTGTTTAAAATGCAGACATGTGTGTTCTGTGTGACTAATGTTAATCCAATGGTCACATGAATTGTTAATTCGTGTGGCATTTGGTAATATTTAGTCACACATCGAATTAAAGAAAAGAGTGACCAATGATGTTAGTATTGCTAGTACTAAGTTATTACTGCTGGATCAGAGTTACTACTGCTGGATCAGAGAAATAAAACTGCTAGTATATAAATAAAACAGAATTAGAAACAAAAAGCAATTTCAAATTCCATACAATTCGAATGTATATAAGTGAACAAAATATATATAGAATTTTAATGTCGCATGTAATGAAATTTTCAACTACTATAAGTTAAAACCTTTTGAATCTTCCCCGGACGCCTAGCTTGCTTTTGCACTTCTGCACTAGAGACATAATTTCTGCGCTTCGGTTGTAGTTTTGGTCCAGGAATCAGTTCACTAACTTTTGGTTTCGTAGTTGGTGGTGTAACCTGTAGTAAACAAAAGACGCTTGTATCAAACATTGAATTTAATATGAAGAATTATATATATATATATATATATATATATATATATATATATATATATATATATATATATATATATATATATATATATATATATATATATATATATATATGTAGGTTGAAAAAACACATGTATGTACCTCCTCATGATCAGCAAGAATAACTTGATCCTTTGGCCATGCAAAGAAACAATTCACGCCTTCCCTAACTGTTTTTAACCCAATATTCCCTATGTCCGGTATGCATGCTGCATCCACTAACGATTTATCAATTGAGACTCTGTAGCAATCATTTGGGAGTGGTTTGTTATGTAGCATTTGTTTTCCTGGAATGTTGTGTATGCGACCCAAAGCAACAATATTTGATTTCTTTATGTGCCACAGTTTGCAACTGATTGTCTAAAAAAAAGGAATTTTTGCATACGTATATATCAGAAATTATTTAAACAAAATTAAGAATAACAAGAAGAAACATGTTGAAATACATACTTGTGCTTGTGTTGTTGGAGACACATTATCCTGCGATAGGGAAGCTGGAGACCCGTTTCGTTGTGACTTACCCGTTTTCTTAGGTACGACAATTGTAACAGGTTCCTATACGTATATATAAAACACGGTACATTATTTTAAAAATAAAATAACAAGAAACATGTTGAATGAAATATATACTTTTGGTAGTTCTTTTGTTGGAGATGCATCTCCTTGCGATTGAGAATCTGCAAACCCGTTTTGTCATGTCTTTGGTGTTTTCTTAACATTGTTAACACGTTCCTATATGTATATATAAACCACGGTACATTAGTCATGTAGGTAAAATTAAAAAATTAAAGGGGAATAATGTTTTACTCCTTACCATTATTTCCATTACCGGTTTCAAAGTTTCAATCCCAGCTGTAGGCTTCTTCTGAATTATCACATCTTTATCATGTGCATGTACACCAACACTGGACTGAGTTCCGTCGACCACCTATTGATCATTAGTGCTGATATCTATATTATCAATGGCCATTGGAGTCGTCACCTGCAATATAATTAAATTAAATTAAGAAATACATTGTGTTAGCATTAGAAAATGTAATTGTTAACAACGTAAAAAATGGCTTTAATTTGAGTCTAATGGAAATGGAGATGCCATATCCAACTTAATCCCCTGTGAACTCAAAAGACTCAGCATTTTAGAAATAATTCCTTTTGTATCTGCCATCTCAGCGGACAATTGCTTGACCTGGTCATCTTTTTCTGACATCTCGGTGGACAGTTTCTTGAGCATTAGATCTTTTTTTTACGCTCGCTTCTCTCATTATCAAGTTGAGTTTGAACTAACTCAATTCTTTCATTAGTTTCTTTTCTGGTTCGAGGAAGATTAAATACCTCTTATATGTAACTCTATTTCCCATTCCTCTTGCATAACCTCCCTTTTCCTTACCAAACACAACTGTCATGGCATCAGTGCCATCATCAACAGCCAAGGTTCCTTCCTTGATCTTTTTATCAGCTTCTTTCTGCAAAAAAATATGGGAATTGTTGGTATTAAAAGTTAGTACTGCTAGTAGACAAGTTAGTACGGCTAGTACAAAGTTAATGCTGCTGGTATATAAGCATAATAATAGAATTTGCAGTCAAATTTACAAGTTTCTCTGCCACCGAACTAATCTCAGCATCTGGAGATTCTCCGTCTTTGTTTTGCCTTCCTTTGACCCACAATACACCACGCGGCGGTTCAACATCTGCTTCAATTTCTTTTTTTCGATCTAATGCACATCAAGTGCATACACATATATGTAAAGTTAAACCAAGATAATCGATTATGATCAATTAGTAAAACAAACAGTATGTATAACCTTACCATTTTCTCTTTAACATAAACATATCCACCTCGTCCCATTTTATGCTGATAAATATTTTTGGAACGCGACAGTTTAGCTTTATCTGATTTCTCCTAAAAAACACTAAATCATAAGGCATTTAGATATGCGGTAATGCTGCAAACTAAAAATTATGAAATGACATATAAACTAAATAAAGATGACTAATTAAAACCTTGTATTCATTGGTGGTCGTGTAGGTTACAAACTCAACCCATTGTTCTTGTGTCACAATTGTACTATACATTTCCGGCCTTTCATTCATTTTCTCAAGTGTATCTAGGTTGGGAAATATGTATTTTTTCCTGAGTTTCATTCTGTAATTCCTTAGCAGTTGACCAAGACGATTCATTACCACCTTTTTGAATGTCACGTCAACATCAAAATATCGCTGCAAAGATTAACACAATGTTTTTAATTAGTTGTAGATAATTGATAAATTAAACTTATATACTGGGTTAAAATTTAGTATATATGTACCGTGATTTCATCCCATAATTTTTGTCTTGATTCTTTATCCACCTTCTTCCAGGATAGAACCTTTAAACCTATGTGCTCACGAACCACGTCTCCTAAAAAACTCGTAAACAGTGCTCTGTTTAACCCTGTAACCCTATTCAACGCATCGATGGTTACCTTGTGCTTTACTTGACCAGGATGGCCATATTGAAGGCGGAACTTAGCTAGCCTGGTTATGCCCCTATTATATATTTTTCTATTTAATTGGATGTCATTTTCTTCATCAGATGAAGCATATGTTTCGTCCTCATACTGTATTGTGTTAACATCAGCTTCATTATCTGGAAGCAAAATATCAGTATCAATGTCTTCAACCATTTCCATGACGACTCTTGAGCAACAATGTGTACAAGAAAATGATTCTGGCCTGGAGAGTAATGGTGATTGAAGATTTGATTTTTGTGTTTTGGTTGCAGTGTTTAGTTTAATTAGGAGACAAAACAGGGTATTTTCATGAATATGGGCTCTTATTTATGTTAAATGCCAAATAATTAGGTGATTTAAAAATTTTGGATCGAAATTTTGGCTCCAAATTCTTGTAAATTATTTTCAAAAAATTTCGCTTACGAACACAAAATACTTTTCTTTTCTCCAAGATCATGAGTACTATTGAGTCAGGCGGCTTCTTCGATCAGAAAACCGAGGAGAGTAATTAAAAGTTAAAACAGTAATCATAGATGATTATAAATACTAAGTCCCAATAATGTTGTTGTTTTACCCTTTAAGTCTTTCTTTTACAATTTTCACCTTAAGTTTTCTATCTTGTGTTATATAATACTTTTAGATGGATGGATTGTGTTTTAATTTAAATGTATTTTCATCAAATATTATACAACACAAATACAAATATTTAAGGTCAAAGTTATAAAAGAAAGACTTAGAAAGTTTCTAACAAATCAGTTATAATTTTATTCGGGTCATAACACATGCATAAAAAAAGTGTAAAAACAAACAAAAATGGTTAAAATCGTATGGAAACGGATGAAAAGGGACTAAACGTGTAAATCGTGTTGTTGGATTAGTTCGGTCTCATTAAATCGGTTACAATTTTATTCGGGTCATAACACATGCATAAAAAACGTGTAAAAACAAACAAAAATGGGTAAAAACGTATGGAAACGGATGAAAAGGGACTAAACGTGTAAATCGTGTTGTTGGATTAGTTCGGTCTCATTAAATCAGTTACAATTTTATTCGGGTCATAACACATGCATACAAAACGTGTAAAAACAAACAGAAATGGGTAAAAACGTATGGAAACGGATGAAAAGGGACTAAACGTGTAAATCGTGTTGTTGGATTAGTTCGGTCTCATTAAATCGGTTACAATTTTATTCGGGGTCATAACACATGCATAAAAAACGTGTAAAAACAAACAGAAATGGGTAAAACATATGGAAACGAATGAAAAGGGACTAAACGTGTAAATCGTGTTGTTGGATTAGTTCGGTCTCATTAAATCGGTTATAATTGTATTCGGGTCATAACACATGCATAAAAAATGTGTAAAAACAAACAGAAATGGGTGAAAACGTATGAAAACGGACGAAAAGGGACTAAACATGTAAATCGTGTTGTTGGATTAGTTCGGTCACATTAAATCGGTTACAATTTTATTCGGGTCATAACACATGCATAAAAAACAAGTAAAAACAAACAAAAATGGGTAAAAACGTATGAAAACGGATGAAAAGGGACTAAACGTGTAAATCATGTTGTTGGATTAGTTCGGTCTCATTAAATGAGTTACAATTTTATTCGGGTCATAACACACGCATAAAAAACGTGTAAAAACAAACAGAAATGGGTAAAAACTTATGGAAACGGATGAAAAGGGACTAAACGTGTAAATCATGTTGTTGGATTAGTTCGGTCTCATTAAATCGGTTACAATTTTATTCGGGTCATAACACATGCATAAAAAATGTGTAAAAACAAACAGAAATGGGTAAAAACGTATGGAAACGGATGAAAAGGGACTAAACGTGTAAATCGTGTTGTTGGATTAGTTTGGTCTCATTAAATCGGTTATAATTTTATTTGGGTCATAACACATGCATAAAAAATGTGTAAAAACAAACAGAAATGGGTAAAAACGTATGGAAACAGATGAAAAGGGACTAAACATGTAAATCGTGTTGTTGGATTAGTTCGGTCTCATTAAATCGGTTACAATTCTATTCGGGTCATAACACATGCATAAAAAACGTGTAAAAACAAACAAAAATGGTGCAAATCGTGTTGATATAAATAAATGACTAAAAACGTTATTCATATCTTTCGATATCTCTATGTTTTGATAATCACAAAATGAAAACTCATCAAACCAAAGATCATGACATAAACAAGTATTTAGTAATAAATACTCACCTTTACTATCTAATCACTTAAGGTATAAATAAACAAAGTGTCTAATGCATTATAAGATCAAAGGAACACTTTTGTTAATCACTAGATATTTATAAAATGTCACAAAACATTTTAATCTTTTATAAAACATTTTTGGCATTAAAAGAATATGTTTAATTCATTACAAATTTATGAATTCAAATTTTCAACCAAAAATGGCAAATCTAATCCAGAAAAATTTCCCTCACAAAAGGACAAGAAAATCCAACGTTCAGGAGGGCAGCCCCCTTAATCATTAAGGGGACCGCCCCCTAATTAAGGGGACCGGCATGCTCCAGAACAGTATTTTCTGGTCCTTTAAATACTGGATCATTCCACATATTTTTCTCACCTTTTTGCACTAAAAACTTTCTGATCTAAACATCCATCTCCATCCTCTAAAAATCCTTTGATCATATATACATTAATCCTTGTTTCAAAGTGATTCAAGCCTCAAGACTTAAGTGCAAAGAGAAGAATACTTCTATTAGAAGTATTACAACTTAGTATCATCTTGCTATCTAAGTTGCTTATTTATCTCTTCTTGTAAATCCTTCATATTTTGGTGAATAAGGTGTATGTATTAGTTAGCTAGATTTAGTTATAAAATCTAGAATTGTTGTAAGTGTGAAGTGGTACTTGAAGTAAAGAAGTAGTGTTGGATAGTAGTGGTGATAGGAGATAGTAGCAATAGTGACTACTAGTGAAGAAATTGAAGCTTCCAAGTGGAGAAGACTAGAAGACATTAGTGGCTTGAAGTTGTGAAGACATTAGTGGCTTGAAGTTGTGAAGACATTAGTGGCTTGAAGTTGTGAAGACGTTAGTGCCTTGAAGTTGTGAAGTTGCAAGACATTGAAGTTGTGAAGTATTTGTGAAGGCGTGAAGATACTTGTGGTGTGAAGAAGTATAGAAGAAGTGAAAAGGTGTGAAGAAGGTGTGGTGTGATATTTGTTGTGAGATTGGTTCTAGCTATGATTAGAACTCGACATTTTGCTTTGTGTCGTAAATTGGTGTAAGCTTTTGGTGTGTACGGTTTTCTCCGCCATAAGGGAGGTTATTGACTTTGTGAAGAAAACTCTCGAGTTCGGTGCTCGGGGAGTGGAGTAGGGCAAGGAAGGTGTCCTTGTAGCCGAACCACTATAAATCCTTTGTCTCTCGGTTTGATCTTTCCATCTCTCACTCTTTGCTTGCTTACTTATAAGCTTTTTGTACATTGTTATAATTGTGTGTTGTGCATATATTGATTTCACATAAAGATCAAACTAGGTTCCATTTACAACATTAATTGTACATTAGTAAAATATAAGTATATACAATTATTAAAACACATATACATATATAAATACAAACTTATATTTAAGTGAGATATATGAAATTATAATTTCTATTCAACACTTTAAATATGAAGTGTCTATGTGATATATGTGAATTAATTTGTATCTATACCTTAGCTTCAAAGGTTTTTACAATTAGCATCAATTCTTTAAAAGCAAACTTTTATTAAACGAAAAAGACGAAAAACTATTCAACCCCCCTTCTAATTTTTCCACAATTGGTATCAGGAGCCACGTCTAGCAAGATCTTTAAAATATATTGTATTTTAAAACTTGTAACGATCTATGGAATTCGAAAAATATCTAGAAGGGGAATTTACGCAAAAACCACTATTATTTGAAAATGATCATTTTCTTGAATGGAAAAATAAATTTGAAAATTATGTGAAATCAATAGATCTTGATCTTTGGCATATCATTTCAATTGGTGATCTTAAACCAACCAAAATGGATTTTGAAAATCAATATAATAATCTTCAAACCAAAATTGATAAAAACACTAAAGCCAAATTACTTATTTTCAAAACTCTACCAAGAGTTGAATATGAAAAATTATTTCGTTGTAAAATGGCAAATGATATTTGGAAATGTCTTTTAGAGTTTCACCAAGAGAAATGTAAAACCAAAGATGATAAACTTGATATTGCACAAGAAATAATTAATCTAGAAAATTTAATAGATAAATATTTAGTTGAAATAAACACATGTACTACTAGTTCAAATGTGATCATTGAAGGTATCTATAACGAAGAATACATGAGCCAAATCCGAAGAAAGAGCGTTAATAAATCATGATGCAACAAGTACGAAGAAGACGATGATAATACGGCTTGTGAGAATATTCAAACAAATGTGAATACAAGTATTGATGGCAAGGACTACATGTTTCTAGATCTAAACGAAACTACAAATAAAACATGGAGAGACATGGACAATGGAATTGATCAACATATAGCATGTGAAGATTATACAACTACTAATAAGGTACAATCCGAAACCGAACATTTTTGCTATGATCAATTTATATTAGAATTTTCAAAATTGGAAAACAACTTCAAACATTTTTGCAACATTGACTCAAAAATGATTTCTAAAAATAAATCTTCAATATTCATTGAAAATAATTTTGAAAAGGAAATAATTTTAGAAGATAAAATGTCTAGACTTGAAAGCAATATTGAAATTGATCTTAAATGTAAATATTGTCAAGACTATAAACATGAAATTAAAATGGAAAATGAAAAATGAAAAACCAAAAATATTAGCAAAATTTGAAAATAGCTCTAGATCTTTAAACTATTTACTTAACATTCAAAAGCCATTTTATGATAAAACCGGCTTAGGATTTACCGTAAATGATCCTTCAACAAATGTATCAAAACAAATAAAATTTGTTAAACCTAGTGAAGAAATTTAGAACTAATATTATTTACACTCATTATTTATTACTCTAGTCAAGAAAGTCATTGTTTGTTGATTAAAACAAACTATTGATGAATTCTTGTACTTCTCGACGACATCCTCATCATGTGCATTTAAATGCAATGGATGTTCTCAAATAACCAACTCGGACCCATGAGAATCTGGGTACCAAGCTCTTTATCATGTTTAGGTAATTAACGAACGAAGAGTCTATTACGTTTTGGATTGCTCACCTTGCTCTCTTACTTTTGACGACTATTGGTTCATATTACTTTATTTCACATTCTGCACATGATTTGCCTATGACGTTGTTGCGGTCATTTATTGTCTCGGTGTTTTGTTCTTCACTTTTGGAGTATTGGTTTTATGGTGTGTCCGTTACTATTTCAAGACGAAGGTTTCAAAGCACAACTATTCTTGGTCTTCACGATTTGTGATGATTGTTGTGATCGATTAAGCTTTTCGGATCAAGCCTCCTTGATCTTTATTGCGTTGGGATTTTACTTTGCTACTTCGACATGTTTTGGGCAAACTTTTAAGATGTCTTCCATTACTCTCATGCCCACTCTTAAAGAAAAGCTGGACCAGAGGTAAGTTTTCTTTTCAAAAACTTGCCAATATTATATTATATTAAAGTATGTTTTAATTAGTATTGATACGTGGGAATTGCACCAGGCTTTACCTCTCAAGGGATCCTGAGAAGCTTACAAGCCCCACCAGGCAGTGTACCTGATCGTTGTAGTATAGTATAGTGACAAGTACCGGGGGATTGATCGTTCAGCTTAGGAATAGTGTCGCTAGGATTAGAAAACCTAAATACTAGTTCTAAAGGTGAGGGATGATTATTTTTGTATTTTTTTTAGAAAGCAAGTAAAAATCTCGGGTTTGAAGGATTTGGGCGGAATTAGTTTCTAATCAACTAACCCAATACTAAAGATGCACTCAAAATAAAATACTAGAAATGAAAATAAACTAAATTATACTAAAGTTGTGAGCAATAAGTGGAGAAAATGTGTTTACTTAGATTTCACTACTCCCTAGACATCTTTTACACGTTAATTACTTGTTATAATTGCATGGATGACGGATCGTATTCCTTAATACCATTCATGGGGTGGCACACTTAACTCCCCAATTCTATGAGCTCTTATCTCCTCCTACACCATGCCCAACACAACTATAGGGATAGTAAACAGTGGCGCATGCATTAAATACAACCAATAAAGACCTAGTGCGCGTCGGTTCATGTTTCTTAAGACGTTCAAGCATGTTACCAATTGGAGATCTGCCAGTTTTCTTAAGCCTAACATATAAATCATTCATCCAAGACAAGTATAAACAAGTAATCAACACATAATTAACATCTAGGTTTCATTAGATCCAAGCAAACACAAGATAGATCTAGCCTAGCATGATGGAATTAAGACAAGAACAAGATATAGACAACCAACACATAGACATATTGATTGAATTAAAAGAACACTTATCTCAATTACACATGAAAGGTATCAAGGGTTTGGAACCCTTGAAAAATCTGTAAAATTCGCACCAAAATCGTACTTAGGGTTTCTCCAAAACTTCTCTCTTTTTTAATGTGAAAATTAGAAAACTATATATAGAAAAAGGGGTCTGACGGCGTCAAGACCAACATTGTGACGCCGTCACCTCGCCGCCAAAACTATTCTCGAACTGCCTTGATCTACATTTGACGCCGTCAAGACTTAATCATTTCCAGGCCGTCATGACTTTTACTCTTGATGCCCTACCTTCGTGACGCCGTCAAATCTGTACTGGGTCGTCATGGAATTTTGCTCTTGACGCCGTCAGAGAGTTACTCTTGACGCCGTCACCTACTGTTCCCAGCATGGAAAATTAAGACTTTGGCGTTTTCTTCACTTTTATGCTCCAAAAACGTCCGAATTGCTTCCTTTTCCAGATTTCACTCCCAAAGTACCTAAAATCACAAAAGGAACGATTTAGGGCAATATTTGATCAAATAAATTCAATTCCGGGCTTAAATGACCCCCTAAAAACGGATCATTTTTCGCCTCATCATATACCCTTACACTTGAGATTTGCTTGTCCTCAAGCAAATGCACTTTTATTCTACTCAAAAGACAAGTTAGGGGTCATTTAACACTAATATAAAAGTAATTACAACAAATAATCGTTCCACTAAAGACCAATAGACAAGCACGGAGGTCATATACAAGCACCTCACAAATAGTGTTTAGATACTCACATCTCTCGGGTGTAATAAAGTGTAAATTACAATATGGAAACGGAAGATATCTCTCACTACCTGTCATAGCAAAATAGATTACCATAGGCTTGGGAAAGGATCAAACCTCCACCACATGGCGTAAGCACCTAGGATAAACTATCAAAGAGGTCTTTTAAAGGGTTGTAACGTTAGGTGTAGGGATATGAAATACACGGTTTTGTTGGATAAAGGAAGTTTTACTGGTGGCGAGTTAACAATCTTGGTTAATTACATGTACAATATGGCGTTGCTAAGCCAAGACTAGACTCGACTTAAGCTAATAAATGAAAAATAACAAAATCATAAAATGAACATCGAATGAAACGGGATGGTAGTCCGTATGTTTTTTTTTTCTTTTTCCTTTTTCTATTTTTTTTTCTTTTTCTTGATTTTTCGATTTTTCGATTTTTTTTTTTTTTTTTTTTTTTTTTTTTTTTTTTTTTTTTTTTTTTGCATACACTCTTACCCTACCATCCAAAATAATACATCATAGGGAATGAACATTTCCCTTACACTTGAATCTTTACATACTTTACAATGAACTAATCTAATGACTCGAATTAAGAAAATCAAAACACTTGGAGCACTTTTAAGATTAACGTACATATGGGGATAATAAATGATGTTCTTTCCCATTACTCCATAAAATAAGTACTTACCCATGAGTCCCAATCGTCCCAAAACAATATGTACAAGGATATGACTCGACTTAGCAACCATGTAATCAATTAGAAAGTTAACTTAGGGTTTAACAAATAACAATAATGCACTAAAAATGAGCGCATACACGGAAGGCTAAGGCGATTTGGTTGTACATTTAAGTGGGGTGTAACAAATTCTTCCTTTAAGTAAAATGCTTAAAGTTAGAAACGAAAAGATAGGCTCGGAGGGGTGTACTAGGGGTATCGTGTACTAAAAATGAGTACAATGCTAAGGGTGTGGGAAAAATTAGTTGACTTAACTAGTCAAGTAATATGACTTAAATGGTCAAGTAATTATGATATGGGTTTAACACAAGGGTGATCCTAATGCCTCTTATCATGTGGTAAATCCTGCCACACGAATGTAGTCTCACTAGCGGTCTCGGGATGCATCACTAACGCAAGTTCTAGAATCTAAATGCTACCGGTACACTCATAAGCACTAATAGTAAATGCTTTTCCTATCAAATCTAAAGGCGAACCTCACATTTTTGGGTGGAAAATTTTTCTGAAAGTACGGTTATGTGCTAGTCATACAATCTCCTATCCATGAGACGCTTGCTATGGCTAAAGTTTCACTCCTAAATGTTGTAAAAAATTTTAAATTTGGCGCTAAAATTACACTAACAAGTATTTCTCATAGTTTTATTACACATCTACTATTAAACAAAACAAACTCAAGCGAAAGTGCATATGTAAGGTATCATCTTTTTACCCTCCTCTTACACTTAAGATGAACATTGTCCCCAATGTTCAAGTAAAGAATGTAAAAGTGAAAAAGTAAAGAGAATGAAATCAAATACTCCCCTGATTCGCTCGGTATGGATAATAGGGTGGCCAGGTAAAATCTTCCTCCAAGAAAATGAACAATCAAAGCTTCCCTTCCAGAATATATATCATCTTCTTGTCATACATAACCTGTAAAACCTGATAAAATAGACAAGACAACCTCGCGTAAAATCGGCGGCATCCTATATAAGTTACTAAATCCTAGAAAACAAGATAAGATATAATGCTTGTGGAATGAAGTTTGCAGACCTCCTGGAGATTATAAAACTTAATAATTCACAAAAAACCATAAGACTCCGTTAGAAAAACAAACCCGATAAAATTTCCAGATTTTTACACTTGATGCCGTCAAGAGTAAACTCTTGACGCCGTCAGAAGTGACCTGCAGAAATTCTTATGTTAAGTTTCTGGAAAATTTCTGGAAAAACTTGGTCCTACTTCCTGGAAAATCCTACAAAACTTCATTATGAATCAATACAAGCATTTGACTCTAACAAATACGAATATACATGTTCATTTAATATTGTGGAGAATCATGATCGGTTTGTTTCTTGAAAACATATTTGGGGTTTCCCCTTACACTTATCTTTTGCAAAAATACCTCTAGGTGGAGTTAAGACTAAGCCAAAACAACAAAGTAAAGTATTTCCACTATTTAGTTTAGAAATATGATCTACCAACAATAAAAATTAAGCATGCATACGGAAGCAAATAACAAACAAACAAATAAAATCATACAAAACATGGGTTGCCTCCCAAGAAGCGCTTTTCTTTATTTACGAGTCTTGTAGCTAGACTCAAGGTTATGGGTCAACGTGTATCGCTTATGCTCACATAACCAAGTGTGAGCCATCTAATAGTCGCCTCATCTTTCTTATATTCATCTCTTAACTCTAAGCATCCGCGATAGTATCTTTTATTCTTTTCATGCGTGTACTTAAGTCCTTTTCTCTTATCATTCTCACTTAACATTTCCATGGGCGGATACCTACTTCACTTTTCCATGGAAATATCTTTGAACCTAGGGTGTGTGCGGGGCATTTGATAGACAAAATCTTCATCCCCATCAGAGAATGTAATTAGCCCTTCTATGAGTTTTTCATCGAGGTTGGTCAACCGTTTGAAGGGTTTTCCAAACACAACTTGGGTCAACTTATTATCAATAAACTCTCCTAGATTCTCCATAACCGTGAACTCAACAAGATAAACCAAGCTTCCTACAAACACATGCAATGGTATTGCCTTAGCAATAATGTTTTCTCCTTTGTATTCTAACTCATCTACCGTGATTTGATTGTATTCATTACGTGAGATTATGTTCATTGGAAGAGATGAGTTGAGATAGGCGTTAAAGCTCTTAAATCCGATCTTACAAGGGAATTGCATGTTAAATGAACTATCACACTCAATCCTAGTTCTAGGGTCAACATACCTAAGAGGGTTTATTTCTTCTTCCATCCTATTCTCATTAATTACATCACCATCATCAAGATCCTCATCGGAGTCTGAATAGTAGAAAGGACTAGCCCTACGGTCATCATCATGATCAGACTCTTCTAACTCAAAATTATTGTCAAAGTGGTGGTTGGGTGAGAGGTTAGGTGGGTTCTCATTTTCTGCTAAAGGAAGTGGGGCGGGCATTTGGAAAATCCTACGACGAAAAACACGAATAACAGGATTCAAACGATCAATGTTATTGTGATCCATCGAAATAGTTTACGAACAAAGGCACAAAGAAATAAGATAGACTAAAGAGAACCTAAAAATAAAAATAAAATCTTACTAGAAAGGAATCTAGCAAGTAGATCTAATAAAAAGAAATTCTAACCTAGACAATAACTATTCCCCGGGCTGCGGCGCCAAAAACTTGATACGTGGGAATCGCACCAGGCTTTACCTCTCAAGGGATCCTGAGAAGCTTACAACCCCCACCAGGCAGTGTACCTGATCGTTGTAGTATAGTATAGTGACAAGTACCGGGGGATTGATCGTTCAGCTTAGGAATAGTGTCGCTAGGATTAGAAAACCTAAATACTAGTTCTAAAGGTGAGGGATGATTATTTTTGTATTTTTTTTATTTTTTAGAAAGCAAGTAAAAATCTCGGGTTTGAAGGATTTGGGCGGAATTAGTTTCTAATCAACTAACCCAATACTAAAGATGCACTCAAAATAAAATACTATAAATGAAAATAAACTAAATTATACTAAAGTTGTGAGCAATAAGTGGAGAAAATGTGTTTACTTAGATTTCACTACTCCCTAGACATCTTTTACACGTTAATTACTTGTTATAATTGCATGGATGATGGATCGTATTCCTTAATACCATTCATGGGGTGGCACACTTAACTCCCCAATTCTATGAGCTCTTATCTCCTCCTACACCATGCCCAGCACAACTATAGGGATTGTAAACAGTGGCTCATGCATTAAATACAACCAATAAAGACCTAGTGCACGTCGGTTCATGTTTCTTAAGACGTTCAAGCATGTTACCAATTGGAGATCTGCCAGTTTTCTTAAGCCTAACATATAAATCATTCATCCAAGACAAGTATAAACAAGTAATCAACACATAATTAACATCTAGGTTTCATTAGATCCAAGCAAACACAAGATAGATCTAGCCTAGCATGATGGAATTAAGACAAGAACAAGATATAGACAACCAACACATAGACATATTGATTGAATTAAAAGAACACTTATCTCAATTACACATGAAAGGTATCAAGGGTTTGGAACCCTTGAAAAACCTGTAAAATTCGCACCAAAATCGTACTTAGGGTTTCTCCAAAACTTCTCTCTTTTTTAATGTGAAAATTAGAAAACTATATATAGAAAAAGGGGTCTGACGGCGTCAAGACCAACATTGTGACGGCGTCACCTCGCCGCCAAAACTATTCTCGGACTGCCTTGATCTACATTTGACTCCGTCAAGACTTAATCACTTCCAGGCCGTCATGACTTTTACTCTTGACGCCCTACCTTCGTGACGCCGTCAAATCTGTACTGGGTCGTCATGGAATTTTGCTCTTGACGCCGTCAGAGAGTTACTCTTGACGCCGTCACCTACTGTTCTCAGCATGGAAAATTAAGACTTTGGCGTTTTCTTCACTTTTATGCTCCAAAAACGTCCAAATTGCTTCCTTTTCCAGATTTCACTCCCAAAGTACCTAAAATCACAAAAGGAACGATTTAGGGCAATATTTGATCAAATAAATTTAATTCCGGGCTTAAATGACCCCCTAAAAACGGATTATTTTTCGCCACATCAAGTATATTAATATGATTTAATTTATAAGTTGCCATGCTTTTAAATCATTAATACTAATATATGTATACATGACATTAGGATAATTAACCCTCTTGTTGTTAAGTCTATTATCATTTTTCTTAGTCTTCATTTATATTGAAAATCTTCTATGATCTATAGTAGAATACTTACCATTTAAGCTATATGATCTTACTAGTTGCATTTATAGATGTGTTATAATTAAGACCTGTTAGTAACTTAATATTATGATGTTCTTTGTATACATACATACATATATATATATATATATATATATATATATATATATATATATATATATATATATATATATATATATATATATATATATATATATATATATATATATATATATATATATATATATATATATATATATATATATATATATATACATGTGTTAATCTAGTGTGTTTAGATGATTTACTTTATCCCCTCAATTATATTGCATTAAGATCATTAGAATCCACCATCTCTCTTCCATATCTTTAGTTGCCATTAGAAATGATTTTATGTGACAATGGGCTTAATTAATTCTCTTGAGTATGATAAGTTTCTATTTCAAATCCTTCACTTACAATTTCTTGATTATCAAAATTAAAACATATTGTTTAAAACCTCTCTCTTTGAATAATAATTTTTCAAATATTTATATCACTCTTCTTCAAACAACGTGTTTAACTATAAGCTACCATGACTTTATTTTAATCAAAATCAAGATTGGATTTTTTTACACGTTATGAAGCAAAATTCAATTTACTCTATTCTAATGCATACTTGAATTTATTTCAAAGCATTGTTGAATAAAACTAAAAACGTTTCATTTAAAACATATTTGATTATCTCACATGTGTCATTCACTTTTATGGAAATGACATTCACAATTTAATCAAATCATTTCATGAGAATCATGGTTTGCCCATATGGATCTTGTTTGCAACAAGATTTGAAGTCCATATAATCATATCTTCCTACTTGTTACTTGTTAGCACTCATTAATATGTTTCCTCTAGCCTACATATTATCATCTTCATATAGTTGCATACTTAACTAGCTAGTATGCTTTATTGCTTCCTTGGTTGCCTATCTTAATTGATCAATTAGTAGATTGCATGATTATTTGAAATTAATTGCCTACTTTATTTTTTTTCTTTTCACTCTATACATTCATGAATAGTACATCCTATATTGCCTCAAAGAGTTGAACTTACTTGAATCTAAACCCAAAAACACAATCTTTCTGAAAATTTTCTGCTAAAAACCCAATTCTGGCATTCTGGAATTCACCAGATGGGCGGCCCCCTTAATTATATAAGGCGGCCCCCTTAATGATTAAGGGGACCGGCCCCTAATTATGGGGACCGGCCATCTGATGGTCGGGGTTACTGTTTTCTTTATCACTTTTTGACCATTTTCACCCTATACTTCCCAAAATTCACAAACATATTTTGTCCCATACTATCCCCCAAAATTTACCTTCCTAAACCACAATTTTCATACACTATAAATACCCTCTTCCCATCATTAATGCCATCACACCCAAACATGTCATCTCCTAACAACCAAAAACCAAAGATTTCAAGAACCGCAAGGATCTCTGTCAAACCCATTTGGAGGAGGAAACTTGATTCTTGTCATAACTCAAGTGATGTTGTTCCAAGTCAACCTACAACTAAACCTCAAACCCACACTAATGACTCGTCTCACAACCTATCATCCACTCATGCCCTCATTAATGCTTCTTCTTATGATGAGCATGCTCAATCCCAAAACAACAATCCCAATCTCTCAATCAATACTTCACATGTTGCTCATTCAACAAAAACACCACTCACTCATGAAGAACCTCTTCCACCCATTTCATGTTTTCATGACTACCCAAGCTCAACCTTGTCTCCACCACCAAGAGTACCACCACCACATCCTACAACTTCACATGCCATTCCTATGTTGCATGTTCAAACCTTCACCCAAGACAACTATCATGTTCCACCACCAACACCTTCCTCTGAACACTTGAAGTTCGTTGAGGAGCTAAAAGAGGCTCATGAGCTTAGTGCTCTTTTTGCATTACATCTTGCTCAACGCAATTTGGATCCACCCCAATCAAGCTCACCATCATCACCACACAACATCAACCAAATTGAGAAGCATGTTAACAATTGCCCTTGTTGCATCTTCCTTCAACAACAAACCATTGCTTTGAATGAGCACTTCACTTGGATTGAGTATCTTCTTACAAGATCTCAACAAACACCAGCACTTGAATAACATCAAAACCCTCAATCAACAAACCCTACTTCAAATCCACCACCTACAATTTCCACATCTCCAAACTCACCAACATCCATGCAACCAAAAATTTATCTCCACTAAACCACCAAACATTTTATATGCTTATGTTTCTCATTTTCAAATAAAACTCTTCAACCATTTTGGGATTCAAGAAATTTTGGTGACACTCCTTGTTAGCACATTAGGATGCTCTACTTAGTTTAGTATTCTATATTTATGGCCTTTGTAACAATGATTATGGGTTGACATAATCATTTTCTATTAATGAATGACTTAATATGTGTTTCTAATTATCTTTTGCCATGCTTATTATTTGTTGGTATTATGATATATGTGTTTGCTTGTGCCATGCTTGTGCTTCTAATATTTTTCTTGCAAGAATTCCAATACTCGAACCCTTGGTGCCCTCAAACGAGGGGGAGCATACATCAAGGGGGAGCTTCCTTCTTATTGGCTTAAACCTTTTTGATTCTACAAAAAGGGGGAGAAGTGAATATAAACTCACTAAATACTTTGTCTAAAAATTAATTTTTGGATTTAATGAGTTTAGGTTTTGTAATCATCAAAAAGGGGGAGATTGTTGATATAAATAAATGACTAAAAACGTTATTCATATCTTTCGATATCTCTATGTTTTGATAATCACAAAACGAAAACTCATCAAACCAAAGATCATGACATAAACAAGTATTTAGTAGTAAATACTCACCTTTACCATCTAATCACTTAAGGTGTGAATAAACAAAGTGTCTAATGCATTATAAGATCAAAGGAACACTTTTGTTAATCACTAGATATTTATAAAATGTCACAAAACATTTTATATCTTTTATAAAACATTTTTGGCATTAAAAGAATATGTTTAATTCATTACAAATTTATGAATTCAAATTTTCAACCAAAAATGGCAAATCTAATCCAGAAAAATTTCCCTCACAAAAGGATAAGAAAATCCAACGTTCAGGAGGGCGGCCCCCTTAATTATACTAGGCGGCCCCCTTAATCATTAAGGGGACCGCCCCCTAATTAAGGGGACCAGCACGCTCCAGAACAGTATTTTCTGGTCCTTTAAATACTGGATCATTCCACATATTTTTCTCACCTTTTTGCACTAAAAACTTTCTGATCTAAACATCCATCTCCATCCTCTAAAAATCCTTTGATCATATATACATTAATCCTTGTTTCAAAGTGATTCAAGCCTCAACACTCAAGTGCAAAGAGAAGAATACTTCTATTAGAAGTATTACAACTTAGTATCATCTTGCTATCTAAGTTGCTTGTTTATCTCTTCTTGTAAATCCTTCATATTTTGGTGAATAAGGTGTATGTATTAGTTAGCTAGATTTAGTTATAAAATCTAGAATTGTTGTAAGTGTGAAGTGGTACTTGAAGTGAATAAGTAGTGTTGGATAGTAGTGGTGATAGGAGATAGTAGCAATAGTGACTACTAGTGAAGAAATTGAAGCTTCCAAGTGGAGGAGACTAGAAGAAATTAGTGGCTTGAAGTTGTGAAGACATTAGTGGCTTGAAGTTGTGAAGACATTAGTGGCTTGAAGTTGTGAAGACGTTAGTGCCTTGAAGTTGTGAAGTTGCAAGACATTGAAGTTGTGAAGTATTTGTGAAGGCTTGAAGATACTTGTGGTGTGAAGAAGTATAGAAGAAGTGAAAAGGTGTGAAGAAGGTGTGGTGTGATATTTGTTGTGAGATTGGTTCTAGCTACGATTAGAACTCGACATTTTGCTTTGTGTCGTAAATTGGTGTAAGCTTTTGGTGTGTACGGTTTTCTCCGCCATAAGGGAGGTTATTGACTTAGTGAAGAAAACTCTCGAGTTCGGTGCTCGGGGAGTGGAGTAGGGCAAGGAAGGTGTCCTTGTAGCCGAACCACTATAAATCCTTTGTCTCTCGGTTTGATCTTTCCATCTCTCACTCTTTGCTTGCTTACTTATTAGCTTTTCGTACATTGTTATAATTGTGTGTTGTGCATATATTGATTTCACATAAAGATCAAACTAGGTTCCATTTACAACATTAATTGTACATTAGTAAAATATAAGTATATACAATTATTAAAACACATATACATATATAAATACAAACTTATATTTAAGTGAGATATATGAAATTATAATTTCTATTCAACACTTTAAATAAGTAGTGTCTATGTGATATATGTGAATTAATTTGTATCTATACCTTAGCTTCAAAGGTTTTTACAATTAGCATCAATTCTTTAAAAGCAAACTTTTATTAAACGAAAAAGACGAAAAACTATTCAACCCCCCCCCTTCTAGTTTTTCCACAAATCGTGTTGTTGGATTAGTTCGGTCTCATTAAATCGGTTACAATTTTATTCGGGTCATAACACATGCATAAAAAACGTGTAAAAACAAACAGAAATGGGTAAAAACGTATGAAAACGGCTGAAAAGGGACTAAACATGTAAATCGTGTTGTAGGATTAGTTCGGTCTCATTAAATCGGTTACAATTTTATTCAGGTCATAACACATGCATAAAAAACGTGTAAAAACAAACAGAAATGGGTAAAAACGTATGGAAATGGATGAAAATGGACTAAACGTGTAAATCGTGTTGTTGGATTAGTTCGGTCTCATTAAATCGGTTACAATTTTATTCGGGTCATAACACATGCATAAAAAATGTGTAAAACAAACAGAAATGGGTAAAAACGTATGGAAATGGATGAAAAGGGACTAAACCTGTAAATCGTGTTGTTGGATTAGTTCGGTGATGTGGCGAAAAATGAACCGTTTTTAGGGGGTCATTTAAGCCCGGAATTGAATTTATTTGATCAAATATTGCCCTAAATCGTTCCTTTTGTGATTTTAGGTACTTTAGGAGTGAATTCTGGAAAAGGAAGCATTTTGGACGTTTTTGGAGCATAAAAGTGAAGAAAACGGCAAAGACTTAATTTTCCATGCTAGGAACAGTACCTGACGGCGTCAAGAAGGAAAGTGTGATGGCGTCAGGAGCAAAATCCATGATGACCCAGAGAAAACCTGAAGGCGTCAGATGAAGGGCGTCAAGAGTTATTTTGGTGATGGCCTGAAGATGGATTATACGTGACGGCGTCAGCTCCAGATCTAGGCAGTCCGAGAACTTTATTGGCGGCTAGATGACGGCATCAGACATTTACTCTTGACGCCGTCACCTCACAAAATCTATATATACTTTTCTATTTTTCATTCATTAAGAGGAATTTGTGTGGAGAATACTAGGGTCGAACCTAATAAACCCTAGGTCGTTTGTAACAGTATTTTCAAGGGTTTTCACCCCTTGAAACCTTTCATGTTCAATTAAGATAAGTCCTCTTTCAATTCATTCAATATGTCTATGTGTTGTTTGAATATATCTTATGCTTGTCTTGATTTTAACATGCTAGGCTAGATCTTTCATGTGTTTGCTTAGATGTAATGAAACCTATATGTTGATTATAGGTTGATTGCTTGTTTATAGTTGTAATGGATGAATGATTTCAATGTTAGGCTTAAGAAAACTGGCAGATCTCCATTGTGTAACTTGCTTGAACGTCTTAAGAAACATGAACCGATGTGTACTAGGTTTTTATGATTGTATTTAATGCATGAGCGAATTCTAGTGATCCCATGTTAGGAGCTTCTTAGCCGGCTCGACATAGGAGTGAAGTAGGAGCTTATAGGATTGGGGAAGTAAGTACGCCACCCCATGAATGGTATTAAGGAATACAATCCGTCATCCACGCAACTATAACAAGTAATTAACATGTAAAAGATATCTAGGGAGTAGTGAAATCTAAGTAAACACAATTCTTCCATATATTGCTCACACCTTTAGTTTAATTTAGTTTATTTTCATTTTTAGTATTTTATTTTGATTGCATCTTTAGTTATTGGGTTAGTTGACTAGCAACTAATTCCGCCCACTCTTCCAATACCCGATATTTTACTTGCTTTCATAAAACTATAAAAATACAAAAAGAATCATCCCTCATCTCTAGACCTAGTTCTTAGGTTTTCTAATCCTAGCGACACTATTCCCAAGTTGAACGATCAATCCCCCGGTACTTGTCACTATACTATACTACACCGATCAGGTACACTGCCTGGTGGGGGTTGTAAGCTTCTCGAGATCCCTCGAGAGGTAAAGCCTGGTGCAATTCCCACGCATCAAGTTTTTGGCGCCGCTGCCGGGGAATAGTTATTGTCTAGGTTAGAATTTCTTTTTATTAGGTTTACTTGGTAGATTCCTTTCTAGTAAGATTTTTATTTTTATTTTTAGGTTTTCTTTAGTCTATCTCATTTCTTCGTGTTTTTGTTCGTAATCTTTACCATCCGACATTATGGAAGGTGGCAACATCTTTGAACCCATCAACCCACCACAACAAGACCACCCACAAAACCCACCACTAGCTAACCAACCTCTTAGGCCCCGAACCCTAGGAGAGTATTCCCGACCTAGCCACCAAGGCTATCAAAACACTATTGAGCTCACCGGAGCCAATGTGTCTCCCTTGCGATCCGACACCATCCGGTTGGTGCAATGCGGATGTGCATTCCATGGACTTCATTCCAAAGATCCAAATCAACACCTCAAGGACTTCCTTAAAATCGTAGATTCTATAGACCTTGATGTTACAACTAGAGAGTCAACCCGATTATGCCTATTCCAATTCTCTCTACGTGATCAAGCTAGTCAATGGCTTGAACGTTTACGCGCGGGATCCATCACCTCATGGGATGATCTCATCACTCGTTTCCTTGCTCAATTTTTCCCACCGAGGAGAACTACCAAGCTTAGAAATGATATCTTGATGTTCCAACAATGTCAAGGTGAAACTCTATATGAAGCATGGACTCGTTTCAAGGACTTACTCCAAAAAGTCCCTCATCATGGCATAGATCTTTGGCTCCAAGTCCAAATCTTCTATGACCATATCGATCTCTCCACAAGGCGAACCATTGACAATTGGCCGGTGGCAAGCTACGTGAT
Source organism: Artemisia argyi (assembly GCA_030686995.1). Taxonomy (NCBI): domain Eukaryota; kingdom Viridiplantae; phylum Streptophyta; class Magnoliopsida; order Asterales; family Asteraceae; genus Artemisia; species Artemisia argyi. The sequence goes on from CM060678.1 coordinate 158,037,016, forward strand.
CTAAGTACGGAAGAATCATGGGAACTCATACAAGATCTTGCTCTCTATGACAACGAAAGTTGGAATGATCCCCGTGATTTGAACAAAACGGTCAAGGCAATATCTTTGCCTTCGAACAATTCTAGCACTCCTGACCGTAGGATCATGGAACTTGAGGATCAAGTCAAGTTTATCATGAAATCTTACGAAGCTCCTAAGACTTCAAGCCAAGTGAACAAAATCACTTCTTCATGCAAATTATGTAGTGGTCCCCATGACACTCGTGATTGTGTGGAACTCCCCGGAACAGCTTTTGCGGACTACGCATCCTCGCGTACCGACGAAGCAGGAGATACGTGGTACACTTTCAAACCCGAGCCAAACCCTTATGGTGATTCCTACAACCCTTCTTGGAAAAATCACCCAAACCTTAGGTGGAAACAAAACCAAAATAATTCTTCCAATCCGCCTAATCGTTACCAACCAAACGGTCCACCCTCCAACCGTACTTTCAGCAACAATCCTTCTAACAACTATGGTAGTACCAACAATTTTGAAGGATTGATGTCCAAGTTTATGGCATCTCAAGAAGCTCGCATATCCAAGTTTGAAGCCGATTTCAAACAAAAGCAAAGCGAGATGACCACCAAAATTGACACATTGTTGAAAGTTCTCAATGACCGAGAAATGGGAGCACTCCCAAACGACACGGTCAAGAACCCGAAACTAAACGTTAATTCCATATCATCAGTTTCGTCACCCACTTCTTGTCCGCAATACTACTCGGTTAAATCAACGAGCACGTGTTTCAAACTAGGAAAGTTAGAGGAGACGGAGGTATTAATTGGTCTAACGGATGGGAGTATTGCCCACCCGGTTGGGATGATTAAGGATGTAGTTGTTCACGTAGGGAAGTTAACTATCTTAGTGGATTTTCACGTCCTAGATATGGTTAGTGATACTACATGTCCACTATTAGTAGGAAGAGGATTTTTAGCAACCACTAGCGCCATGATAGATTGTAAGGAGTCTAAGATAGCGGTAGGTGAGGGCGATACTTGGTCGGTATATGATGTTAAGAAACATAGCTACGATTGTGAGGATGAACCAACACCACATTGGGTAGAAATGAATAAAAGACCATCTAGATATGGACCTTGGATAGAAAGGAACTTCATAGGACCTCAACGCCCATTCTATCTAGAAAAATATTTCATCGATAAAACACATTCGGTGGAACAACTCATAGCTAGAGATGAAGAGCTAGACCATTTTGAGGACCCCCTAGTCTTTAGGAAGATGATTGAGTTCTTGAGCGTAATGCCCATTAACATAGAGATGAACAAGTGGAAAAGAGAGGGGGATAAGTGTAAATGGAGGTGGGACAAGCCACCTAAGGAAGGTGACGGATCATGGCATATGAAGATGATTTTGTATGATCCGGATGGAGAAAAGTTTTAAAGGTCATACCGTACTAAGAAAACCGATAGGAAGTTGAAACCTAAGTTTGATCCCAAAGATATCCTCAATGAGGAACTCACCCATATCGCGTAGCAACCCATGACCTTGAGTCTAGCTACAAGACTCGTAAATAAAGAAAAGTGCTTCTTGAGAGGCAACCCATGTTTTGTGTGATTTTTATTTTTGTTTGATTGTTATTTGCTTCCGTATGCATGCTTTATTTTTATTGTTGGTAGATCATGTTTCAAACTAAAATGGTGAAAATACTTTACTTTGTTGTTTGGCCTAGTCTTAACTTCATCCAAAGGTATTTCGCAAAAGATAAGTGTAAGGGGAAACCCCAAATATGTTTTTTTAAGAAACAAACCGATCATGATTCTCCACAATATTAAATGAACATGTATATTCGTATTTGTTAGAGTCAAATGCTTGTATCGAGTCATAATGATGTTTTGCAGGATTTTCCAGGAAGTAGGACGAAGTTTTTCCAGAAATTTTCCGGAAACTTAACATAAGAATTTCTGCAGGTCACTTCTGACGGCGTCAGGAAGAAATTCCTGACGGCGTCACGTGTAAAATTTTGGAAATTTTACCAGTTTTGTTTTTCTAACGGAGTCTAAAAGTTTTTGTTGAATCTTTAGTTTTATAATCTCCAGAAAATCTGCAAACATCATTCCACAAGCATTATATCTTACTTTGCTTTCTAGGATTTGTTAGCATATATAGATTGCCGCCGATTTTACGCGAGGTTGCCTTGTCTGTTTTCTCAGGTTTAACAGGTTATGTTTGACAAGAAGATGATTTATATTATGGAAGGGAAGCTTTGATTGTTCATTTTCTTGGAGGAAGATCTAACCTGGCTACCTTATTATCCATACCGAGCGAATCAGGGGAGTATTTGATTTCATTCTTTTTACTTATTTCACTTTTACATTCTTTACTTGAACATTGGGGACAATGTTCATCCTAAGTGTAAGGGGAGGGTAAAATGATGATACCTTACAGATACACTTTCGCTTGAGTTTGCTTGCTTGATGGTAGGTGTGTAATAAAACTATGAGAAATACTTGTTAGTGTAATTTTAGCGCCAAATTTAAATTTTTTTACAACATTTAGGAGTGAAACTTTAGCCATAGCAAGCGTCTCATGGATAGGAGATTGTATGACTAGCACAAAACCGTATCATTCAGAAAAATTTTCCACCCAAATATGTGAGGTTCGCCTTTAGATTTGATAGGAAAATCATTCATTATTAGTGCTTATGAGTGTACTAGTAGCATTTAGATTCTAGAACTTGCGTTAGTGATGCATCCCGAGACCGCTAGTGAGACTACATTCGTGTAGTAGGATTTACTACATGATAAGAGGCATTAGGATCACCCTTGTGTTAAACCCGTATCATAATTACTTGACCATTTAAGTCATATTACTTGGCTAGTTAAGTCAACTAATTTTTCCCACACCATTAGCGTTGTACTCATTTTTAGTACACGAAACCCCTAGTACACCCCTCCGAGCCTATCTTTTCGTTTCTAACTTTAAGAATCTTACTTAAAGGAAGAATTTGTTACACCCCACTTAAATGTACAACCAAATCGCCATAGCCTTCCGTGTATGCACTCATTTTTAGTGCATTATTGTTGTTTGTTTAAACCCTTAGTTAATTATCTAATTGATTACATGGTTGCTAAGTCGAGTCATATCCTTGTACATATTGTTCTGGGATGATTGGGACTCATGGGTAAAGTACTTGTGTTATGGAGTAATGGGGAAGAACATCTATTATTACCCCCATATGTACGTTAATCTTAAAAGTACTCCAAGTGTTTTGATTATCTTAATTCGAGTCATTAGATTAGTTATTTGTAAAGTATGTAAAAATTCAAGTGTAAGGGGAATGTTCATTCCCTATGATGTATTATTTTGTATGGTAGGGTAAGAGTGTATGCAAAAAAAAAAAAAAAAAAAAAAGAAAAAGAAAAGAGAAAAAACATATGGACTACCATCCCGTTTCATTCTATGTTTGTCTTATATTTTTGTTATTTTTCATTTATTAGCTTAAGTCGAGTCTAGTCTTGGCTTAGCAACACCATATTGTACATGTAATTAACCAAGATTATTAACTCGCCACCAATAAAGACTGCCTATATCCAACAAAACCGTGTATTCCATATCCCTACACCTAACGTTACAACCCTTTAAAAGACCTCTTTGATAGTTTATCCTAGGTGCTTACGCCATGTGGTGGAGGTTTGATCCTTTCCCAAGCCTATGGTAATCTATTTTGCTATGACAGGTAGTGAGAGATGTTTTCCATTTCCATAATGTGATATATATTTTATTACACCCGAGAGATGTGAGTATCTAAACACTATTTGTGAGGTGCTAGTGTATGACCTCCGTGCTTGTCTTTGGTCTTTAGTGGAACGATTATTTGTTGTAATTACTTTTATATTAGTGTTAAATGACCCCTAACTTGTATTTTGACTAGAATAAAAGCGCATTTGCTTGAGGACAAGTAAATCTCAAGTGTAAGGGTATATGATGAGGCGAAAAATGAACCGTTTTTAGGGGGTCATTTAAGCCCGGAATTGAATTTATTTGATCAAATATTGCCCTAAATCGTTTCTTTTGTGATTTTAGGTACTTTGGGAGTGAATTCTGGAAAAGGAAGCATTTTGGACGTTTTTGGAGCATAAAAGTGAAGAAAACGGCAAAGACTTAATTTTCCATGCTGGGAACAGTACCTGACGGCGTCAAGAAGGAAAGTGTGACGGCGTCAGGAGCAAAATCCATGACGACCCAGAGAAAACCTAAAGGCGTCAGATGAAGGGCGTCAAGAGTTATTTTGGTGACGGCCTGAAGATGGATTACAAGTGACGGCGTCAGCTCCAGATCTAGGCAGTCCGAGAACTTTATTGGCGGCGAGATGACGGCGTCAGACATTTGCTCTTGATGCCGTCACCTCACAAAATCTATATATACTTTTCTATTTTTCATTCATTAAGAGGAACTTGTGTGGAGAATACTAGGGTCGAACCTAATAAACCCTAGGTCGTTTGTAATAGTATTTTCAAGGGTTTTCACCCCTTGAAACCTTTCATGTTCAATTAAGATAAGTCCTCTTTCAATTCATTCAATATGTCTATGTGTTGTTTGAATATATCTTATGCTTGTCTTGATTTTAACATGCTAGGCTAGATCTTTCATGTGTTTGCTTAGATGTAATGAAACCTATATGTTGATTATAGGTTGATTGCTTGTTTATAGTTGTAATGGATGAATGATTTCAATGTTAGGCTTAAGAAAACTGGCAGATCTCCATTGTGTAACTTGCTTGAACGTCTTAAGAAACATGAACCGATGTGTACTAGGTTTTTATGATTGTATTTAATGCATGAGCGAATTCTAGTGATCCAATATTAGGAGCTTCTTAGCCGGCTCGACATAGGAGTGAAGTAGGAGCTTATAGGATTGGGGAAGTAAGTACGCCACCCCATGAATGGTATTAAGGAATACAATCCGTCATCCACGCAACTGTAACAAGTAATTAACCTGTAAAAGATATCTAGGGAGTAGTGAAATCTAAGTAAACACAATTCTCCCATATATTGCTCACACCTTTAGTTTAATTTAGTTTATTTTCATTTTTAGTATTTTATTTTGATTGCATCTTTAGTTATTGGGTTAGTTGACTAGCAACTAATTCCGCCCACTCTTCCAATACCTGATATTTTACTTGCTTTCATAAAACTATAAAAATACAAAAAGAATCATCCCTCATCTCTAGACCTAGTTCTTAGGTTTTCTAATCCTAGCGACACTATTCCCAAGTTGAACGATCAATCCCCCGGTACTTGTCACTATACTATACTACAACGATCAGGTACACTGCCTGGTGGGGGTTGTAAGCTTCTCGAGATCCCTCGAGAGGTAAAGCCTGGTGCAATTCCCATGCATCATTCGGTCTCATTAAATCGGTTACAATTTTATTCGGGTCATAACACATGCATAAAAAACGTGTAAAAACAAACAGAAATGGGTAAAAACGTAAGGAAACGGATGAAAAGGGACTAAACATGTAAATCGTGTTGTTGGATTAGTTCGGTCTCATTAAATCGGTTACAATTTTATTCGGGTCATAACACATGCATAAAAAACGTGTAAAGACAAACAGAAATGGGTAAAAACGTATGGAAACGGATGAAAAGGGACTAAACATGTAAATCGTGTTGTTGGATTAGTTCAGTCTCATTAAATCGGTTACAATTTTATTCGGGTCATAACACATGCATATAAAACGTGTAAAAACAAACAGAAATGGGTAAAAATGTATGGAAACGGATGAAAAGGGACTAAACGTGTAAATCGTGTTGTTGGATTAGTTCGGTCTCATTAAATCGGTTACAATTTAATTCGGGTTATAACACATGCATAAAAAACGTGTAAAAACAAACAGAAATGGGTAAAAACGTATGGAAACAGATGAAAAGGGACTAAACGTGTAAATCGTGTTGTTGGATTAGTTCGGTCTCATTAAATCGGTTACAATTTTATTCGGGTCATAACACATGCATAAAAAACGTGTAAAAACAAACAGAAATGGGTAAAAACGTATGAAAACGGATGAAAAGGGACTAAACGTGTAAATCGTGTGGTTGGATTAGTTCGGTCTCATTAAATCGGTTACAATTTTATTCGGGTCATAACACATGCATAAAAAACGATAACACATGCATAAAAAACGTGTAAAAACAAACAAAAATGGGTAAAAACGTATGGAAACGGATGAAAAGGGGATAAACGTGTAAATCGTGTTGTTGGATTAGTTCGGTCTCATTAAATCGGTTATAATTTTATTCGGGTCATAACACATGCATAAAAAACGTGTAAAAACAAACAGAAATGGGTAAAAACGTATGGAAACGGATGAAAAGGGACTAAACATGTAAATCGTGTTGTTGGATTAGTTCGGTCTCATTAAATCGGTTACAATTTTATTCGGGTCATAACACATGCGTAAAAAACGTGTAAAAACAAACAGAAATGGGTAAAAACGTATGGAAACGGATGAAAAGGGACTAAACGTGTAAATCGTGTTGTTGGATTAGTTCGGTCTCATTAAATCAGTTATAATTTTATTCGGGTCATAAAACATGCATAAAAAACGTGTAAAAACAAACAGAAATGGGTAAAAACGTATGGAAACGGATGAAAAGGGACTAAACATGTAAATCGTGTTGTTGGATTAGTTCGGTCTCATTAAATCAGTTATAATTCTATTCGGGTCATAACTACCACCATAGGCACAACCACCACCACCGCACCAGACACCACCACAACCACAACTAGCCACCACCAGCAGCAACCACCATCACCACCTCCACCACCACCACGTACCACCACAATCACAACCAACCACCACCACCAGCATCACCAACACCACCACCACCACCGGCCACAACCACCAACCACCACCAGCAGTAACCACAACCAGCCACCACTACTACCATCAGCCACTACCACCACAAGCCACAACCACAACCACCACAACCACAACCAGCCAGCAGCAGCAACCACCACCACCATTAGCCACTACCACCACCAGCCACCACCACCACCACCACTACCACTACCACACCACCAACCACCATTACCACCATCAGCCACTACCACCACAAGCTAAAACCACCACCACCAGCACAACCACAACCAGCCACCAGCCACCACCAGCAGCAACCACCACCACCATTAGCCATTACCACCACCAGCCACCACCACCACTAGCCACCACCACTACCACACCACCAGCCACCACTACCACCATCAGCCACTACCACCACCAGTCAAAACCACCACCACCACCACAACCACAACCAGCCACCACCACCAGCAGCAACCACTACCACCATTAGCCACTGCCACCACCAGCTACCACTACCACCATTAGCCACTACCACCACCAGCCACCACCACCACCATTAGCCAATACCACCACCAGCCACCACCACCATCACTACCACCACCACCACCACCAGCAACCACCACCACCACCAACCACCACCACTACCACCACCAGCCACCACCACCACCACCGGCCAGCAACCACCACCACCCTCTTTTTTTAGTCATCTTTATCATAAGTATTAAATGTAGTGATCATTTAATTACTAGAGTGTCATAATTTGGACTAAATTATACATTAATTAAGACTTACATATTAAAAACTTAAATAGTGATTTGATTGATTTGCATGAGAACATGAACAGACTGCATGGGAAGACTCAATACTTTGAATTAGTACTCTGTAATTACTTTTTGCAATATTTAGTTTACACAGCCACATATATATGTTTGGAGAGTAGATTATTAATTAATTACTGTATCTATAAGTTTCATCCCTAGCCACATAAATCATCATCAAAAAACACAATTTCTCACTTAACCATTATCAAATCATCATCTAAAAACATGTCTGGATCTCCTAATCTCGATGAACTGAAAGATTTGTGTGGGTCTGATAAACTTCACAAATGTCTCAAGTTCCTCTTCAGTCAAGAAATTCCTCTAAATGAAGTAATGATCCAGTGTTTGGGTGAGAAGCGTGATGAGCTGCGGATAAGTGTTGATAAGTGCACCGAGAGAATGGCTGAGGTTTTAGATCTTAACTTTGATGAAGGAGAAGCTACTGCTGATGGTTATGAGTCCCTTGAGGAGGTTCAAGTGATGGAGCGCCGTTTGCTGGAGTCCCTTTCGGCCATTTTGGTTGACCTTCGTGCTCTGGTATCCAAGAAGGAGGAAGCCATTGCCGATATGGATTATTATGATCAGAGCTCCAGTTGAATGGTTGTTTAAGTAGGGTCTTTTTGGTTGGGTTTGGTGGTTCCTTAGCTTGTTATGTTTTTGGTTGTTGTTTTGAAGGAACTGGTACATGTAATCACCCTCCTTAATCTTTAATAGTAATAAATATGATTTAGGTTTTTAATTATGTCATAATCTTGTGTTTTTATTTGAATATACTTTATTTATAAGCAGTTGAGTTACCTTATACCTCACACTCTGAAATATTACACACATAAGAAACACATATTGGTGAAATAGGTATCTTCAGCGAATTTAGGGGTTTCAAAATGAAGTAACAAAAATGAAATCAAGCAATAAATAATCAAAATAAATGCTCTATATAAGAGCTTGATTGTTTTATCATCATTACAGGCATCCATTTGGGTGTTTATCAAGTCATTCATGTATTAGTTTTTTAATTGTATGCTAATAAGATTTTTAAGTTGATTAGGTTACGATTTTTTGTGTGGTTCGGATGGATTATTAAGGGTTGCTTGATTCTTATTGTCTGCTATAGATATTATAGAGTGTTTGGGATGGATTATTAAGGGTTCGGATGGATTATTAAGGGTTGATTGAAATTGATGTATGGATATGTTTGCAAGTTAATTAGATTATTTGTGTTTAAGTAGCATGTTTAGTTAGTACTCAGGTTGTGATATGATAACTGATGCGTGGGAATCGCAACAGGCTTTACCTCTCGAGGGATCTCGAGAAGCTTACAACCCCCACCAGGCAGTGTACCTGATCGTTGTAGTATAGTATAGTGACAAGTACCGGGGGATTGATCGTTCAGCTTAGGAATAGTGTCGCTAGGATTAGAAAGCCTAATTACTAGTTCTAAAGGTGAGGGATGATTATTTTTGTGTTTTTATATTTTATGGAAAGCAATTAAAATCTCGGGGTTTGAAGGATTTGGGCGGAATTAGTTGCTATTCAACTAACCCAATACTACAATGCAATCAAAATAAAATACTAAAAATGAAATTTAAACTAATTTATACTAAGGTTGTGAGCAGTAATTGGAGAAAATGTGTTTACTTTGATGAGTGTCTAAATACTCATCATTTTGTACCAATCTGAACTGCCAAAACATACAAAAACACTCAAAAATGCATCATAATACTTAAAATATCTTAGAAGTGTGTTTTATATGTTTCAAATACAAAATATGCAAAAACAAATGAAAAACGTACAAAGTTTGCATAATTGGCAGTTTCAGTCCCTCAAGTTTCAAATATTGACAAAACTAGTCCCTGAAGGTTTAAAATGAATGAAAAGTCAACTTAAGTCCTTGGGAAACCAAAAATATTCACAAATGATCCCTGGATGAAAGTTTACACAAACTGGCAACTTTTACCCCTCAAGTTACAAAATTGGCAAAAATGGTCCCTGGGTATTCAAAATTGGAAATTTACAAATAATACCCTTGTACTATGCATGAATGACAAAATGGAACAATTTTGATAACATTTTGAGAAATTACAAACACAGTCCCTTAAAAATCCAAATTTTCAATAATGGTCCCTGGAGTTTGTGGAATTGGCAGAAAAGGTCCCTGGTAATTTTAGAAAATGGTAAAATATGAATTTGGTCCTTGTATTATTGGTTCTTGGCAAATTACACCCTTATGAATGTTTGGGAAATATTACAATTTTAGTCCCTCACTTTTGTCAAAATTACATAATTGGTCCTTGTTCACTAAATAACCAAACCGGCCCTTTTTATTTATATAAACCAAAACCAAAAAGCCTTACCCAGCCCACACACACACCCCTAGCCCAAACATAAGCCCACCCAACACCCCTTATATTAAAACCGGGTCAAACTTAGTCAACCCCCGCCCAAAACAGCTATTACTGTTCATCGTCCTCACAAACACCCCCAAACCTGAAACCAGGGTGGTTTCTGCCACCTTGCACTTCCACCTCACCTCCCCAGCTCACCCTAACCACTCTTCCACCTCACACATCAAACCACATAAGCATTTAATGCCTTCTCCACAATCTTTTCACTCCAAACTACTTCATAACCTCTGTTTTCTTCAAGACAGTTCCAACTTGTCCTAAAAACCCTCCCTTTTGCCTCCTGACACCTCCACAAACTCCCAACAATCTTTAATTACAACCCTTTGCCTCCACGTTAACGTGGAGGACTTTGGCGCCAAAAGTGAATTTAAACGGTCTTGATCAATTGGACATAATGGATGGCTCAGATGAAGTGGGAAAGGCTCAGAAGATATTTCTAAACCTAATTGAAGCCTATAAAGATAAAGAGAAGCAGAGGAGTATGATATCTAGTTTTTAATTTTAAAAGTGTATGTCGTATTAGTGTTTTAAAAAGTTCAACTGTAATTTTAATCTTTCAAGTTTCAGTTCAAGTGTTCTCAGTGTACCAGTGATCTTCTAAGTAAATAAAAAGCAAGTTTGTATTATTATCTTAGTGAATGCAATTTTCAATTTCATATTAAAAATCTCAATAAGCTGTGTTGTTGATTCTGTATGGTTTCATGGATTGAGTAAGCTCACATAAGCTCCCATAAGCTCAATAAAGCTTTTAGTAACATACTAATCAGTTTAATATAAAAAAATCTCACAAATTATAATTTGGTCAAAGATAGTCAACTGTGGCATTTGTTCTTGATTTCTGGGTTTCAAAAGAGATTTGGAAAGGAAGCAGCTTGGAATATTGGTTTAGATCCTCAGGGGAGGAAATAGGAGTTCTTGGTTCTTGGTTTCAAGCAGGAAAGCAACTTTGTAAGTTCACAAAATTCTCATCACTGTCTTTATAGAATAGCTTTGTTCATTGCTTATTACTTTAGTTGTTTATTGCTTATTCAGTATTATATAATGATAATATAACCTTAGAATAGTATCTTGTTTGTTTGAATTATTAGTTACTTAAAAAATAAACATCAATCAGTCAACATAGTATATCTTGTGTTCTTGTGTTTTGATAGCCATTTTCTATTTCTAAGTGCTTAATTAGATCTAATATATCATAATAAGTTAGTATGGATCAGTAGCATAAGCTCTTGTAACCATTTACTTCACAAATCACAAAACAGTCTAGTTACAAGTGTGTTTGGATCAGTGGATTGCATCACTAAGTTGTATGTTATTGTTGTTGTTCTGTGTTTACATAAGTCACTTAAGTTCATATAAGGTCAGTTTGACCATTAGTGTGGTCACAATTACCACAAAAAGTCAAAATCAAACTCATTCCATCACCACAGTTAACTGTGGTGAAATCTGAGTCCATAACTCATCATAGCTACTCATAAGTCATTAGAATAACTTAATTAAGTTTTATTATAACTTATTACAACATATTCAGTAATTAGATTAAGTTCAAAGTTCACATAAGTCAAACCAAATCAAGTTTCATGAAAAGTCAAATGGTCATTCTCAGATTTTCTCAAAACTAGTGGGATTTTTATAGATTTGTTTATTGAGATTCAAGCCTTGAGTTTTTGTGAAATTGTTGTCTACCAGCTCTATTTTAAGATCCTAATCAGCTTATATTTTTAGCAATTTTACCTTGGTCTCCATAAGCTAGAAAAATCACTTGCAGGGCAAAAACATTGCCCTGTGCACAGGTTTTAGTCAAAACACCAAGACCTCTTGTATGCTTATCAGTGGACCCCACATCCTAGGATTTAGCTTAATTGTAGCTTAATAGACCAGCTTATCACATCTAGGTTTAGTTTAGCCTTTAGCTTATTGTAGCATAGCTTTTAGGATCAAATTTGTGACTTGTGTAAAACAAGCTACACTGAGCACTCAGTATTTGATCACCAATCCAAAGGCTCACACAGAGCTTATTATTAAGCCAAAAGCTTAGCTTCTTGGTTTATTGTGAAGCTTAACAACCCATCTTTGAACCCCTAGGCTTAGCTTGAACCCTATTGTAAGATCGTGTTTTGATTGATTATTGTGATTCGGGAGGTCTTGGATTATGAAAGAATAAAAGCTCCATGGTTAGATTGAGAGAGTAGAGAGAGAAGGGAAAAACTATGTTTTATTGATAATGAAAATGAAAGTTACAAAACAAAGTCTCACCCCTCCATGGAAGTATGGAGGGGTATATAAAGCCTAACACAAGTAAAACTATTGCAATATTACATAACTAGTCCATGTGTTTTGGGTTAACAAGATAGCTAATGTAATCCCGTAAATGTCGTTCCATTTACGTGTTGGGATTATAAACTTTGATCCCAACAATCTTCCCCCAATGGGGCGACATAAGGGATTACTTACAACATTTCCTACAAGGACAAATAAGAATAAAGAAAGATCTTCATAAGCTCTTCAAATTGCTGAGGATGGTGACAGTTGACGCTCTTTGTCTTCATCTTGTACCTCGGCTTGAAAAAACTTTATCTTCACTTGTAGGCAAATGATGTAATATGCATGAAATGGATTAACTTCCCCCCAATTCATGCTGCATGTCTTTAGCGGCTTCTTCGTACACTTTTTTTTTTTTTGGCGAAGTTTCTGAATCAGCTTCCCCCCAAACTGACAACCGTCTTCAGCAGATTCGAAACTTTGATGTAGTCCGCATGTCTTCTAACTATTGAAGTTTTGAGTACGCAGCGGAATTTGTAGATGACACCGTAAACCACACCAAGCAAATCTGACTAGTTACTTAATCACGGTTATGCTCAATGCGGAAGCTCCGTTCGGGGGTAACATGCAAGAAATTAGCAAGATCTTCTCACATATGTAGGCTACTTCACACTTCACAACCCGCGAGAGTTGAAACGATTACACCAAAATCACAAAACTGAACCACTGATCATCTCTGCGGACGTCTCTCCGGTAGTAATAAAATTGTAAGCTCGATCACGTGAGTCTATTATGCGTCCTTGATGTGCACATTTCTTCCCCCTAAATGCAGATTCTCGTGGAAAATGAGTGTCTTCGCAAAGAAGTCAAGAAAAGTCAAAGAGGCAAAAGAACGCCCATTCTCTCTTCCCCCACGATGTCTTCGCGGAATCGGAAGCATACACACTATGTGTACGATGGAAACGGAGGCAGCGTAACCCCATGTGTCTAATTAACCGAATATGTGTGAAGTATCATAAATAGCCTGTGAGAATCAACTGCTGATAATCAACTCTACTCATTAATACTCCTCTCAACTAACACTTTAGCGACCCCATTATCATTCTGACGGCTTTTTGTAGTGACTACTGATGGAGAAAACCCAATATGACGAACTTGAGACTGAAGTAAAATAACCCGAACTTGTGACTTAAACTTGCACTATTGTCTGACTAAGAACCAATACTGAGAATTTCAATAATGGTAGGAAATCATATACCCATCCAACCTTCCTTAAATGTATATGAACGTCTCTTGAATTATCCACATCTTTTGGTGACACTTGAGCACTACAACGTAACTCCTTTAAAGTGATAGCTATACACTGTGAGCACAACAACGTAACTCCTTACATCAGGTATAACTAGACAACTCAAGTCTCTGTCATTCATACGGATAAAAGCTCGAACAAGGATCTCGAAGAATCATGCATCCAACCAACCCCGATATCTTCAAGATACTAAGTACACGCACCCGTGAAATTCCACTTCAACCTCAAATAAATAATAAAGAATTAACCCCGTAGTCACATCTAGCGGTTAAATGCACAATTCTAGCCTTTTTGACGGTTTAATCGAATCTTGATAATGGTTCCCGATCTTGTAAAAAAAACGTATCCGTATCCCCGTGAAGATTTGTAATAACCAAAATACCACACTTTTTCGCCAAATAACATTCCAAAAAATTACAATGTATTAAAATACAATGGATATCAACATTTTAACCCAACACATTGAAAATTTCGGATTAAATACATTAAGCTCAGTCCATATTGAATGATTATAATCAGCTCATTGTATTTCCAAACAGAATTTGGTCCAACTCATAACACTCTCGAATCTAGCCCAATCGAAATAGAGAACCACAAGCCCATCAACAGGTTTAGTTCACATTTCACAAACGAATTAAAAAAAAAACTTGGACCCATCCTAAATCTGATCCATCATATAGTATTATAACTGTGTGATAACCCTACATCATTTGACCTAAACATATTCACACTTATTTGTAAAATCCGCCTCCTACCTAAAGTATTCTCTCACCATTCAGCCATTCACCAATATTCTCAAAACTGCTTCAACTCTCCTTCATCAAACTGATCTAATAAAAATACGAATCCCACTTTTATCACAACCCATCTTGTTACATCACAACAGCCCACACGAATAACAAACACAAGCCACCATTCCATGGTTTTATTTAACAGTTCGAGCACAAGACAAGGCTTCAAGATCTCGTATAAGAGGTCTAAGGTAGGTTGTGTTTTTGTGTTTTCGTTTTGGACGTTGAACGAACAAAAGAAGGAGGATAACATAATTGTTATATTCTTATCTTGCTTGATTCGTATATCAAATGAAGCAAAGCTTCAATAGATCGATGATGATTTTTTATTTTGTGAACTTGACCTTCAAGGTCTGATCTTTTAGATAAAGACACGAAATAAAAGGAAACTGAGATCATGATTAATCTTTAAAGTTTTCGAATCTTGGGATTGTGGAGCTGTTGGTATCGATGGATTAGGATAGTAGTTGGTTAGAGTCGTGTGAAGGGATTTGGATTTGTCATATCATAGTAGTCTTTATATTTTTCATTTTTCCATTTTAGCATAGACTGATGATGGATTGTAAGTCTGAGCCTTTGGTATTTTGATTTGGTCAAAACGTGGTCTTCTTCTTCTTCTATTACTTTTCTCTTTGGTAAAAGCCACTTTACGCGTAACTTTATGCGTAGAAATCTTACGCGTAAACTTAACGCGTAAACAATTCTTACGCGTAAACAATCTTACACGTAGCCCATGTCTTTTGCGTAAATCTTACGCGTAAGACAAGGGTTTCTTGCCTAAGTTGAACCTTACGCATAACTTGTCCAAGTTATGCGTAGAAAAATGAAGTTACGCGTAGGATGAGGGTTTTGACCCTTTGACCATGTTCCGGTGTCCTTTTCCGTTCAGATTCCGACCATCTTTTTTGGCAACTATTACAGCTTTTGCCGACCAATATAACTGACCACGTATTTCAGACCACTTAATGACCATAAGTCTTTCATGGGTTTGGTACAAATAGTCACAAAAAGATTACATAAATCTGTAAACTTGGGACAGTTGTAGTCACGAAACAGATATATGATACTGAAAGTGAAAGATTTGGACTTTTTGACCAGTGGATGCACAATAATAAACTGTTGTAACCAAAAATTATAATAAAAAATAATACTTTGTTAAAACAGTTTAATAAAGTGATGATTTGACAATATTTTGACAAGATAATACCACAAAAATTAACCAAAACTAATAACCATAGCTCTTGATACCAATTGTAAGATCGTGTTTTGATTGATTATTGTGATTCGGGAGGTCTTGGATTATGAAAGAATAAAAGCTCCATGGTTAGATTGAGAGAGTAGAGAGAGAAGGGAAAAACTATGTTTTATTGATAATGAAAATGAAAGTTACAAAACAAAGTCTCACCCCTCCATGGAAGTATGGAGGGGTATATAAAGCCTAACACAAGTAAAACTATTGCAATATTACATAACTAGTCCATGTGTTTTGGGTTAACAAGATAGCTAATGTAATCCCGTAAATGTCGTTCCATTTACGTGTTGGGATTATAAACTTTGATCCCAACACAACCCATGCTTTGTGTGGTTTTATTTTGTTTGTTTGTTATTTGCTTCCGTATGCATGCTTTATTTTTATTGTTGGTTGATCATGTTTCTAAACTAAATAGTGGAAATACTTTACTTTGTTGTTTTGGCCTAGTCTTAACTCCACCTAAAAGTATTTTTGCAAAAGATAAGTGTAAGGGGTAACCCCAAATATGTTTTTAAGAAACAAACCGATCATGATTCTCCACAATATTAAATGAACATGTATATTCGTATCTGTTAGAGTCAAATGCTTGTATTGAGTCATAATGAAGTTTTGCAGGATTTTCCAGGAAGTAGGACCAAGTTTTTCCAGAAATTTTCCGGAAACTTAACATAAGAATTTCTGCAGGTCACTTATGACGGCGTCAAGAGTTAACTCTTGACGGCGTCACGTTTAAAAATCTGGAAATTTTACCGGTTTTGTTTTTCTAACGGAGTCTTATGGTTTTTGTGAATTATTAAGTTTTATAATCTCCAAGAAATCTGCAAACTTCATTCCACAAGCATTATATCTTATCTTGTTTTCTAGGATTTAGTAACTTATATAGGATGCCGCCGATTTTACGCGAGGTTGTTTTGTCTATTTTCTCAGGATTTACAGGTTATGTATGACAAGAAGATGATTTACATTCTGGAAGGGAAGCTTTGATTGTTCATTTTCTTGGAGGAAGATTTAACCTGGCCACCTTATTATCCATACCGAGCGAATCAGGGGAGTATTTGATTTCATTCTTTTTACTTTTTCACTTTTACATTCTTTACTTGAACATTGGGGACAATGTTCATCCTAAGTGTAAGGAGAGGGTAAAATGATGATACCTTACATGTACACTTTCGCTTGAGTTTGTTTTGTTTAATGGTAGATGTGTAATAAAAGTATGAGAAATACTTGTTAGTGTAATTTTAGCGCCAAATTTAAAATTTTTTACAACATTTAGGAGTGAAACTTTAGCCATAGCAAGCGTCTCATGGATAGGAGATTGTATGACTAGCACATAACCGTATATTCAGAAAAATTTTCCACCCAAATATGTGAGGTTCGCCTTTAGATTTGATAGGAAAAGCATTTACTATTAGTGCTTATGAGTGTACCGGTAGCATTTAGATTCTAGAACTTGCGTTAGTGATGCATCCCGAGACCGCTAGTGAGACTACATTCGTGTAGTAGGATTTACTACATGATAAGAGGCATTAGGATCACCCTTGTGTTAAACCCGTATTACAATTACTTGACCGTTTAAGTCATATTACTTGGCTAGTTAAGTCAACTAATTTTTCCCACACCCTTAGCGTTGTACTCATTTTTAGTACACGAAACCCCTAGTACACCTCTCCGAGCCTATCTTTTCGTTTCTAACTTTAAGCATTTTACTTAAAGGAAGAATTTGTTACACCCCACTTAAATGTACAACTAAATCGCCTTAGCCTTCCGTGTATGCGCTCATTTTTAGTGCATTATTGTTATTTGTTAAACCCTAAGTTAACTATCTAATTGATTACATGGTTGCTAAGTCGAGTCATATCCTTGTACATATTGTTTTGGGACGATTGGGACTCATGGGTAAAGTACTTATTTTATGGAATAATGGGGAAGAACATCATATTATTACCCCCATATGTACGTTAATCTTAAAAGTACTACAAGTGTTTTGATTTTCTTAATTCGAGTCATTAGATTAGTTTAATGTAAAGTATGTAAAGATTCAAGTGTAAGGGAAATGTTTATCCCCTATGATGTATTATTTTGGATGGTAGGGTAAGAGTGTATGCAAAAAAAAAAAAAAAAAAAAAAAAAAAAAAAAAAAAAAAAAAACGAAAAATCAAGAAAAAGAAAAAAAATATAGAAAAAGAAAAAGAGAAAAAAACATACGGACTACCATCCATTTTCATTCTATGTTTATTTTATGTTTTTGTTATTTTTCATTTATTAACATAAGTCGAGTCTAGTCTTGGCTTAGCAATGCCATATTGTACATGTAATTGACCAAGATTGTTAACTCGCCACCAGTAAAACTTCCTTTATCAAACAAAACCGTGTATTTCATATCCCTACACCTAACATTACAACCCTTTAAAAGACCTCTTTGATAGTTTATCCTAGGTGCTTACGCCATGTGGTGAAGGTTTGATCCTTTCCCAAGCCTATGGTAATCTATTTTGCTATGACAGGTAGTGAGAGATATCTTCCGTTCCCATATTGTAATTTACACTTTATTACACCCGAGAGATGTGAGTATCTAAACACTATTTGTGAGGTGCTTGTGTATGACCTCCGTGCTTGTCTATTGGTCTTTAGTGGAACGATTATTTGTTGTAATTACTTTTATATTAGTGTTAAATGACCCCTAACTTGTATTTTGAGTAGAATAAAAGCGCATTTGCTTGAGAACAAGCAAATCTCAAGTGTAAGGGTATATGATGAGGCGAAAAATGAACCACTTTTAGGGGGTCATTTAAGCCCGGAATTGAATTTATTTGATCAAATATTGCCCTAAATCGTTCCTTTTGTGATTTTAGGTACTTTGGGAGTGAAATCTGGAAAAGGAAGCAATTCGGAAGTTTTTGGAGCACAAAAGTGAAGAAAACGCCAAAGTCTTAATTTTCCTTGCTGGGAACAGTAGGTGACGGCGTCAAGAGCAACACCCTGACGGCGTCAAGAGTAAATTCCATGACGACCCAGTACATAATGGACGGCGTCACGAAGTAGGGCGTCAAGAGTAAAATTCATGACGGCCTGGAAATGCTAATACATGACGGCGTCAAAAGTAGATCAAGGCAGTCCGAGAAATATTTTGGCGGCGAGGTGACGGCGTCACAAGCTTTGTCTTGACGCCGTCAGACCCTATTTCCTATATATAGTTTTCTAATTTTCACATTAAAAAAAGAAGAAGTTTTGGAGAAACCCTAAGTACGAACTTGGTGCGAATTTTACAGGTTTTTCAATTGAGATAAGTATTCTTTTAATTCAATCAATATGTCTATGTGTTGGTTGTCTATATCTTGTTCTTGTCTTAATTCCATCATGCTAGGCTAGATCTATCTTGTGTTTGCTTGGATCTAATGAAACCTAGATGTTAATTATGTGTTGATTACTTGTTTGTAGTTGTTTTGGATGAATGAGTTCGATGTTAGGATTAAGAAAACTGGCAGATCTCCAATTGGTAACATGCTTGAACGTCTTAGGAAACATGAACTGACGTGCACTAGGTTTTATTGGTTGTATTTAATGCATGAGCCACTGTTTATAATCCCTATGGTTGTGCTGGGCCTGGTATAGGAGGAGATAAGAGCTCATAGGATTGGGGAGTTAAGTGCGCCACCTCATAAATGGTATTAAGGAATACAATCCGTCATCCATACAACTATAACAAGTAATTAACGTGTAAAAGATGTCTAGGGAGTAGTGAAATCTAAGTAAACACATTTTCTCTCCACTTATTGCTCACAACATTAGTTAATTTAGTTTATTTTCATTTCTAGTATTTTATTTTGATTGCATCTTTAGTATTGGGTTAGTTGACTAGCAACTAATTCCGCCCAAATCCTTCAAACCCGAGATTTTTACTTGCTTTCTAAAAAATATAAAAATACAAAAACAATCATCTCTCACCTTTAGAACTAGTATTTAGGTTTTCTAATCCTAGCGACACTATTCCTAGCTGAACGATCAATCCCCCGGTACTTGTCACTATACTATACTACAACGATCAGGTACACTGCCTGGTGGGGGTTGTAAGCTTCTCAAGATCCCTTGAGAGGTAAAGCCTGGTGCGATTCCCACGTATCAGGATCATACTTCAGATTGGCTCAGGGTGGCTCCTATATCTGGATTGGGTCAAACTATGAATGCCCGGACATATCGTTGTGTGTTGTGCTATCGGCTGGGTGTTCCTCTTTTCACTGTTCAGGTACCGTGTTCAGCTTGTTATCGTGTTTTTACTGGAGATAGTTATGGGGATCACGCGGTTTCTTGTGCGGGTATTGTTGGCATTAAACATCGGCATAATATTGTGCGTGATGTTCTTGTTGATATATGCTCTAGGTCCCGAATTTCAGCTCGTAAGGAGGTGGATATTGGGCTTTATGGTGATAGGGATAGATCTTTACGCCCAGCTGATATATTACTTTACTCTTGGGATGGTGGGCTTGATGTTTGTGTTGATCTTACGGGGTCGTCACCTTTGACGCAATCTGGTATGATTGATTTTATGCCAGGTCGTGCGGTTATTGAAGCTGCTCAACATAAACGTGTCAAGTATGAGGCCAAATGTGTGGATATTGGATATGTGTTCCTCCCCTTCTCTTTCTCCTCTTTTGGAGAACTTGAGAAAGATGCAATAACTTTTCTAAAGCGTATTCGACGTTTCTCTACGACTCAAGACATTGGAGCGCGGGCTGCCGTTCATATTTTTAATAGGATTGGTTTCGCTATTGCTAGAGGTGTGGGGGCCCAGTTGGTTTCTCGGCTCCCCACCAATTTCTTGTAAAATCCTATTTTTTGAAGCCGCGCAACGTAAACGGGTCAAGTACGAGGCTAAATGTGCTGATATTGGATATGGGTTCCTCCCCTTTTCTTTCTCTTCTTTTGGAGAACTTGAAAAAGATGCAGTGACCTTATTAAAGCGTATTCGACGATTTTCTATGACACAAGACATTGGAGCACGTGCTGCCCCACATATTTTTAGTAGGATTAGCTTTGCTATAGCTAGAGGTGTAGGGGCCCAGTTAGTTTCTCGGCTCCCCACCAATTTCTTGTAAATCCTATTTGTTTTTAATAAAGTGATGTTATAATAAAAAAATAAAATAAAATAAATAATAATAATAATAATAATAATAATAATAATAATAATAATAATAATAATAATAACAATAATAATAATAATAACAATAATCATAATAATAATAATAATAATAATAATAATAATAATAATAATAATAATAATAATAATAATAATAATAATAATAATAATAATAATAATAATAATAATAATAATAATAATAGTGAGAGGGGAGTGGCTAGTTAAGTAAACAAGAGGACCAACTCCGTAAACTTTTCAAAATATCCCGACACCCTCAACTCGAACTCGTTCCCATTATTTTAAAATTCCATGATACGTTTGTTAAATATATAAAACAAACCGTAAATCAAAACTTTAAACGTGTTAGGTTATTCCTAGTGCCGGAGTCAACGTAGTGCCTAAAAGACGTCTCAAACAATAAGTCATGACATAAATTCCATATCAAAACAATAATTCAACTTTAATTCCACAGAAACTTCATAATTTGAAACCACGGTTTAAATTTTACAAATCCGGTGCGAATAAAATTACAAACATTTAATTATCATTAAACTTTAACGTAATGCGGGTTTTGAAATTGTCTCCCTAAATTGCCAGTTGTCACATGTATTTAGCTCTTGAATGACTTCAAGATCTAAAGGTGCTCCCACTTGCTTTTGTAAGTGGAGACTAATCTCCAAGTACTCAGCATCTTGATTAACAATAAATTGTTTTCAAGTGGGACATCCAAAATACATCATTAGTTCTTGACTCTGGTTTGTTAATTACTTACTCTTAGGTATATAACAAATTCATAACTAAAATCAAGACATAATGGGATTCATCCCATTCCATAATACTATGGTGTCTTAAATTCCTTTTGGGTTGGTACCATATTGTGTGTACACATGGCACATCAAATTTTCTAACCTTGATTGCTTTGGAGGTAAAAGAGTTTAAGTCATCAAAGATCAAACAATATCCATGATAGACATACCAGAAAGTTGTGGTATTCCACATGGATAGATGTTGTGAGACTATCACACAACTCATTAGATGAACTTATATTCTTTGGCTTACGTATCTGCCAACCAAGTCATACAAGATGGCATCAATAGTATTTTTAGCCTACTGCATACTTTATATTAAAAGTCTTTGACCAAGTCAATGAACTTTATGTGCATGTTTTGACTAGAAAACATAAACATAAAATATTTTATTATACGTCGTAAGTGCATATGTCTTAACAAGAAGACATAACAAGTTAACGTCTTGCTTTACTTTATAAGTCTTTCAACAATTAACGGAATTGATGTTTATGTCTTTACAAGAGACCTAAACATATTCAACTAAAGTAATTATGAGTGCCAACAATTGGCCTCAATAGTAATTTCAAGTTAATTACATACTTCATGATTATGAATTTATAAGAAGACATAATCATATTTACTAAACAATTTAGCGAATATGTTGAAGTAGCTTTTCACGTTATCTTGACATTTTTTCTAATTAGGGTAACATACACTTTTTGTGTATAATTCCTAGTAGAACCTTAGTTTTCTTACCTTGCAGTCAAGAAAAACCATTAGTCATATTGTTATATGTTGTACCTTGCACACAATTAAGATTTCTCCCACTTGTGCATGGCACAACATCATGCAAGTAGATATGATAGTGTCATAGATAACATATGATTTTAGTCAAAATCAAAATATAGATGTTTAGAACTTTTATCGCATTTATAATGAATCATGCATAACAATTTTATTGATAACATTTCAGGAAGTAACATCAGGAACGCGACAAGTTATCTAATAAAATTTTATGCAATGGTTCTCATAAAAACTATGATGCTTCACATGTGGAAAGTAATGTATTATTTCAAGACAATATAGAAATAAGATGGGTAACTTGTAAGTTAATAGAGCCTAAAGCTCCCACTGGATTAGAGAACATTACATGTGTTTCATCACCAGTAATACAATCACGTAGCTCCCACTGGATTAGATAACATTATAAGTGTTACCTCACCAGTGGAGAGTGAGTGTCGATTTGATACTTTCCTTCTTTCTTTGAATATCTACACATTATTGCTAATGTGAGTCACTTTGACTAGTAAACATGTACTTAGGTATTCAAGGAAGTGCATCAAGTTCTAACATATAGATGATGGGCTAGCCATCATTTTTAACTTGAAAATATGCTTGCATTTCCTCCATGTTCATTGCCTTTACCATTTTGCGGTTTATTGATATTTCCTTTTTCTAATTATTTAAACTCATTTCAGTTTGGTAGCTATAGAAAACATGTTCTCTAGTTATCCAAATATCTTATATTTCTTCAAGGTTTCAAAACTGGAACTAGGGTTATAAAACGAACTTGATGGAATAAGATGTGCAACCATACTTAACCGTTTTGACTTTTACAAGACATCACGATTTCTAGAGTATGTGTGCTTTGAGTTTGATTATAATTAGGACAATTCAAATATTCCTATTATAGCTTTTCCTCATAAAGAAAAAGGATAGGAACGAGTCTCTTTCTTACACGGAAAGAGAGACTTAGTTTGATCCTTTTAACAGGAAAAGAACAAACTTTTGTTTACGGTTTGTGTTGCATTAATTCATTAATTGAATTCACAAAGTTCATATTTAGTATTTTCGATAATTATCTTTTATAAATTAATTACCCCATGTTTTCAATTAAAAACAATTAATTTACAAAAAAGGCTAAGATCCACATTGTGCTTCTACTATCACATCGGTTGATCTGCTAGCAATAGTAGATTCAATTGGTAGGCGACGATCACCAATTGCATTACAAGTGCAACTCTTATATCCTTATGCGACTCATGGCATCTAGTGTCAAACAACTAGTGTCATGTAGGCATGTTTAGTCAGATTTTTACGTCGGGTCAAGGTCTCACCGCTTAACTCGATTAAGTCATCCAATATGAGGACATGCGAGAATATATCTAGGTCTCACGCATAGAGAATAGTCACCTTGGGTTATAATTCAACCTAGGTCCCACGCATAGGCAAAAGGTAATTGCAAGTGTTCTCAACATTGGACGGCATGACTTAAATTTTGACGGGTAAAAGTTTTGATGTGAATAAAAAAAGTGTATGAAAAGAGCATGCATCATCCTTCGAGCACAAGTTAAAAACTTTTCTTAACTTAAGTCTAATCACTATTTTAATTTATGTGTGTCGAGTTGTCCATTTTCATGACTAACATCCATCCTACGTGGATAATAAGTTTGGACAATACATAAATGAAATAACATACATAACAAGTTTAGGTGTTATATAAAAACAATGATTTCAAGTTTCAAAAACTTAGTAAAACTAAATCAAAAGACTTAGTTTTGAAAATGGTTTGTGTTTCATTTTAAGTTTATAGAAAACTATTTGCAATTTACATATGATCACAAGATATATAAAAAGCAAAAACAAACACACAACCACAATATGCAAATTCTCTACCGATGAAAAAAACCTATGCTTGGTCTCGTGAGCCATCACGAGAACCAAGAGTCAACTAGGGAAAAACCACAGAACTACACGGAGAACTCCCACTTGCTCCAAGACAATCAAGAGCAAGTTGGAAGCCCATAATGCACATGAAAAGTAGTTGTTGTCCTTCCAGAATTTCTGTGTTTGGGGGCCCAAAAGTTCATGAAGGAGTCTTCCCTGGGCTCAGCTCAAAACTAGAAACTTGTAGGCCCATGTCTTGAGTACCTACAAAAATTTTAGCCGAAAAATCCTTACCAATCATCGGGAAACTCTATTTTACAAACTGGTGTTCCAGCAGTCATTTTCCGGCAAAATGTCTTTAACTCTTTCGCTTTTCACCACCAAGCAACGATTACATGATATTGAAAGTAAAATACAACTAATCTACTCTTAACCTACTGTAAAAGTGCCCAAATAATGGCTACAACCAAAAAGAATATCATTACATAAATGACGAAACAATGGCAGAAACCCCAAAACACGAAATTTAAACAACATACACAACAATCCAGGTCACAAGTGGTCTAGGTTTTCATCGGCTTTTCATATACACATAATAATACCATAAAATTATGATCAAGACATGGTGTTGGCGAATTCCATGGCCAAACATGCATGTATTTTCCATGGAAATAAAATAAATGACAAGAAATAAATTGTTAGCCAACGAAATCGAAGAAATAATTAACAAGAATTAAAACCCCGATTGGTACGCGTGTCAAATGGCTCAAGGATCAAAACCCACTGATATTAGGACCTTCAAAATACCATTTTACCACAGAAAAATTGGGCTATGGGGCTGAATCAAAACCGTTTAAAAAACTGATAAAAACAAGCATTTTAGGCCATTTAACACGTACCCGACAAGTAACCAATTAACGTATGCATAACAAATGGCCATGGGACCAAAAAGTGCAGATCATAAGACCCCTAAAAGCTCGTTCAATGTGAAAAAAATGGAGCCCTAGGGCTGTTTTAACCATGACTTCAAAAATCATCAAAAAAAACACCCGTTTTAGCCATTTTTATGCATACCCGATAATCATATGGCACATATGATGGCTCGTGATACCACTATATGTGATGTTGAATATATAATCATTAAAGAAACATATAAATGTAGTGGAAAAACATGACCAACAACGGATCCATATTGCCATATGATTAATCAAATAATAAACAACAACATGTTATACCTTTGTAGCGTAAACGGTAGAATCGTATGGAGACCATCACCAACACCACGAACCACCTAGGAAACCAAGTGACCAAAATAGATCATCTCTATGATGGAAACACATTACACATCATAGAACACCACCCGATGCTAGTCTTGACTTTGTAACACCAATTCTTGAATCAACCTACAATAGATAAAGTCAAGAGAGATAAAAAAACAAACCTTAGATGGGTTATGGTTTTGCCGTCACCTAAAGGAGAGGAGGAGGAGGAGAGAATATCTTAATTAGGTTAAATTGATAAGTAGTAAAGATATGACTAAATCACATTTAATCTTATCATGTAACCACTTACACTTTGCCCCTTGAAAAGCTCCATAAGCCCCTCTAGACCCCCTTCCTTGGCCGGCCACTATGTGGGCCCACAATGGGCTTGCTATTGGGTCCTTAGTTTTTATATCATTTCACACTTATGAGATCTAGAGAGAGAAAGATGATAAGTTTTAGAGAGAGAAAGAAACAAGAGAGGAAATAAGAGAATTTCTTATTCCTAATGAACAACCAACCAACACCCCTCAAATGAGAGGTTACATAGTATTTATAGGCCTTGTCTAGGGCAACTTACATCTTTCACATAATATCACTTATAGCCCTTAGACTTTGGCAAAACATGAAAACCTTAATAATCTAGCATAAAACATATTAATTCTTTAACGTAAAAACATAATATTGTACCCTATTATAAGACTCATTGACTCAATAATGATCGTCACTTCAAGTGTTCCCAACAATCTCCCCCTAAGGGACGATCATTGAGATCTCTCTTTGATTGCATTTATGATCATCACTTTTGCATTTCCAACAATCTCCCCCTAAAGGGGTGATCATTGAGATCTCTTTTGCGACCTGTGGGTTATGGGTCCACCAATAGAAATGACTGATCTTTTGACTTCTTTGATGCTTGTCGTTTTGAACTTTGAGTCTTTGTGTAATAACTTTGCTAGATTCTTTGTTCCAATCATGCTTTGTGATCTTCGCACTTCGTTCTTGTTGTTGTGATCAAATGATGGTGTACTCTGCCTTTTACGTGAATTGGAGTAGACAACTAGAATAAATAAAGTGCAGGGACTACTAATGTAATATTGTAAAAGTTGTCTTATGTAAGGACTATAAATACCCCTCAAGGCTTCACTTGAGGGGTGTGGGTGTGCAACATAATTTATCATAATAAAAGTATCTTTGTTTCACCTCACCTTCTCTCTACTTTCTCTCTCTAGAATAATGGCATATTTTGATCAACCTCGTCCTCCAGAAGGTAATTCTTGGGTTATACAATTGGCATCAGAGCTAACCGGGGGCGAATCGTGGTGTTTTGTGGTGAAAAATCGTGTTTTTGGGTGAAAAATCGCGTTTTTGGTTGAAAATAATCGGATCTGGTACTGTTCATCAAGAGATTATCGAGTTTGGATTTGATTTTGTCGAGTTAGAATAAATTTTTCGAGTTAGAAAATTTTTTATCATGTTTGGAGTGGTATACCGAGTTTGGGTACCGAGTTTGAAAGATTATATAGAGTTTGGGTACCGAGTTTGAAAGGTTTATAGAGTTTGGGTACCGAGTTTGAAAGGTCTATAGAGTTAGGGTACCGAGTTTGAAAGATTATATAGATTTTGGGTACTGAGTTTGAAAGGTTTATAGAGTTTGGGTACCGAGTTTGAAAGGTTTATAGAGTTAGGGTACCGAGTTTGAAAGATTATATAGAGTTTGGGTACCGAGTTTGAAAGGTTTATAGAGTTTGGGTACCGAGTTTGAAAGGTTTATAGAGTTAGGGTACCGAGTTTGAAAGATTTCATAGAGTTAGGGTACCGAGTTTGAAAGGTTTTATAGAGTTAGGGTACCGAGTTTGAAAGGCTTATCGAGTTAGTTCAATTTTTTGGCGAGTTAGCCTTGGTTCTTTATCGTTCATCGAGTAAGGATTTTTTATTTGGTTAACACTAAACGAAACTCTGCCAAAATTACAAGAGCTTATCGAGTTACAAAGATCTTATCGAGTTAGAAAAGATTTACCGAGTTTGATGGTTACCGAGTTAGAAAAGGTTTGAAGGTTACCGAGTTAGGAAGCTTTACCGAGTTTCAAAGGTTACCGAGTTAGGGACATTATCGAGTATGCAAAGTGATTTCCAAATTTTAAGGGAGAAAATTTTCCAATTATATTTTTGGAGGGAAAATCTGAAATCACTACGAATCAACGAGATTGAATTTCATACTTCACCAAAAACACACCACGAATTGCTTAAAAGATCCTGACCAAGATTCACCAAAGATCAATGGCTAAATTTTGAACGTTATCAAAGGTGGCTACGGGGATAATTTGTTTATTACTTATTTGAGCTTGAAGTGACGTTTCACGGGTTCGTGCACTTAGTATCTCAAAGTCTAGGGGTTGGTTGGATGAAGACTTTTGAAGATCCTTGTTTGAGCATTCATGAGATAGTGATTAAGACTTGGACATCTAGCTATGTGTGAGATCTATAAACGCATAAGTTGGTTCTTAATGCTTACAATAGCTATCACTTTAAGGAGTTACGTTATAGTGCTCAGTGTCACATAAGGTTGTGGATTGTTCAAGAGACGGATATACAATAAAGGATGGATGGTTGGGTATATGCCACTACCTATATTGTAAGGAGTAACGTTGTTGTGCTCAGTATAGGTTCTTAATCAGGATAGTACAAGCGTAAGTCACAAGTCTGGAGAATTTTACTTCACACTCAAGTTTGTCATATCGGGTTGTCTCCACACGTGGTCACTTACTATTAGCCAATGGAAGTGAAAAGAGGTTGATCTGAGATGAATTGTAGAGAGAATAGTTATTGCCATTTCACTCATGGGGTATTGATTTGTATGTTGCTTCCAGTTGATATGTTTATGTACACATATTTATGATGATTCCGAGAGATCATCATCATCCAGGAGGGAGAAATGTGTACATCGGGGCTTTTATTGAAGAACTGAAAGCATTCTAAGTGAGTTGAAGATGACGATATGATGCTCCCCAAACAAACCTGTGAAGAAGTTACATATTATCAGTCTAAGATTCATTTTCCGCTGTGCATGAGACTGAAGATTATTTGGGCAGAATTCAAAGATACTTCTTCAACAAGCATCAAGGTTATATCAAACAGGTTGTCTATTTGGGAGGGAGCATGTAAAAGAAAATGGTTTACTAATTGGGAGGGAGTAATAACCCAATTAGATTAGCAAGTGATTCGTCTACAAGTAAAGAAAGATTGCTAGGGATATTTTTGAAGAAAAGAGCTATGAAGTCTTCCTCAGCATTGCTGCGCTTACTTTGATTGTTTTATTTTACTTGTTAGGAATCATTGTAACCAATTCACGTATATCTCCAGCTGGAGGGAGATTGTTAGAAATGAAGCTGAGCGATATTTACGTGAATTGGAGTAGACAACTAGAATGCATAAAGTGCAGGGACTACTAATGTAATATTGTAAAAGTTGTCTTATGTAAGGACTATAAATACCCCTCAAGGCTTCACTTGAGGGGTGTGGGTGTGCAACATAATTTATCATAATAAAAGTATCTTTGTTTCACCTCACCTTCTCTCTACTTTCTCTCTCTAGAATAATGGCATATTTTGATCAACCTCGTCCTCCAGAAGGTAATTCTTGGGTTATACACTTGCTCATTATTGGCCCGGTCCTAAAACACTAAGTCTAACTTCGTGTTTAATGGACCGTTACTGATCTCAAGTTACGTAGTCGTTTATATATTGTAAATACGATAAATACAATCTATAAAATGGTGTCTCTGTGTATAAGTGTGTTACCCCATAGGCTCACATATGTCTAGCCATATAATTATTTATTATGACACGAGTATACTCCAACAGTTTCTTCTAAATATTTTGCGTATGAAACATGTGGGAGACTAGAGGTATAAGATATAAGAAAAAAATGAAGGCTAAAATGGGTGTGTTCTGCTATAAAATTGATTACTTACCCGAATCTTCTTAACGAAGCCAAACACTGCCCAAACAGTTTCTTCGAAACACTCAAACCGAGTACTTGCTTAAATATAAGCGGATAAGCAATCCTGGTCTCCTTCTAAAAAGGTGTTTGGGTTTGCTTAGTTTTATTACTTATCTGCTTATCTTAAAGGAGTTTAGAGTTCTTGGAGAATCTAAATTGTTTCTGCTTATCTTCTTAGTTTGGTGCAAAATAAGTAGTTATCATTAAGGAGTTTACGATATGCGTACTTGAGATAAAACCTAGAAATCATTTTAAATAGATATGTAGCCCTAAAATATTGTTCCTTCTACTATCCAAAATATTAGTTTAAGATAAACATGAAATAAAATCAAACACTAAATCCTGTACTGCATATTTTTAGCTACTTATCTAGTTCTACTTATAAGCAGAAAAAATAAGCAATCCCAAACACCCTCTTTGTATTTACAAGAGATCCAAGAAGTCCAGAATCACTTGCTGAGTTGATGTTTCATTATCGCTTTTTGACAGATTGTGTGCGAGCTGAACCAGTTATACTAAAAAAAAACTTGAATCATCAAGTGATGTTGTGGCACTTCTGAGAGCTTATGCTGGGGACAGACCCACGTGGAGGAACCCACATCACCCATGGATAGCGGACTCAAAGTTCAAACTCAAAGGTGTCCCAACTCTAATCCTGTGGGAGAATGGGGGAGTTAAAGGTCACCTTCAAGACCACGAAGCACACATTGAACGCAAGATTCAAGACCTTATCAATACCAAATGAACTTTTTCAAGTGTTTCCTAACATGTAAGTCTTACAGTGCAGAAGACATGAATATGTAAAATAGTTGCACTATGCACAATAGCAATGTAAACGAAACTATGTGACTCTTCTTCTGAACAATGACTTTCTCATAAAACATATATATCCTGTGGTCTGAATAACTTGCTATCCAAACAACCCGTAAACATGGTAACTTTGTGGATTCTATTAGCCTAACTAGACCCTAACACTTCAGACATTTTTTTCTCCGTTAACTTACATATACAAACATCCCGCGGCAACGCGCGGGCTAAAAACCTCGTTATTATAAAAGGAGGCATGTACACTACGTAATATTCATCTTTGGAATTGGTGGTTTTCTGTGTGCTATGCCGTAGAAGAGGAAAAGAGGCAGCAGTTTGGTTTGTAGCTTGTAAGGGTAAACCCTTCGGGGTTTTGCCCCGGTACTCAACTAGGGGATTCATACCATTTGATTTGAACAATATGTAATTACTTTTCGACTTTCATTATTCAATTCTGTTTCATTATTTATTGTTAATAATAATTGATTTTGTTTTTATTGTCGAATAATTTGTGTCTATTACTTGTTATGATCTTTGATTAATTAATTATTATGATCATTTAATTAATTAATTATTTTGTGTTTAATTGTTTGACATTTATTATTGATTTATTTATTTCTCTATATGCATACTTTCTTAGCTTGTCTTAGAACACTTTACTTTTAAGGGTCTTGATATTTGGCAGTCCTTCGAGGGGAATGTACGATGTGACCGTGCCCGCATTTCATTAGAAGGTTGTGACTTGGTAATCGTTAAGACGAACCGTAGATGCTTTCATTACCATACACTTGCGAATTGACCAAAGGATCACCTACCAAATAGATAGTCTCTAAAACCTTCTTCCAAAACATCTCTCTTATAATAGAAAAAGTATCACATAATTTATCGTACATGCAAAAGTATCCTAAACAAAAATTTAACTCAAAACCCCGTGCGTGCATGAGAATCTGAAACTATTGGTATCATATTTTAGAATCACCTATATGACAAAATAGAGCTAACAAAAATCAAACCCAACACCCTTCCGTGGACGGGATCTAAAACTATACATATTAAACAACATTAGTACTATATTTACTTTCAACAACTAATCTAACAAAAATCAGACCCGAAGCCCCGTGCGTGCATAGATAAAACCTAATTAAAATACTAACAAATATCAAAGATGATATGGTGGTTGTTATACGTAATTTCAAAGTTATTCGCAATAACTTGACTTACAAATACACAAATCATCCATACAAAATTAGTTTTGGTAGAACCGCATGTCTGTCAAACACATTTAATGGTGAATTTAATAATCCTGGATTTGAAGTGATCAAGTTTTCTGACATAATATCAATGAAGTTAGAACCGGTATTACCTGTTCGTATGTGCTACAATATATATACAATTTTATTTGTTACCAATAAGTTAATTTAATAGTACACACATATTCTTTACTGTTGATGTTATTTGTGTTGAAGATATTGAGGGTGAGATATTTGGTTGGGAGTGTGAACTTAGAGAAGACCAAAATTTTCTGCTACATCTTGGTAAAAGATATTGATCAAGCCGTGTTTGGTTAGTGATTAAATGTGATAAAAGTGTTGGGCTTTCAACAAGATGATCAGCCTAATAGCATTTATGCTTGGACAGGGATATACTTGCTTTTACTTATCGATTATATCTAGGCTCAAGTCCAGGTATGACATAGTCTTGACTTCACTGTAATTAGTTCATTGTAAAAACCGATTATGTTGTTATTCCGAATACAAATAGCCACTAGTACAAAAAAGACCTATGGTCACACATGGTCGATTTGGAACAACCACACATTCAAATATTTGTGTGGCTGAAGGTAGGTAAATTGACAGCATTTACGAATTATTCACACATGAGCATTTCGAATGTGTGACCATAAGACCTCTATTGCCACACAATCGACCCTTATGTGACTAAACGTAACTGGCGATTTTATTCCAGATCATTTAGTCACATATGCATTTGGAACGTGTGACAAATACAAGTAACCTTGATGCCATATATGGTAACACTAAACTTATAGTCACATTTGCTTCTAATAGTATGACCAAATGCCATATACGGTCACACAAAACAGTTTGTCACACATTATTTAAGTGTAGCCAAAATCCAGTACATATAGTCACACTAAACAGTTTGTCACACATTATTTAAGTGTAGCCAAAACATGATTTGTGTGACTAAATGTTAACAAAGGCCACACAAAAACCCAATTCATGTGGCAAGTGGATGATCAATAGTCACACAAAATACACATTCCTTCACTTTAAATAGCATATGGTCACAATTATTAACACGTTTGGTCACTTGATGGTTAGTTGTATGTGACTAAATACACTCCCAAAAACATGCTTTTTGTGACTAAATGTTACCAAAGGCCACACAAAAACCAAATTCATGTGGCAAGTGGATGATCAATAGTCACACAAAATACACATTCCTTCACTTTAAACAGCATATGGTCACACTTATTAACACTCTTGGTCACTTGATGGTTAGTTGTATGTGACTAAATTCACTCCCAAAAACATGCTTTGTGTGACTAAATGTTACCAAAGGCCACACAAAAACCAAATTCATGTGGCAATTGGATGATCAATAGTCACACAAAATACACATTCCTTTACTTTAAATAGCATATGGTCACACTTATTAATACTTTTGGTCACTTGATGGTTAGTTGTATGTGACTAAATACACTCCCAAAAACATGCTTTGTGTGACTAAATGTTAGTAAAGGCCACACAAAAACCAAATTTATGTAGCAATTGGATGATCTATAATTACACAAACCATACATTCCTTCACTTTCAACACCATATGGTCACACTTATTAACACTTTTGGTCACTTGATGGTTAGTTGTATGTGACTAAATTCACTCCCAAAAACATGCTTTGTGTGACTAAATGTTACCAAAGGCCACACAAAAACCAAATTCATGTGGGAAGTGGATGATCAATAGTCACACAAAATACACATTCCTTCACTTTAAACAGCATATGGTCACATTTATTAACACTTTTGGTCACTTGATGGTTAGTTGTATGTGACTAAATACACTCCCAAAAACATGCTTTGTGTGACTAAATGTTAGTAAAGGCCACACAAAAACCAAATTAATGTGGCAATTGGATGATCAATAGTCACACAGAATACACATTCATTAACTTTAAACATCATATGGTCACACTTATTAACACTTTTGGTCACTTTATGGCTAGTTATATGAGAGTAAATACACTCCCAAAACCATGGTTTGTGTGACTAAATGTTACCGAAGGCCACATAAAAACCTAATTCATGTGGCAATTGGATGATCAATAGTCATAAAAAATACACATTCCTTGACTTTAAACAACATATATGGTCACTTTATGGTTAGTTGTGTGTGACTAAATACCCAAAAGAAACATGCTTTAATTTGTGTGAATAAATGTTACAAAACGGCATACAAATATCAATTTCATGTTGCAATTGGATGAACAATAGTCGCACAAAATACGCATAAATAACAGCTCAAACATTTTTTGTTTGCTTAATTAAGGTAAATTTATTAAGAAAGTGAGCCATAAAGGCAATGTTACATGAAACAACAACCAAACAAAACTATACAGCCATAACATAACACAAACACCTAAATACATTGGACAATTCCCAAGCTAGTATTACATAACATGGTTCACTTGGATTTTCGTATAACAACACCTCCACAGTCGGTTCGATAGTAGTCAGTTCGTGATTCGTTACCCAAGTCACGTCAATCCACACGTGGCAATATGTTATCATTGTGCTGGTGAATGACGGTACTAAATTCCTCATCGACTTCATCATACTTATCTTTGTAATTCTTGGGAGGTGTCTTAAACACAATAGACAATTTTTTATCTAACTGGTCTTGCACATAAAACACTTTTCGTGCTTGTGAGGCTAATATGAACGGATCAACCTTGTGGCCTAAATTATTTAGGTCAACCAATGTATTCCCAAGAATAGTATCGCGTTTCACACCACCTTTGCGATTAACCCAATCACATTTGAAAAGAGGAATTTGCCTGTAACGGTAATCTAGCTCCCATATCTCTTGCAAAACCCCATAATAAAACGCTTGCCTTGTGGTTGCAACTTTTTAGATATGTGCATATCTAATGCCTCAACACTAACCTCACTGTTCTGGTAAACTTTGCCTTCATGACATTTCATATGAAAGGTATACCCATTGATGATATATGCATCGTATTTCACTACGTTGGCGCGTGGTCCATATGATATCCACCTTACAGTTTCTGATACACTTTCTTTGTCGATGTTCAACTCTCTCTCAACCTGAATTTCATTACAAGTTGGAAGGATTTAGTATGGCATCCTAATTGCATTCCCAAACACACATTCATTCTATGTCTGGCAGTGAAAACTAAACTATGTATATGGCAGTGAAAAAAAGAGTCAATTATAAATAGCATAAGATTAATTACCTCTTTGCGTAACCACTTAGCAAAAGATTTAGTGTGTTCATTCTCCAGAAATGCCATTGGTTTACCCGGGTTTTGTGTTTTCAAAACCTGCTTGTGTCGCCTGAAACAACGTGTTTGATTATTTTATTTGATAGATCATTTTAAGTAAGGAAATAGACATGTGTTATTAAAACTTACTCAATATACGGTACAATTTCATCTGTATTCTGTATTATATACAAATGTGCTTTCTGAAAGAGTTCCACAGAAACTTCACTTGATTTGTCGGCCGATAATGGCTTTCCGTCCTCATTTTCACCAGTTTCATGTTTATCATGTGGGAGACCAATAGTTTCCATGGATTTATGATATTCGCTAAAAAAAACTCTATTGTTTCTTCCGCAATAGTCTCCTCAGCAATGCAACCTTCTGGTCTATTCCTGTTTCGCACATATCCTTTAATAACCTTCATACATCTTTCGAATGGATACATCCACCGAAAGCATATGGGACCACATAATTTGACCTCCCTAGTAAGGTGCACAGTCAAGTGTATCATAATATCAAAAAAAAGATGGAGGAAAGAACTTCTCGAGTAGGCAGAGTGTCACTACTAGTTCTGCTTGCATATTATCTAGTTGTTGCGATATTATTTCTTTGCTACATATCGATTTAAAGAAAAAGCAAAACCTGATAATAGCATATCGTGTGGGTGGGTGCATGATTGAACGTATTGCAACGGGCAGAAACTCTTGCATTAACATGTGATAGTCATGCGATTTTAGGCCAATGAGCTTCCTATCCTTTAGGTTGACCAAACTAGAGAAATTTGAACAATAGCCTTGAGGTACCCTGTTGTTGTGCAACGTATCACAAAAAATGTCTTTTCAGCATTACTTAATGTGTAACCTGCTGGAGGTAGTGTTGTACCGTCTTGTTCTTGCCTAGCAAACAACTCTTGTTTTACCCCCAACTCAGCCAGATCCAATCGAGCATTCAGTCCATCTTTCGTCTTTCCTGGAACATGTAGCAAAGTTCCGACGAGGCTCTCAGCAACATTCTTTTCCACATGCATAAAATCAATACAATGTGGAACAGAATTATGCCTCCAATACCTAAGTTTTCGGTACCAAATGTTGAATTTCTTCCAATATGCACCGTTTTGTCCGTTTACTTGGCTTGAACAACCCTCTTCGTCTGTTGTGTTTCTTTTATGCTTTTTAATCTTCCCACCTCTGCCTCCCGTATGTTCTTGGTTTTTTGATGCATTATTGTTTGTTCGTTTTCCTTTTCCCCACTTATTTTCAATATGTTGTACCTCGTTGTATATTTGTTTCCCGATCATTGGAGTTGGAGCCGGGAGAAAATCTGGTTGTCCATTAAATGCCTTCCTTTGCCTTCTGAACGGATGGTCATATGGTAGATATTGTTGGTATGTGTTAATTCACATACCATTTTATGGCCAAATACCGACCCAAATTGACTAATTGAGCTAACAAATGCCAAGGAAACATGTGTTTTTGTGTTGTAAACATGCAGGTACGGATTGAACAAAAAGACGAAAAATCATGCTAAAACCGGAAAAACGGGCACGAGAGTGGAAGATGGTCAAATAGTCAAAGCTAGAATCAAAGTTGAGCTTATTGAGTCCTCAGAGATTGATACTTGTGCCAAAGAGATCCTTATATGAAGTTTGAAGAAAGTGTAATTTTGGCCCTTATACTTTTCAGAATTGGCAAGAATGGTCCCTGTATTTTGAAAGATGACACATTTAGTCCTCCATGATATTATTTGAGGAAAAGTTAGAATCAACTTTCAGGAATCATATTGAGACATCATTAGTCCTTGAAGATTACTTTTTGAAATCTTGGCAGATTAGGTCCTTAAAGTTTTATTAACTACAAAATTGGTCCTTATATCTAAATCTGAAAATCACAACAAGTCCAATTTACAAAACCAATCCAACACAAAATAAAGCCCAAATACACCATACCAAAGCCCAAAGCCAAATTCAAACCTGGTCCACAAACCCTTTAGTCAAACGGGTCAACAATAAGGGTCAAATAAATAATAAAAATTTACCCGCCCCCCTTTTTCACCTTGATCAACCCAGAAAATAATTACATAAACCCTAATTTACTATTCCGTTTGATTTACGGCAATTAAGGGTGAATCCGTCAAATCAATTACTCTTCTAGAAGGTCAGTGGTGTCAGCTTGTGTCAGAATATCTAAGAAGCACAAATTAGGCCACATGGCAGTCATTGATTGGGAGAGACGCGTCATTGATACTCAATCCAAGGGCTATGATTGATGGGATATAATCTAAGGGCTGATGGATGACTCAAAGAAGCACAAGGTTGCAAGGATCGCCAGCATGGCAAGAGAACCCTCACTCCTCATCTCCTCTTATAAATAGAGACCCTTGTTAGCTCATTTTAGTGTGTAGGTAGTAGGTAATGAAACTCTGTCGAATTTTCTTTTGAATGTATTTTAGATTAGTCAATGTAATTTTTCTTTGAATTTTTAATAAGAAGTGCTTATTTTCAATTAATTTCAGCTTTTTGTTCAATTACTTTAGCTTATTCTGATTTAATTCAACTCTTATTCTGCTTATTTTAGTTACATTTAGCTTAACTAATATACTTTTGTCTAATTTCTTCTATATACTTTTATCAGAATAATAAAAATAAAAAAAAACTAAAAATCAGAAAATAAATAAAAAAAAAATGTTTACATAATCATTAGTACAGCTTATAATAAAGCTTATTTTCATTTTTCATACTCCATTTTAGCTTACTAGCTCTTAGTGGAGTATTTTTGAGTCAAAATTTCTTATAATCAAAAGTAAGAAGAAGTTCTATAGTTGCTGAGGTGATTGATATGCTGAGACAGACAATGATGAACTCAGCCTATCTTAAAGATAGGCTTGCTTAGTGAACTCCCTCTGTTTAGCTGAGGGAGAAGCATCTGGTATAACTCTGATTTCATTGTTTCAATAGTTCTCTTGTTTTAGTCACTGTTTCATTGAATTACTAGTGTAGAATAATTGATAGTTTGTGTATTGATTGATCATAGAATTTGTAGTCTAATAGTAGATCTGTTTGTTTGTTTAGATATGTAGTTGAGTAATTGTTTGATTGAGTTTTTGTGATTGTTTAATAATAGATAATTGAATATTTGAACATCTGTTTGTAGATCTGAGTATAGGTTGGATTGGTACTGAGTCACTGTTCCATTGGATCTCATTACTGTATAAGTTGCATAAATTGAGAGCTGAGTTTTGGTTGATTTCTGATCTGTGATTGCTTGTGCACATCTGTCAAATTTAGAATCTGTGTAACTGAGTATCTGTTGGATCTAGTTCATATAATTGTTGATTTGGCCTGATTAAGTGATTTAACATTGTGTTGGATTGGCTTAATGGTGATTAGTGGTTTACAAGTAGGAGATGGAGTATAACTGATGAATAAGGGGTTATTTGGATTTGTTAATTACTAGATATTGTAGTTGTTGGATAGCTGGTTTTATTACACATACAAGATTACTTAGAGTAAAAATAGTCTTAGATACTTAAAATTCAGTAGGTTTATACATAAAAAGTCAAAGTTAGAAGTTGTTGCATTCACAGCTAGAGATAGGAGTTATTTGATAATAAAATTTAGCTCATAGTTGCATTATAATTAGAAATAGCTTTAACTAGATTAATCATAGCTTATTACATCTGTTTAGTTGTAGGATTAAGTTGATAAAATTCATATTGGTCAAAGTTTAGTAGGTAATAAAAAGGTCAACTGAATTCAGAATTTGTAGGGTAAAAGGTTGCTAATCTCAGGGTATTTTAGCCATTTAAAATAGTTTGTAGGTATGAATTTTTTGTAGATTTGCAATCTCAGTTTAGTTGTAACTCATTTGCCCCCATTAGCTTTTAATTTAGAGCCTATTTGAATACCTTATTGCACCTGTCTAGTTGCTAGTTTAAGACAGGTGACTGATTTAGATTTTAGGCCTGCAAATCTGTTTGAGTTGTTTGAATTTGCAATTGATTGATGTTCTGAGTTGTAATAGTGTAGAATCAGTATTGTGCATCATCATTTTTACTTCTGGAACTACTTATACATGTTCTGTTCATTCTTGTGAGCTTAATGTGAGCTTATTGCCTTATTTTTGAGCTTCTGTGATAACTTGAGCTTTATCTTGGTCATATATTGCATAACTGAGTTCATTGCATCATTCTAAGCTTGTGATTAAAGTTTCAATCAGTACTGTTCACAAGTGCTTATTAATAAGCACTTTTGAATAAGCAGTTTACCCAAATAAGCAGTTTTCCTTTTCTTTTTCACTTCAAAATTTTTATCTGAGTTACTTTTAATATTTTAGATTTTCTGGAATTTTTCCAGATTTTTCTGAACATTTTTACTATTTTTCTTAATTTCTTTTTGATTATAATCAATTTAAAATAGGTTTTAATTACTAAAAATCCATAAAAATTCAGAAAAGATTGTGAAAAATACAAAAATATTCTTAGAAATTCTTTCATAATATTTTAGAATTTTTAGAATTAAATTTTCATTTTTCCACTTTAATTTTCTATTTTTCCTTATTTTTAATTCATTTTAAATTCCAAAAATCAATATTAATTCATAGAAAATAAAAGAAAAGTCAAAAAAATATTTTTCTTTTTCTGGAAATTCATTTTATTAGTTTAAGATTTTTAGAAAATATTTTCAAGTTTGTAGGATCATTTTTTAATAAACGTTACATTTTAAATAACGCGGTTGCATTTCCGTTTTTACGTTTTTGACTTTTGTGCATAATTAGCTTGTACTCTTTGCATATTTCATCTTTGTTTGTGATTACTTGAATATTTTAAGTGCTATTTTCACTTTCTCACTTTTCAATTCACGATTTCACGAATCGATATTCTCGATTCCATTCGCCTTCAATGGGACACGACTCGGGTGATCCGTATTTTACGCGGATCACTTCGATATTATATTACTATATATTATATAATTGGTTTTCACACGAATCAATCGTCTGTGTCCAACATAACTTTGGTTGGACGAGGCAGAAAGTATAACACAGTTTGTATCTTTCCCGCAAACCACACAACCTTTGAATCCACTGTACGGGCATCCACATAGTGTACCAAGTGCAGGGTAATCATTTATTGTCCATAACACAACGGCATGTAGCTTAAAGTAATCTTTTGTGGATGCATCATATGTATGAACCCCTTTTTCGAATAAGGTGTGCAGATCATCTACCAACGGTTCTAAAAACACATCGATAACTATTCCCCGTACTGCGGCGCCAAAAACTTGATGCGTGGGAATTGCACCAGGCTTTACCACTCGAGGGATCTCGAGAAGCTTACAACCCCCACCAGGCAGTGTACCTGATCGTTGTAGTATAGTATAGTGACAAGTACCGGGGGATTGATCGTTCAACTCAGGAATAGTGTCGCTAGGATTAGAAAGCCTAAAAACTAGGTCTATAGGTGAGGGATGATTCTTTTTATGTTTTTATATTTTTATGAAAGCAAGTAAAATCTCGGGTTTTGGAATAGTGGGTGGAATTAGTTGCTAGTCAACTAACCCAATAACTAAGATGCAATCAAAATAAAATAACAAAAATGTAAATAAACTAAATTACTAAAATGGAGTGAACAATATATGAGAGAATTGT
Organism: Artemisia argyi; assembly: GCA_030686995.1. Lineage (NCBI taxonomy): Eukaryota > Viridiplantae > Streptophyta > Magnoliopsida > Asterales > Asteraceae > Artemisia > Artemisia argyi. The sequence goes on from CM060678.1 coordinate 158,077,545, forward strand.
GTTTATATTCCTTGTTATAGTTGCGTGGATGACGGGTTATATTCCTTAATACCATTCATGGAGTGGCGTACTTACTTCCCCAATTCTATAAGCTCCTACTTCACTCCTATGTCGAGCCGGCTAAGAAGCTCCTAACATGGGATCACTAGAATTCGCTCATGCATTAAATACAACCATAAAAACCTAGTACACATCGGCTCATGTTTCTTAAGACGTTCAAGCAAGTTACACAATGGAGATCTGCCAGTTTTCTTAAGCCTAACATTGAAATCATTCATCCATTACAACTATAAACAAGCAATCAACCTATAATCAACATCTAGGTTTCATTACATCTAAGCAAACACACAAAAGATCTAGCCAAACATGTTAAAATCAAGACAAGCATAAGATATATTCAAACAACACATAGACATATTGAATGAATTGAAAGAAAACTTATCTCAATTGAACATGAAGGGTTTCAAGGGGTGAAAACCCTTGAAAATACTGTTACAAACGACCTAGGGTTTATTAGGTTCGGCCCTAGAATTCTCCACACAAGTTCCTCCCTAAATGAATGAAAAATAGAAAAGTATATATAGATTTTGTGAGGTGACGGCGTCAAGAGGAAATTTCTGACGTCGTCATCTCGCCGCCAATAAAGTTCTCGGACTGCCTAGATCTGGGTCTGACGCCGTCATGTGTAATTCTGCTCCAGGCCGTCACCAAAATAACTCTTGACGCCCTACTTCTGACGTCGTCACGTTTTCTCTGGGTTGTCATCCATTTTGCTCCTGACGCCGTCATATTTTCCTACTTGACACCGTCAGGTACTGTTCCGAGCAAGGAAAATTAAGTCTTTGCCGTTTTCTTCGCTTTTATGCTCCAAAAACGTCCAAAATGCTTCCTTTTCCAGAATTCACTCCCAAAGTTCCTAAAATCACAAAAGGAACGATTTAGGGTAATATTTGATCAAATAAATTCCAATTCCGGCTTAAATGACCCCCTAAAAACGGTTCATTTTTCGCCTCATCATATACCCTTACACTTGAGATTTGCTTGTCCTCAAGCAAATGCACTTTTATTCTAGTCAAAATACAAGTTAGTGGTCATTTAACACTAATATAAAAGTAATTACTACAAATAATCGTTCCACTAAAGACCAAAGACAAGCATGGAGGTCATACACTAGCACCTCACAAATAGTGTTTAGATACTCGCATCTCTCGGGTGTAATAAAGTATATATCACAATATGGAAATGGAAAACATCTCTCACTACCTGTCATAACAAAATAGATTACCATAGGCTTGGGAAACGATCAAACCTCCACCACATGGCGTAAGCACCTAGAATAAACTATCAAAGAGGTCTTTTAAAGGGTTGTAACGTTAGGTGTAGGGATATGGAATACACGGTTTTGTTGGATATAGGCAGTCTTTACTGGTGGCGAGTTAATAATCTTGGTTAATTACATGTACAATACGGTGTTGCTAAGCCAAAACTAGACTCGACTTAAGCTAATAAATGAAAATAACAAAAACATAAAATAAACATAGAATGAAACGGGATGGTAGTCCGTATGTTTTTTTTCTCTTTTCTCTTTTTTCTATTATTTTTTTTCTTTTTCTTAATTTTTTCGATTTTTTTTTTTGCATACACTTTTACCCTACCATCCAAAATAATACATCATAGGGATTGAACATTCCCCTTACACTTGAATTTTTACATACTTTACAATAAACTAATCTAAGGACTCGAATTAAGAAAATCAAAACACTTGGAGTACTTTTTAGATTAACGTACGTATGGGGGTAATAATAAATGTTCTTCCCCATTACTTCATAAGATTAATACTTTACCCATGAGTCACAATCGTCCCAAAACAATATGTACAAGATATGACTCGACTTAGCAACCATGTAATCAATTAGATAATTAACTAAGGGTTTAAACAAATAACAATAATGCACTAAAGATGAGTGCATACACGGAAGGCTAAGGCGATTTGGGTGTACATTTAAGTGGGGTGTAACAAATTCTTCCTTTAAGTAAGATGCTTAAGTTAGAAACGAAAAGATATGCTCGGAGGGGTGAACTAGGGGTTTCGTGTACTAAAAATGAATACAACGCTAAGGTGTGGGAAAAATTAATTGACTTTACTAGCCAAGTAATATGACTTAAATGGTCAAGTAATTATGATACGGGTTTAACACAAGGGTGATCCTAATGCCTCTTATCATGTAGTAAATCCTACTACACGAATGTAGTCTCACTAACGGTCTCGGGATGCATCACTAACGCAAGTTCTAGAATCTAAATGCTACCGGTACACTCATAAGCACTAATAATAAATGCTTTTCCTATCAAATCTAAAGGCGAACCTCACATATTTGGGTGGAAAATTTTTTTGAATAGTACGGTTTTGTGCTAGTCATACAACTCCTATCCATGAGACGCTTGCTATGGCTAAAGTTTCACTCCTAAATGTTGTAAAAAAAATTTAAATTTGGCGCTAAAATTACACTAACAAGTATTTCTCATAGTTTTATTACACACCTACCATCAAACAAACAAACTCAAGTGAAAGTTTATCTATAAGGTATCATCATTTTACCCTCCCCTTACACTTATGATGAACATTGTCCCCAATGTTTAAGTAAAGAATTTAAAAGTAAAACAGGTAAAAGAATGAAATCAAATACTCCCCTGATTCGCTCGGTATGGATAATAAGGTAATAAGGTTAGATCTTCCTCCAAGAAAATGAACAATCAAAGCTTCCCTTCCAGAATATAAATCATCTTCTTGTCAAACATAACCTGTTAAACCTGAGAAAACAAACAAGGCAACCTCGCGTAAAATCGGCGGCAATCTATATATGCTAATAAATCCTAGAAAGCAAAGTAAGATATAATGCTTGTGGAATGATGTTTGCAAATCTCCTCGAGATTATAAAACTAAAGAATTAGCAAAAACTTTAAGACTCCGTTAGAAAAACAAAACTGGTAAAATTTCCATAATTTTACACGTGACGCTGCCAGGAATTTCTTCCTGACGCCGTCAGAAGTGACCTGCAGAAATTCTTATGTTAAGTTTCCGGAAAATTTCTGGAAAAACTTTGTCCTACTTCCTGGAAAATCCTGCAAAACATCATTATGACTCGATACAAGCATTTGACTCTAACAAATACGAATATACATGTTCATTTAATATTGTGGAGAATCATGATCGGTTTTGTTTCTTTAAAAACATATTTGGGGTTTCCCCTTACACTTATCTTTTGTGAAATACCTTTGGATGAAGTTAAGACTAAGTCAAACAACAAAATAAAGTATTTTCACCATTTTAGTTTGAAACATGATCTACCAACAATAAAAATAAAGCATGCATACGGAAACAAATAACAATCAAACAATTAAAAATCACATAAGTAGAAAAAAATAAAACCATAAGCAAACCATAAAATTGAAATTCAACGTGAACATAAAAAAAAAAAATCCATGGCCAACAGAGGCCATAACCTAGACTATTACAATCCAAATTGTTTCAAATTACATTATCATGAATAAATTGTTCAAACAATTCAAACATCAAGACAAATCATTGGGGAGGGGGACCATAACGGTAGTCATAACCAGGAGGGAGGTGCCCAGTGTACCCGTAGGGAGGGTAGTGCATCTCACGACCGGGGAATGGGTCGATCTGTAGCTGGGGCTCGATCTGATCACTGGTGGAGAGGTGCTACATCTGGCAGATGGTATGATCATACATCCAATCAAAGCGCTGGTCAGTGGTGGTCCGCCATGCATCCACCTGACCCATCCAGGCCCCCTGGTGTGCCTGCCAGTCTCCCCGACCCATGTGTCGGTAATAATCTGCAGACCCAACCATAAAATCCCTGAACTGTGGCTGCTGGGGCGCTCCCTCATCATCATCATCATCATCATCATCATCATCCTCAGCACCCTCAGGTCCTCCCGCAATGTACCAGGTATAGAACCCATCCCCCAGCTCCATAACAATGCTCATCTGCTTGAGGGATTTAGCCCTCACCACCCTACAAGTCCCACAGTCGCTCAGGTACCCCATGATCTCAGGAACAAGTAGTCCATAAGATCGAGCCAACCGGGTCACGAACATCCCCTCATACACTTTGTCGATATATCTCTCCCCCACACTAGTCTTCAAATAGCTCGCTACCCAAAATGGGATGTTACAGTAAACATCCGCAGAAAACATGGTGTACAGGTAGAAGAGATCTGAAGCAGTGACGCGGTGAGTGGTGCCATGACGCCCCGACAAGCTGTAGGTGATGCACCTGTGGGCCAACCTGATCATGGGGTCCCTGATTGAGGCCGCCCCAGTAGTCGAGGTGTACACCCCGTTCCCAATACTCGGCCAAAAATTGGCACACCTCAACTCGTTCCTCACCGTCTCCCCATGCAACAACCTTTGCATAAAACCCCCCTCAACAGCCTCCTCCCTAGTGTACAGACCTAACCTCCATCCAAACTCATTAACCGAACATGATCGAATCTCTCCCCTCAATCTGAAGTAAATGGTGGTACCCCCCATATCTGTCCTGGCCTCAGCTAAATCAAAGCGAAAAGTCGCAAAGAACTCCCTAACCAACTCACTGTAAACAGCCTCCCTCATCCTGAACAATCTCTCCCATTGAGGACCCGTGAATCCATCAGTTCGGATCCTCCCCAAGAACTCACCCTCAAGACTTTGGGACCTCAGAAACTCCCAATCAATCATAGCTCCAGCATCAATATGGTGATAAACAAGCTCCGCGTACTTAGTTGTAGCGGCGTCATTATCAAATTCACTCCAACTGTAGACCAAATCCCCGTAGTTAACTCGTTGGGACCTAGATGAGCTACCTCGGTGTTGTCGTGATCGTTTGCTCATTTTCCTGGAAAAAGATAGAGTAGAACGAAAATGGTTAGAATGAGAGTATTACATGTTCATGTTGTCAGTCACATCTGATGCCGTCAGGAAGGGAAACCTGACGTCGTCAGACCCTGCAAAAAATCCATTCATGCAATTACGTGGGAAAAATAAATTTTCAAACTCTAAATCCATGACCCAAACACTCCTTTATGCAGAAAACATGAGTGGGGGGTCAAAAAAATCCGTGGTGTGAAAGATTTTTCCGCAATTAGCGCATGATTCGAGTCGACCAATATCATCTAATGGTAACCTCATGATTACAAAACATCTGAGGAATGGCATTATGATTTATCAAAGATTGGTCAATGGTAGGGTTTCGGATGATGGGGGTTTTCAAAATTGATAGGTCCTAAGGATAATTAAATGAAAAAGGATGAAGAAAAACCACTTACCAAGTAGAGATTTGTCACGGAAGATGTTGGATTGGATGATGGAGACTTGGAGGTGGAGCAGCAATTTGGGGGTGATTTGTGGGGTATGAGTTGAAAGTGATGGATTTTGGGTTATTATTGCTGAAAAAATGAGGTGACGGTGTCAAGAGTTAAGATCTGACGCCGTCAGATGCCCGTATCATGAACTCAAAGTGGCATTTTCAAGTTCAATCCCTGCACTAATGTAAATAGCTAAACATAGGTAAAAACTACGAGTAGCCATCCCGTTAGTAAAGTCCACCAGGGTCAAACATTTCATTACTGTCACGGAGAGAGATGTGGTTGTCAAAATGGGTGGGTGAGGTTTCAGTTAAGTTGTAACCTTCGCATTGGTCAATGGTGGGTACAAAGAGGACTCGTTCCATAGAGGGTCCCAAATCTGTGGTGTTTTTGAGGTGCAACCTCTTCACACCAGGTTTAAAACCAAAGGAACGTCTCTTGTGCAAATTGGGGAGCGTGGTTTGCAAGCTTCCAACAAAAATGTTATGGAATTGCAAGTTCTTCTCCTCCTGAGGATGCTTACAGAAGTAGGGGTGATTGACGGTGAAGCACTTGAAAAGGATTTCTCATTATCCTCTTGGTCACACACCAAAGGGGTTGGGACTTCAAAGATTTTTTCAATTTTTCTTGGTGTGGATTTTTCCTTAATCTTCTCCTTAATTCTTGATATGAATTTGTCTGCTAAGTCCATAAAAGCATTATGAGTGCTCTCCATGCGTGCTTCTAAGTGCCGAATTTGTTTTTCCTAATTATTCATGAAGGTTACCATTATCCCTTCGAACTCCTCTTGTCGTGAACATTCAGGAAAATTATATTTGTTAATCGCACTCACACGTATATCAGGACTCCTCGCGGTTTCAGCTGCAGGCACTTCAGCTCTCATTAATTCCTTTACCTGCTTCTCGATATTTCCCAATAATTGTTCTTGGGTAGCGTTTACATAATCAAGATTCCCATTACATGAAAACATCGGGTACTCCCATCCTTCTTCTTCGTATTGTGCTAACCCCTTAAGAACTTTCCAGCATTCATCAACGCTAAGTCTGTTTAGCCTGCCATTGGCTGCGTAATCTATAGCCCTTCTCGTTTGATAATTAATTTTATCATAAAAGATTTGAATCTGCAACCATGGTTCAATGCCATGATGAGGGACGTTTTGCAGTAGGTCTTTGTATCGAGTCCATGCTTCATAAAAGGTTTCACCTTGACGTTGTTGGAACATCAAGATATCATTTCTAAGCTTAGTAGTTCTCCCTGGTGGGAAAAATTGAGCAAGGAAACGAGTGGTGAGATCATCCCATGAGGTGATAGATCCCGCGGGGAAACGTTCAAGCCATTGACTAGCTTGATCATGTAGAGAGAATTGGAATAGGCGTAATCGGGTTGACTCTCTAGTTGTAACATCAAGGTCTATAGAATCTACGATTTTAAGGAAGTCCTTGAGATGATGATTAGGATCTTCGGAACGAAGTCCATGGAATGCACATCCGCTTTGCACCAACCGGATGGTGTCGGATCGCAAGGGGGTCACATTGGCTCCTTGGGTGAGCTCAATGGTGTTTCGATAGCCTTGGTGGCTAGGTCGGGAATACTCTCCTAGGGTTCGGGGCATAAGAGGTTGGTTAGCTAGTGGTGGGTTTTGTGGGTGGTCTTGTTGTGGTGGGTTGATGGGTTCAAAGATGTTACCACCTTCCATGATGTCGGATGGTAAAGATTACGAACAAAAACACGAAGAAATGAGATAGACTAAAGAAAACCTAAAAATAAAAATAAAATCTTACTAGAAAGGAATCTAGCAAGTAGACCTAATAAAAAGAAATCCTAACCTAGACAATAATTATTCCCCGGACTGCGGTGCCAAAAACTTGATGCGTGGGAATTGCACCAGGCTTTACCTCTCGAGGGATCTCGAGAAGCTTACAACCCCCACCAGGCAGTGTACCTGATCGATGTAGTATAGTATAGTGACAAGTACCGGGGGATTGATCGTTCAACTCAGGAATAGTGTCGCTAGGATTAGAAAGCCTAAAAACTAGGTCTAGAGGTGAGGGATGATTCTTTTTGTGTTTTTATATTTTTATAAAAGCAAATAAAATCTCGTGTTTTGGAAGAGTGGGCGGAATTAGTTGCTAGTCAACTAACGCAATAACTAAGATGCAATCAAAATAAAATAACAAAAATGTAAATAAACTAAATTACTAAAATGGGGTGAACAATATATGGGAGAATTGTGTTTACTTAGATTTCACTACTCCTTAGATATCTTTTACAGGTTAATTACTTGTTATAGTTGCGTGGATGACGGGTTATATTCCTTAATACCATTCATGGGGTGGCGTACTTACTTCCCTAATTCTATAAGCTCCTACTTCACTCCTATGTCGAGCCGGCTAAGAAGCTCCTAACATGGGATCACTAGAATTCGCTCATGCATTAAATACAACCATAAAAACCTAGTACACATCGGTTCATGTTTCTTAAGACGTTCAAGCAAGTTACACAATGGAGATCTGCCAGTTTTCTTAAGCCTAACATTGAAATCATTCATCCATTACAACTATAAACAAGCAATCAACCTATAATCAACATCTAGGTTTCATTACATCTAAGCAAAAACACAAAAGATCTAGCCTAACATGTTAAAATCAAGACAAGCATAAGATATATTCAAACAACACATAGACATATTGAATGAATTGAAGGAAAACTTATCTCAATTGAACATGAAGGGTTTCAAGGGGTGAAAACCCTTGAAAATACTGTTACAAACGACCTAGGGTTTATTAGGTTCGGCCCTAGAATTCTCCACACAAGTTCCTCCCTTAATGAATGAAAAATAGAAAAGTATATATAGATTTTGTGAGGTGACGGCGTCAAGAGGAAATTTCTGACGCCGTCATCTCACCGCCAATAAAGTTCTCGGACTGCCTAGATCTGGGTCTGACGTCGTCATGTGTAATTCTACTCCAGGCCGTCACCAAAATAACTCTTGACGCCCTACTTCTGACGCCGTCACATTTTCTCTGGGTCGTCATGTGTAACTCGTTTATGTTCGTTTATTTATTAACTTAACGAACATGATCAATATTTGACATTAGCTCAGTTAAAACGACCCGGGAATATCTCAGGGAGCGAGCATCTTGACCATTCGGTCGGGTTTTTGATCACATAATATTATACATACGTACTATTCATTGAATCATGTCTTAACATGACACCCTAAACAACTATAACCCAATGCCCATATATATGATGTCAAATACCCATTAATGAATGTGACCAGTTATAACCTACTACCAATGACCCACCATGTGAATTAGCCATTATCACCGGTCATCCATGGGTTGCATAGACTTGTTATGTGTATAGTTATATTGTGAAGGTTATATGAAGTGTGTTAAAGTTATTAAAGGTGGGCACGTTAATTTTGACATTTGAGGAGGCCGTAAAATCAGTAAAGTCATATGTACTATGATGAAGACTGTGTCATACTGTCGTTAGGGTATCTTTAGGTTATATGATACGTTTGCGTCCGTGTGTACACGTTTTCGTCCATGTTTACACGTTATCCCCCGTTTATCATAATATAATATTATATATACTATTGATTCAATCATCTCATAACATGTCAACCTTAGCAACTATAGACCAATGCCCATATGATGTCAAATACCTAATACCCATGACCCACCATGTGAATTAGCCATTATCACCGATCATCCATGGGTTGCATAGACTTGGTAGATGTAAAGTTATAGTGTGAAGGTTATATGAAGTATGTTAAAGTTATTAAAGGTGGGCATGTTAATTTTGACAATTGAGAAGGCCAAAAAACCAGTAAAGTCATATGTACTATGATGAAGACTGTGTGATACTGTCTTTAGGGTATCTTTAGGTTATATGATACCTTGCGTCTGTGTGTACACGTTTTTCGTCTGTGTGTACACGTTATCGCCCGTTTTGTCATGCTTTAGTCCGTTTCTACACGTTTTTTGTCCGTTTCTGTCCTTTTATAGCCGTTTTCATATATTTTAGACGTTTTCCTCCGTTTTCATACGGTTTTGTCTATTTTACACACTATCCTACATTTTCTTACGATTCATACATTTTCTTACTTTCTCACACGTTTTATTCCCGTTTAGTCCGTTTTTTTACGTTAACGTCTGTTTGCATATGTCTTTATTTGGGTGGCGTTAGATAAGTTGGGCACGGTAAGTCGGTAACCCGACCCTTGTGCACTTTTTTCGTTTTATTCATTTCGATACGTTTACATACGTTTTATTACTTTTCGTACCTCTTTGACATTTTTTTTCAGTTTTAATTTTATACGTTTTCCCAGCATTTTAGAATCCCGTAAGTAGGGTTGTAACGAAACTGAACGTTTAGTGAACATTTAATAAACCATTTGGTAAAAGCTCGTTATTGTTCGTTTATTTAGTAATTAAGTTAACGAACATGAACAATATTTATATTTGCGAACGTCCGATTTTCATTTAAATAATATATTTATTTTTTATTTTTAAAACTTTGACCCAAAAAAATTACGCGTGCATCTCCCATTTATATCTCACGTAAACTTTAATTCCGGCCATTTGGTTTCACAACAAAATTAAAACACCAACTAACACACACAGGCAACCAAAACGTCATCCCCAACTTCTCTGCACTACAACAGGTTAGAGTTTCATCTTTTTGATCAACATCAAAGTAAACTTTTTTATTTCCCTTTTTTATGAACTTGTTTGAAGTGATTTATGCCGAACTTGTTCATAATGTGTCGATCACTTTACCTTATATGTATTGCTCTGATTAACTAATGTGTTCATGTTACTGTAGTTTAAACTCATTTGTGTGAAATGGTTATAAACATTATTTTAGTCATAAGAAGTTGCATGTGGGTTTCCCTCTCAAACACAGTTGATAGCCTAGAAATTAGAATCTAACAATATGATACTTGCAATGTCAAGTCTAGTAACTTGGTTGATTAGTAATGAGATACCTTATTAGGGATTGTTGATTATTTAAGGGAAAATGTTATATATTGAATGGATTGAAGTTGTGGTATAAAATTGGGTATTTCTCTCACAAATAATCAGTTAATTAATCACTTTGGATATGCATTTGACTTATGTTTGTCAATTATAAGCAATGTATTACCTTTTTGGAATGACTGTTTTTCAGTTTGTATTAGCATGTAGGAATGAGTTGGTTTCGGTCGGGTTCGGTTAGTGCTAGCCTGTAGGAATGAGTTGGTTTCGGTCGGGTTCAGTTTGTATTAGCCTGTAGGAATGAGTTGGTCTCGGTCAGGTTCGGTTTGTATATATAGAATTACTTTAAAGGGAGAATGTTAAAGTATTTGTGTGTTGATCCATTTGGGTTCCATTAGCAAATTTTCATTAGCAAGTAAGGATGAAAATTTATAGGTTGCCAATTATGTGCCCTGTTTTACCTTAACATGTGCCCTGTTTTTCGTTTATGATACATAAAGATTTTATGTGTGTTTGAATTTTATAGTATAAACAATGTATTACCTTAACATGTGCCCTATTTTTGTGTAGAAATATGGTCGTTGAATTTGTGATAAGTTTAAACCAAAACACGTTTCCGGACTCTCAGGTAGTCTCACACATATGCCTTAATTACATTTTATACCATAAATGTTTGTATAATGAATGTCAAATAAATTATTGAAATGCTTTCAGGAACTTCCACATGTCTACGCCGAATCATGTTACCATGGAAGGCGGGAGATTTACATCACAAGCGTTCAGCGAGTTTGTTTTAGAGTACAAATAGAGACTGAAACTAACCGCCCCATTGTGCTGACAGGAGAGAGATGGAAAACGTTTGCTTTGGAAAACCTGAGTCGGGCTGTTAGGATGTTGCATTTCGCTGAGGAAGGAGATGACTGCTTCTTTGTTACCGGATACACTCAAGATGGAGCTGAATTTGGTGGCTACCACATGAATGTCGGTCGGGTTTCAAGGTTCCAGTCTCGTGTTTTTTTCTTCTATGATCAGTTCCAGGTATTAGAGCTTCATAATTTACTAATCTTAAGTCAAACATGTGATTTCATAAGTCAATGAATATTAAATTTTAATGTACTTATAAGGTTACTCTTAAAATTTATTTGCAGGCACTGCCAGCTGCATTCCTTGGTGGCTTAGGTAATGCACAGCAGATTAGAATCAAAGTAGACGGGGAAAACTTTGATGTTGGTTTGATTGCTGTTGAAGCGGGAGGAGCCAACGGGCAGCTGCTGTATGAGTTGGACCCCGATGATTGGAACAAGCTTGAAGAATCTGTTGGTTTAAAAGCTGGAATGATTCTCATCTTCACAAGGAAGCGCGCAACAAAGTTTTTGATTACCGGCTTCAGTTGTGAAGGTAGTCTAACTACCGACGCGTATTTCCTTGGTGCCACCAGCTTGCTACCTGATCAGCCCGGTTTGTTATTGACCGAAAGAGGTAAAAATTTACGAAATACTTTTATACTACACGTTATATCTGTCAGTGATTTATTTAGTGATTATAATTAAAATTCTTTATAGATGACAATCGCTTGAAGCATATTTGCCAATGGCCTTCACATCAAGACCACTTTGGTGAAGGTCATGCATTCTATAAGAGATTGTCAACAATTCGAGTGAATCAAGAACTTGTACGTATCTCAGCATTCATAGATATTCTTTACTTTTCTTTAATTAGTTGGAACAAACTATATACTTACTAGTAATTTGAACTGCAGGATATCCCGGCAGATTTCCTGTTGCAGCATCCTATCCACCTATACCGGAGGGTCCTCATGAGACATCGTGGTGTCGAATGTTTCATGAGTATGACGATGAAGCCCCACAAAGCCGATCCTGAGATGCCCGGTGGTGTGACTGTCTATGGGATGTGGAGGAAGTTTGTCGCTGATTGCTCTTTCGCAACAAACAAGCTCATCAGGTTCAAGTTCATGTATTTAAATGTTGATGTCAGTGGTGGTGATCATTTGCAAGACTCTGTGTATCCCGTGTTTCATTTGTGCTAACTTCATTGGATGTGTCCAGCTTCGAACAATTTCTGCTTCATTTGAACTCAAACAATATTTATTATATTTTTTGTTAGTAAATACCCCCTTAAGTATATAATTTTTTGGCAGTTATGTGTGTTGTCAACATGCATTCATTGGGGGTATTTTACTTATGATATATTACTAAATTTGAACAATATTAGTATTGCTATACATTAGTTAAGTTGAACAATTAGTGTTAATTAGTTACTTTCAGTAATTATGAAATCTAATATAACTCTACTTTTATGAATATGCATGTAATGTAATTTAGTATGTCTTATGCAATCTTGTTAAACTGACATAATTGACATGTTATCTGAAAACAAAATGCTCAATCTTAAACCAATTAACTATCCACAAATTTTTTGATTAGTATTGGGATGGGGTTAATGACATTTTTTGGATGAATAAAATTAAATTAGGCACATTACCAAACTGCTTCTAAAGTCATATTGGATGGAATTGACAAATACTCCCTCCGTCCCATAAAAACTGTCCAGTTTGACTTTTCAGAGTCAAACTGGTTCAACTTTGACCTTAAATATTTTTTATGTGTTATATAATACTTGATGAAAAATTATACCAATGAAAAATACACTTAAAACTCAATCTATTCATATATTTTACATCAAGTATTATATAATAACCACAAAAATAAATAAGGTCAAAGTTCAACCAGTTTGACTTTGAAAAGTCAAACTGGACAGTTTTTATGGGACGGAGGTAGTATATTTGAAGAACATATTGGAAGGAAAGTTTAAAAATATCTTATCAAAAAGTTTTTCTTAACAAACATAAAAAGGGAAGCTGGGAAATCAAGGGGAACCATTGGCTCGAACCCGAGACCTCACCAGCCTCAACCTTTTGAACGCCTCAACACGCCACACCCTTACCACTTGCCCTTGGGACTTCTTCATTTAATATCTTACATTGTTTTGTATATAAACAAAATTTTTAGGCTGTTAGCTTATTTCTCCTTTTAAGCTTATTACAGCTTATTTAAATAAGTTGGTTTGTCACTTTTATTTTTGCTTCAAACTTAAATATTTTAAGTAGTTATTGCACATTTTTCTTGTGTATTCTTAATCAGTTTACTATTTTTTATCATTTAATTACTTAAAATTACTTTTTAATTATTAAAAAATAAAATAAAAGTCAAAAAAATAAAATTATTTTTCCTAAAATTATTTTTAGTCATTTAGGAATTAAGAAAAGTTAATTTGCATTTCTAGGCTTTAAATTACAAATTACTATTTCCCGGCCTATTAGAATCCTGTGAGTAGCTAGGACTGTAAACGAACTGAACGTTCATTAAACATTTCATGATTTGTTTGGTAAAAGTTCGTTTATGTTCGTTTATTTATTAACTTAACGAAGATGATCAGTATTTGGCATTACCTCAGTTAAAACGACCCGGGAGTATCTCAGGGAGCGAGCATCTAGACCATTTGGTCGGGTTTTTGATAACATAATATTATACATACGTACTATTCATTGAATTATGTCGTAACATGACACCCTAAACAACTATAACCCAATGCCCGTATGATGTCAAATACCCATTAATGAATGTGACCAGTTATAACCTACTACTAATGACCCACCATGTGAATTAGCCATTATCACCGGTCATCCATGGGTTACATAGACTTGGTATGTGTATAGTTATATTGTGAAGGTTATATGAAGTGTGTTAAAGTTATTAAAGGTGGGCACGTTAATTTTGACATTTGAGGAGGCCATAAAATCAGTAAAGTCATATGTACTATGATGAAGACTGTGTCATACTGTCGTTAGGGTATCTTTAGGTTATATGATACGTTTGCGTCCGTATGTACACGTTTTTGTCCATGTTTACACGTTATCCCCCGTTTTGTCATGGATTACTCCGTCTTTACACGTTTTTATCCGTTTTCGTAGGTTTTTGTCATTTTCATGTTTTTTCATACTTTTTCCTCAGTTTTCCTACGTCTTATAATTCTTAGTCGGTTTTTATACGTTTTAGTCCGTGTTTACACGTTCTCGCCCGTTTAATCATGTTTTATACCGTTTCTACATGTTTTATACGTTTTCATCATTTTTCATATCGTGTTTGTTCATTTGTATGCGCCATGTGGTGGTTTTATTGTTTATGCAGTTATATGCGTGTTTGGGACAACGGGTTTGAAGTTATATGGGTGTTTGGGACAAAATGAAAGCACAATTTCTGTCATGAAAAGTTATACGGGTGTTTTGGAGCCAAAATTTTAATGAAATGTTTAAATTCTTAATTAAAAATTTTGGAGCCAAATTTTTTTGTGAAATTTTTAAATTCTCAAACAAAATTTTTAAAATTAACTCTGGAAATTGTGATTTCCTTAAACGAAAAACTGCCCCATCATATGCCCTATTTTTTCTCCAACAAAATCAGCCTTCATTCAAAACATTAAATCAATAACTTTTTAAACCATTATTCATCAATTTAGTTTACTATTTTTCTTTTACACATTGCTTTAGACGAATCATGGAAACCCAAGAGAATGATCATGATAATAATGATTTTTCTGATAATGAAAATCCTGACCACACTTTGGGCTATGAATCGGAGCAGTTTTCTGATAATGGTGAACGTGATAACAACCAATCAAATGGTTAAGTCAAAAAGAGGGGCATAACCAGGTTAGCAAAGTTTCGAAGGGAATATGGAAAAGCAGGTGGAGAGAAGCTCAGTGTAACCTTCGATGCTATGAATAGGATATCAGGAAAACACCGAGCATTGTTTTCTAGTTTTTTGGGAGACTTGGTTCGTGAGCATGTAGGTGTCAGGATTCTATCCTGGAAGAAGGTTGATTCAGAAGCAAGAGACAAAATGTGGGACGAAATCACGGTAAACCTATACTATTTTTTAACCCAGTAATATAGGATGAAATATATACGTGGCATTTACATTATGTGCAACTAATTAGGAACATTGTGTTAATTTTTACAGCGATTTTTTGATGTTGACTTGACAGCCAGAAGGATGTTAATGAATCGTCTTGGTCAACTTCTACGCAATTTCAGAAGTAAATTGACACAAAACTACATATTGCCCAACCTAGAAACACCTTCTAAGCTAAATGAAGTCCCGACTAACTATGATGCAATTATATCAGCCGATGATTGGGTCAATTTTGTAAATTATACACAAAGCGATGAATACAAGGTGTTAATTAGTAATTTTTTATTCAAGTTCAAGCATTTGCTGTTTCCATATATATTAGTTCTATAGTATATAATCATTACTACATCTAAACGCCTTATGATTTTGTGTTGCAAGGTGAAATCAGCTGCAACAAAAGTGGCGCGTTCCAAGTCTCTTTATCAGCATAGAATGGGACGAGGTGGATACGCCCTTGTGATAGATCAATTGGTAACATGAAACATTTTCACTTAATAGCATCATACTTGCGTTTATATTGGTTTATCTTACGTGTGTGCATTTGATGTTTATAAGATCGATCGTAAAGAAATTGAACCAGATGAAGAACCACCGCGTACCACGCTGTGGTTGACAGGAAGGAAGAACAAAGATGGAGATTTTTACAATGATGATACTAGAGCCATGGGAGAAAAAATTGTAAGTTTTACGGCATATTTTATTATAATGTGCATAGTGGGGCTAAAAAGTCTTCTTGCTTATATTAAAGTGGGATCAACATATAATAACCTATTTCCCATATTGTGTGTGCTGAAAGAAACGGAGGACAAGATCAAACAAGGAACCTTGAAGGTTGATCATGGCAGTGATGCCATGACAGTTGTATTAGGTAAGGAAAAGGGAGGATATGCGAGAGGAGTGGGAGGTGGAGTAACATACATGAGGTATTTTGATCTGCCTCGAAACAAACAACCATCTGATGAAAGAGTGGTGTTACTTCAAAGTGAACATGAGAATGAGAGACGCCAACGACAAGAAAAAGATGCGGTAATCCAGGATTTGATGAAGCAATTGGCTGCACAAAAGGGGCAGTCGAACTCAACGTCAACTCCATTGGCATCAACTCCATCGACATCAACTCCATTGGCAACAACTCCATTGACGTCAACTCCATTGATGCAAAGTCCATTGACACCACCAGAAGTAACATTCCATCTTTTATTGACCCTTTTAAAAACTGTTGCAGTCTTCTTAAACACTTTATATTGCAGGTGTCTCCGGTGAACATTAATCATATAAACAGCAGTGCTGATGCGGATGCCGGAACACGTGTTTCTGGATGTGAGAAAGTTGCGAGCATTCAGAAGTCGAACGGACTACCAACTTTGGAAAAGGAAAAGGAAACAAGTGTAAGTAATAAAACTTCCACATGTGATTTTTTAAATCTACATGCATGTCTTATTTACTGTGTTTTATATGTATAGGTAACTGTTAAATCTGTCGCATCTAAGAAAACGACTAGAGCAAAATGAAAGGATGCACGTCAAGCTTCCCAATCACAAGAAGATGAGTCTTCATTACTAGTACTACCACAAGTATGTATTTAAACATGTTCATATATTATTTTGTTTAACTGATTTCTGATACATACATGCAACAAATCATTTTTTTAGGTAATTAACTGCAAACTGTGGCACTCAAAGAGAACAACTATTATTGCTTTGGGCAGAGTATACATGAGTGATGGAAAACAAATGCTTCATAACAAACCACTCCCCAAGGATTGCTACAAAGTGTCTATTGATAAATCCTTACAGGATGCAGCTTGCATACCGGATGTAGGAGGTAACGGTTTCAAAACAGTTATGAAGGCAGTAGGTGGTTTTTATGCATGGCCAAAGGAGCAAGTGATTTTGGAAGATCAGGTACATACATGCATGTGTTTTATCAACCTACATATATATATATATATATATATATATATATATATATATATATATATATATATATATATATATATATATATATATATATATATATATATATATATATATATATATATATATATATATATAATATTCTCATATTTAATTCAGTATTTGATACACCCGGCTTTTTGTTTCCTACAGGCAACACCACCAAGTACCATACAAATGATTAGTGGGCATAACAAAGTTCCACCTAAATTAACAGGGAAGCGCAACTACGTCTCTATTGAAGCCATGAAAAGTGAAGCTGCTTAGAAGATCAAGACTAAGAAGTTAAATTTATGAGAATTTTATTATTTACGGCATTACAAATTTATATACATTCCAATTTTATTGTATTTGAATTTGTTTAATTTGATATATTTGAATTTTATTGAATTTTATTATTTACGGCTTTTTGTTGGTGACTGTTTAATTAATTCGTTGTGTGACTAAATGTTACAAAAGGCCACACACGCATACAATTCATGTGGCCATTTGATGATCAATAGTCACACAAAATACAAATTTTTTCACTTTAAACACCATATGGTCACACTTATTCACACGTTTGGCCACTTTATGATTAATTGTATGTGACTAAATACCCAAAAGAAACATGATATGTACTAAATGGTACAAAAGGCCACACAAACATACAATTCATGTGGCCATTGGATGATCAATAGTCACACAAACCACAAATTTCTTCACTTTAAACACCATATGGTCACACTTATTCACACTTTTGGCCACTTTATGCTTAATTGTATGTGACTAAATACCCAAAAGAAACATGATATGTGTGACTAAATGGTACAAAAGGCCACACAAACATACAATTCATGTGGCCATTGGATGATCAATAGTCACACAAAACACACATTTCTTCACTTTAAACACCATATGGTCACACTTATTCACACTTTTGGCCACTTTATGATTTATTGTATGTGACTAAATACCCAAAAGAAAAATGCTTTGTGTGACTAAATGTAACAAAAGGCCACACAAAAATAAAATTCATGTGGCCATTGGATGATCAATAGTCACACAAAACACACATTTTTTCACTTTAAACACCATATGGTCACACTTATTCACACTTTTGGCCACTTTATGATTTATTGTATGTGACTAAATACCCAAAAGAAAAATACTTTGTGTTACTAAATGTAACAAAAGGCCACACAAAAATAAAATTCATGTGGCCATTGGATGATCAATAGTCACACAAAACACACATTTCTTCACTTTAAACACCATATGGTTACACTTATTCACACTTTTGGCCACTTTATGCTTAGTTGTATGTGACTAAATACCCAAAAGAAACATGATGTGTGACTAAATGGTACAAAAGGCCACACAAACATACAATTCATGTGGCCATTGGATGATCAATAGTCATACAAAACACACATTTCTTCACTTTAAACACCATATGGTCACACTTATTCACACTTTTGGGCACTTTATGATTTATTGTATGTGACTAAATACCCAAAAGAAAAATGCTTTGTGTGACTAAATGTAACAAAAGTCCACACAAAAATAAAATTAATGTGGCCATTGGATGATCAATAGTCACACAAAACACACATTTCTTCACTTTAAACACCATATGGTCACACTTTTGGCCACTTTATGATTTATTTTATGTGACTAAATACCCAAAAGAAAAATGCTTTGTGTGACTAAATGTAACAAATAGCCACACAAAAATAAAATTCATGTGGCCATTGGATGATCAATAGTCACACAAAACACACATTTCTTCACTTTAAACACCATATGGTCACACTTATTCACACTTTTGGCCACTTTATGATTTATTGTATGTGACTAAATACCCAAAAGAAAAATGCTTTGTGTGACTAAATGTAACAAAAGGCCATACAAACATACAATTCACTGGATGATGAATAGTCACACAAACCACACATTTCTTCACTTTAAAGAACATATGGTCACACTTACTCACATTTTTGGCCACTTTATGTTTAATTGTATGTGACTAAATACCCAAAAGAAACATGATTTGTGTGACTAAATGGTACAAAAGGCCACACAAAAACCAAATTTATGTGGCAATTGGATGATCTATAGTCACACAAACCATACATTTCTTCACTTTCAACACCATATGGTCACACTTATTAACACTTTTGGCCACTTTATGGTTAATTGTATGTGACTAAATATACAAAAAGAAAATGCTTCGTGTGACTATAAGAGTTTTTGGTCGCACAAAGCTGATTAATCCAACTAAAATTGTACCTATTTAGTCACACATTTTAACGTTTTGGTTACTCTTTGTAAGTGACACTAAAAATAACCAAAACATGTGACCGTAGGTACCCTATGGTCACACCACCTTTAGTCAGACACACGAAAAAAACCATGTGTGACTATATGTATATCGTCACACATATTTGGTGTAACCAATTCCAGTTTTTGTTCTAGTGAGCAAAAAATCATTTTTAATGAGTTTCTGATGAGACGTTTGTAGATTAGATGTTTCTGATGAGGTTTTTCTACGGTATTCTAATGACGGGTTGCTTACTCATGGAATTTCTGATGAGATTTTTCTAATGAGAGTTTCTTAATTAGGAGTTTCCGATGCGGGTTTTTGATGACATGTTGCTTATTAAGGGAGCTTCTGATGAGATTTATCAGACGAGGTATTTCTGATGAGATGTATCTGATTTAGTTTTCCTAATTAAGAGTTTTTGATGATGGGTTTGTGGTGAGTTGTTGCTGACTAAGGGTGATATACTAATATAGCTATAGTCCATGCTCATGTTAAATGTAAGTGCATACCCAAATTAGATTGTCATTCTATGTGATTATGATGCATGAACTAAACATTGCTGGAAGTGTTGTCACAACAACATTGGAAGAAGCATGTGGGACAAACATGTCAAAGATTTTGGAGCTGTACAACAACTTAGCTGATATTGGTTAGGACTATGATTTTTCATCCCAACAATAATCCACATTTTCATATTTACTTAAGAGAGTTTGGTAATCAGTTAAGCATGTGTTGTCATTTTATCGACAAAATATTTCGTAGCTATGTTCATGTTAACATGTATGAATTCTTAGTTAACGATACAATAATGATATTACAATTTTATGTTCGTGTTTGTTGTCAATCATTTACTCTTTACAAAATTCAATGTTTTGAATGTTACTATAATTGATCAAATCGAGGGATTCGATTAACCAACGAGAGGGCTAGATTTTGAATTCTATCCTTCTCATTGGCCAATTGGGTTTATAAGGGTAGTTAAAATATGGATTTTCGTTTTTTTAGTGTTGGGTGAAAAAACACATGTGTCAAAAATGTGAAAAAAAAACTTTATAAACGGGCAGAAGGACCATGCTGCAAAATCAGCAAAGACATTCCATCAGATCATAAAACACGCATCAGAACCTCCTACCCATCAGAATCTCCTACCCATCAGAACCTAAAACATGTCGACCTTCTTATTCCCGTGCTAAACCCTAATTCGATATTTATTTGTCTTCATTCCTATACAATACAATCCTCAAATATGTGATTATATAATTAAATTTTGAATATATATTATCTTATTACAATACGGAACTTATATATATTTTTAACCCAAAACTCATCTAACAAAAATTAGACCCAAAGCCCCGTACGTGCACGGGGATCTAAAACTAGTTAATAAGATATTTAATATAGTCAATTAATTAACTGGTTAATAAATACAATTAATGCAGTTATTAAAACACCCCTTACATATGAAATACAAATTATCAAGCATATTGTACAAATAACTTAAACGCAATTATTAAATGTCACTAGTACAAATAATAAAGCACATACAAATATTCAAGTCTGAACGGGCAACGGGCAACGGGCAACGAGCAACGGGCCAAAAGGGCTCGATCCCGAACGGGCATGGGCCAAACGGGCTCGAGCACGAACGGGCACACGATAAACAAAATTCTTGATATCTATAAATTTAAATTGTCAAAAAGAATATAATAAACTAAAATACACTTAGAGACCCATGTGCTTGGAGCTGTAGCTTATCCTTTCAACACTCCCCCATAAGCTTTAGCTTCCTGAGGCTCCCCCATCATCTTTACCTTGTTCACCAAATTTTTCCTGAAAAACATTAAACAACCCAAGACACTTGCAAAATCTGTTATGGTAAAAAATATTAAGCCCTTTAGTGAACAAATCTGCTATATTGTCCTCAGATTTGACTTTAACAGTTTTTATAAAGCCAATAGCCACTTTTTCTCTCAAGAAATAAAGATCTATTTCAAAGTGTTTTCTTCTTTCATGAAGCATAGGGTTAATAGCTATCTGCATAGCAGAGCTATTATCACACAACATTTCCACAGGTAACTTCACTTTCACCTGCAGATCTACCAGTAACTTGGTAATCCACATAACCTCATAACAAACATTACACATTGCCCTGAACTCAGCCTCAGTTGAGGACCTAGCAACCACAACTTGTTTTTTACTTTTCCAGGAAACCAAACTATTCCCCAAAAACACACTATAACAAGTAATTGTTCTTCTGTTACCTTACACTTTGCCCAATCAGAATCAACAAAAACCTTTAAACTTGTATCATCACTTTCTCTAAAAGTGATACCAAGTCCAGGATCTTTCTTCAAGTTCCTTAAGACTCTAAATGCAAGTCTTAAATGAGATTTTCATTGGTTTATGCATTACTTGACTTAAACAATGCACATCATAAGAAATATCTGGCCTTGTTAAAGTTAAGTATATTAGTTTACCAACTAATTTTTGATAGTAAGTAATACCCGTCAATGGTTCATCATCACCAAATTTAGAAACAAGCTTCTTATTGTCTGGATTTGTCTCAATAGGTGTACTGCATGGTTTACAACCTAGCATACCAAACTCATTTAAGAGTTCAGTGCAGTATTTCCTTTGAGTAAGACAAATACCATTAACAATATCAAGAACTTCAATTCCCATAAAGTATTTGAGCTTACCTAAGTCTTTTATCAAAAACTTGGAACTCAAGAACTTCTTAAACTTGTTAATTTCATCAACATTATTCTCAGTGATAATGATATCATCAACATACACCAATAACACCAACAAAACACCATTATCATTCTTAATGAACAAAGAGATATCATTTGGACTTTGCACAAAACCATTTTCTTTAAGCATAGAAGTTAATTTCTCATTCCATTTTCTTGGGGCTTGTTTTAATCCATATAAAGACATAACCAGTTTACAAACTCTTTTATCATTCTTATCAGAAAAACCTTCTGGCAAAGTCATATACACATCCTCTTCCAACTCACCATATAAGAATGCATTATTAATGTCAAGTTGGAATAAAGGCCACTTGTTATTAACAACTATGCTCAAGACACATCTTATAGTGACAATTTTAACAACAGGAGAAAAAGTCTCCTCATAATCAATACATTCCCTTTGATTAAAACCTTTGGCAGCTAGCCTTGCCTTAAACCTTTGTACCTCACCATTAGCCTTATACTTAACTTTGAATACCCATTTATAGCCAATGGCTTTTCTACCAGCAGGTAACTCAACAATTATCCATGTACCATTTCTATTTAAAGCCTCAATCTCATGATTCATTGCTTCTACCCATCTGCTGTCTTTAACAGCCTCCTCATAGGTAGTAGGCTCATGAATTTTATTAAGACTAGACGTAACTACAAAGTTATCAAAACTTAAGTTGGAATATTTAAAAACTTTATCTATGTAACACCCCCTAATTTGAAATGCAGAAGCCGAATAGTAATTAGGGTGTTACGGTGAGGATCGAAGTCATAATGATAGAAAACGGCTCGAAAGAGACGTTTTAAAACATAATTTCATTTATAAAAATTCAAATACAAGAGGTCCTTAACAGAGTATTATAATAAAAGTCTTGATGTTAAAACATCTTTTATTTTACACCATTATTGAAATAAAGTAGACAAGTTTTGAAGTTTTTGCCGCCCGTTCCATGCTTGCTTCCCCTGCTAAATACCTGAGATACATGCTTAAAAGTCAACAAAAATGTTGAGTGATATCATAGAGTTTGAATTTAATAATCATTTTGATACACAAGTAAGATTGTATTGGAAAATACAATCAGTTTGAAAATATTGATATTGCAGTTTATATATTGCTCTAAGTCTCATGACACGCAAACGTTACAAATACCGTAAAAACGGAGGTGTTTATCAAATCAATGATAATTTTGCCCTCGTGTAATAGGTGATTTGCCAATTCCTATTTTTACTCAAATATAATTATCACGACTAATACGATTAACCACATGCATAATGGCATTCCGTCAAGTATTAATGGGACAGGTTGTCAAACCTTAAATAGATCTATTCATTATATTCGCGTTCATATAACAGTGATTAATGGCTCATGATCAAGGGTCTTTTGGCAATAGCTAACTTAGGCATATATCAAGTCAGGAAGCATACAGAAAATTACTTGCAATCTGTTTATAACATGTATCCCCCTCACGGAGTTTTGAAAATAAGTAAATGTGAGGCTATGACTCACCTTAGATTGATACTGAAATGAAGAAAATAAAGTCGGACAAATTTATGATAACGGCTTCGAAACACAACCTGATAAATAAATTTATCTGAGAACTTGACCAAATACTATTTGGTAAATACGAAGGAATAACGAATATTAAATATTCTCTATGACGAATAAGTGATGTGGAGGGTAATTCTTGTGATATGCATGATATGACAAAATATGATATTTAAATTATCCACCGAAGTTTTACCTTTTTAATCATAAGTAAAATATTAACTTTTTAAATATCGTTATATATATTATTAACGTTACGTTAAATAATATATATATAAATAAAAATAAAGTTTAAATGTAATATGAAATAAATTTACGAAAATAGAAAATAAAGTTTTACCTTTTTAATCGTAAGTAAAATATTAACTTTTCTAATTTTACCATTTTTACTCTAACGATATTTGCGTTACACCGTTAGTCCTTTTTATAATAAATTCAACTATAGTCCTCTAATTTGTCCAATCATCAATACTAAGCTTAGAATATTAACTTTCATCACTTTTTACCCTTAAGTTTCGGTTTTTACAAGTTTAGTCCTTTCTTTTCAATATTTTCACTTTTAGTCCCTCTAGGTGTCGTCGCGTTACATTTTTAGTCCAAAATTACAAAAATAATTATAAAAAATTTCTAAAATTTTCCGAGGCTTATTAAGTAAGTAATAAGCTGATTTTAACTGCTTATTTATTTAAAAGCTTATTTTTTTAGCTTATGGGCTTTGAACGAGACAATACAAGGCCCGTTAAGAGTTTTAGAGGCGAGGGCATGGAAAATGTTTTGGGCTTGGCTTTGGGCTATTTTTATAATTCTAAAAACATTTCATATGGGCCCAGTGGGCTTACGGATCTTAAATTCTTATTGGGCTTGAATTGAGCCTACTCGAAAATATTAAAGTTTTTATATGAATTTTGAAGTTGAAAAACTTGTTTGTGTCGATTTCAAATGGATCGATTGGGATGTCGAAACGTGATTATTTTCACAAGTCGTATAAATGAAAATGATAGTTTTATAGGTGGTCTATTGCGTCGTGAAATAATATAGTACTCTTGTTAAGTGAAATTTAAAGTTATACGTATGGTTTGTAGCATGTTTGAACCGGTTATATATTTTGAAAACTTAAAAATATTACTAAGTATTTTTACTAAATTGCATACGATGGAACTTGGTTTAAAATAGATGCGTGTGATGCATGTAACGTTTAAACTAACGTGAACTTGGTATGCTACGTGACTCCTAGGCCTTCCAAGATAGAGGCTAGTCACGATTTGTGTACTAAGTAACAATATTTACGTGATATATAAGTGCAAAATGATATACGATCGAAACTAAATAAATATAGTGCACGACTAAAATTTAACGTGTGATATGGAATGGAAACAAGTATAAATGACTTACAAACACCCTTAGAAGTAAGAGAGAGTCGAGTGTGATAGTATGGAACACAAGGAAATCACGTTTCAAAATATAACCCAAACGTTATATATATAAATCAAACCCGATATCCTTTTCTTGCTTCCAACAATGTATCAATCGATCTCTGGTCATGTAAGAATAGTTTATAGGACGAAATAACTATGTGAAAGTGTATGAAAATGATAAAGAGTAAATGCATGCATGTACGTTATATATTGTTTCAATATAGAACACGTATGTGAGAAAATTTCAAAGAAATCTTCACGTACACTATTGCATGTCAGGGAACTAGGCTTCTAGGTGAATTTTATAATGCTATACAAGTGAATGTGAGAGCACAATTTATGGGAGATGTTGTGGTGAATCATATGTATGTCGACCCATATATATCTTTGCACACGATTTACCAAATCGTATACTACTTGTATATACTTGATCATCTTCGACATTTGAACATAGAATCATCTCAGAAATATTATTAGGAACAATTAGAAACAAACGGGAATCAAAATGGTTAAGTTTTGAATAAACTGTAAATCGATTTGGTCGTGTATGGGTCGAACACTTTGCCTCTTAAAAATGATACAAACGTCGTCCAATGATCTTGGAATTTGACACACTATTATTTGGCTAGGTGATGAACGAGATGGTGTAAAAATATAGGAGGGTCGTGTGTAAGAAATGAGATTAAACGAGGCGTTTTGGGGAGGGTTTGAACTAGTCGATCAGATGAAATATAAAGTTTTGGATTTTTGGGCTTTGGTTGATGGGCTTATGAATAGTAACTGTGGATTGGGCTGAAAATGATTAAGGGTCCGATTGGTTAATTAGGTGTAATTAGGAATTTTAATTATATTTAGGAAATATAATTATGATTAGGAATTATGTTTAGGATTAAATGAAAAGTTTAGGTTTCGTGTAACGTGTCGAGGATTAATTCCGTCATTTCATGAATTATATTATTTTGTGATAATCGTCAAAATAATATAATAAGAAAAATTTCAAATTTTTCCAAGAAAATGGGAATTAGAAACGATAACGAAAGATTATATATCTATTAATGATTTAATTACAAGAAATTTTTACAGGGTTCTACAGTACCCACTTGTCATTCTGAATTTCGTCCCGAAATTCGATTTTAAGAAATCTAACAAGTGCGTTCTATGAAAATAAAGGTGGATATTTCTCACGGAATCTATCTTCTCTTTCCCATGTGTAAGTTGGTCCTCGCTTTGAGTCCCATCTAACCTTTACAATGGGGATACGATTCTGTTTGAGTTGTTTTATTTCTCTATCCATTATTTCCACAGGCTCTTCTGTGAACACTAGTTTGTCATCCAATCTAATCTCTTTTAGTGGAATGACGAGAGTTTCGTCAGACAAACATTTCTTGAGTTGTGATACGTGAAACGTAGGATGTACCCTACTGAGTTCTTCCGGAAGTTCTAACTTATAAGCCACTGAACCAACTCTCTCCAGAATTTTGAAAGGTCCAATGTACCTCGGATTTAACTTTCCACGTCTTCTAAAACGGATCATTCCCTTCCAGGGAGAAACTTTCAATATGACTCTGTCTCCGACTTGAAATTCCATAGACTTTCTCTTGACATCAGCATAACTCTTCTGTCTGTCACGAGCAGCTTGCAAGCGTTGCTTGATTTGGAATATCTTCTCTGTAGTGTCATGTATTAGCTCTGGTCCGGTGAGTTGCATATCACCAACTTCTGTCCAACAGATTGGTGATCTGCACTTCCTTCCGTACAGTGCCTCAAAAGGTGCAGCCTTTATGCTGGCATGGTAGCTGTTATTGTATGAGAATTCAACTAATGGCAAGTGTCTATCCCAACCTTTTCCGAAATCAATCACACATGCTCGGAGCATATCTTCCAAGGTTTGGATTATTCTTTCACTTTGTCCATCGGTTTACGGATGATAAGCGGTGCTCATATCTAACCGAGTTCCAAGAGATTTCTGTAAAGATTCCCAAAATCTTGAGGTGAATCGGCTATCTCTATCAGAAATAATAGATATTGGAACCTCATGTCTAATCACAATTTCCTTAAAATACATCTGAGCGAGTGTTTCCATCTCGTCAGTTTCCTTGATTGGTAGAAAATGTGCAGACTTGGTTAATCGATCGATGATAACCCAGATTGTATCTAATCCGGTCGAAGTCTTTGGTAATTTGGTAATAAAATCCATGGTGATTCGTTCCCATTTCCAGACCGAAATTTCTGGTTGCACGAGTAATCCTGATGGTTTCTGAGTCTCTGCCTTTACTCTAGAACATGTTAAACATTTACTAACATACTCTGCGATATCAGCTTTCATATTTGGCCACCAATAATTCTTCTTCATATCTTGGTACATTTTATTGGAACCGGGATGAATAGAATATTTGGATTTATGAGATTCATGCATGATAAGGTCTCGAATACCTCCAAAGAGAGGAATCCAATATCTTTCCTTAAAACATAACATTACATCATTTCTTCTCACAAATTCTTTTTCATTATTTGGCATTCTGTCAACCTGATCTTCCAGGTTTGACCTTCTGTCAATTTTCTCATATTGCCGGTTTTCTTCTTGTAGAGCTTCTGTTTGAGCTGGAAGTGGTGAATGAATTGTCATTCCTAGAGATCGAACTCTAAGAGGTTTAATTCTATCTTTTCTACTCAACGCATCGGCTACTACATTCGCTTTACCAGGATGGTAACGAATTTCACAGTCATAGTCGTTGAGTAATTCTAACCATCTTTGCTGTCTCATGTTCAGCTCCTTCTGATCTAGTATATGCTGTAGACTCTTCTGATCGGTGAAAACCATACACTTTGTACCATATAGGTAATGTCTCCATATCTTAAGAGCAAAAACTACTGCACCTAATTCTAGATCATGAGTGGTGTAGTTTTCTTCATTCTTCTTTAGCTGTCGTGAAGCATAGGCTATAACTTTGTCTCTTTGCATTAGTACCGCACCTAATCCATGATGAGATGTGTAACAATACACTACAAAGTCCTCATTTCCTTCCGGTAATGCTAATATTGGTGCTTCACAAAGCTTCTGTTTCAGCAGTTGAAATGCTGACTCTTGCTTCTCTTCCCAGATATACTTCTTGTTCTTCTGGGTTAGTTCCGTCAAAGGTTTGGCAATCTTTGAGAAACCTTCTATAAATCTCCGGTAATAACCAGCGAGACCTAAGAATTGACCAATTTTGGTTGGAGTGGTGGGTGACGTCCAACCTTTAACTGCTTCTATCTTCGCGGGATCTACATGGATACCTTGGTTGTTGATGATATGGCCTAAAAATTGAACGGTAGAAATCCAAAAATCATATTTGGAAAACTTGGCGTACAACTTTTCTTTTTTAAGTAACTCCAAAATAGTCCTTAAGTGTTCGGCATGCTCTTCTTTGTTGCACGAATAGATTAAAATATCATCAATGAACACAATAACGAATTTATCCAAGTATGGCTTGCATACTCGGTTCATTAAATCCATGAATACAGCTGGTGCATTGGTAAGACCAAATGGCATCACTTGAAATTCATAATGTCCGTATCGTGTTCGAAAAGTTGTCTTGGGAATGTCCTCTTCCCTAACTCTTAATTGATGATATCTTGATCTTAGATCGATTTTTGAGTAAACACTTGATCCTTGTAATTGGTCAAATAGATCGTCGATCCTTGGCAATGGATATCAATTCTTCACCGTGAGTTTGTTCAACTCCCTGTAATCAATACATATTCGGAACGTTCCATCTTTCTTTTTTACGAATAGGATTGGTGCTCCCCAAGGGGATGAGCTTGGTTGAATGAATCCTTTATCTGATAGGTCTTTCAACTGTTCAGATAATTTTTTCATTTCGGAGGGTGCTAATCGATATGGTACTTTTGCAACTGGTGCTGCTCCAGGCACTAAATCGATGCGGAATTCTACTTGACGGGTTGGTGGGATTCCAGGTAAGTCTTCGGGAAATACATCAGAAAATTCTTTTACAACTGGCACTTCATCAAGTTGTTTCTTCTTTTCTTTTGTTCTCCTCCCGTTACTTGAATTTGAAATACATGGCATCCTTTGCTTATGTATTTCATCGTCTTGGCGTACGAGATGATATTGAACGAAGTTTTAGGTTTATCACCTTGGATGATTAAGGTTTCACCGTCGAATGGAATTTGGATGAATTTCTCGTCACAAATTATTCTGGCACAGTGTGTAGATAACCAATCCATACCAATGATGACATCAAAACTTCCCAATTGGATGGGCATAAGATCGATAGGGAAATATTTATTTAGAAGAGTTAAGGTGCAGTTTTCGATTAGGGTATTGGTACTTAGAATATTTCCATCTGCTAATTCTATTTCATAGATAGTATCTAATTCTATAGGAGTAATATTTAGAATTGCGGCAAACGAAGTAGACACAAAACTTTTATCTGCTCCTGAATCAAATAATATCTTAGCATCTTGTTGATTTAATAGGAACGTACCCGTAACAACATCAGAATTCTGCGTTGTGTTCCCATCACCAAGTACATACGCTCTTCCTCGGGCAACATTATTGGCAATTTTCAGACATTGAGTTCTATAATGTCCAACCTCACCACAACCATGGCACTTTACTGCTATCGGTTGTATGTTGACTCCAGTTGCTCGACAGTCCTTTGTCATGTGACCAATTCTTCTACAGTTGCCACAAGTAGCCCTACATGCTCCAGTATGATGCATGTTGTACTTGTTACACGGGGGTAGAGTTCCGGCATAACCTTTACTTTCTGCAGGCACTGCTGCATAAGCTCTGGTAGCTTCTTGTCGACGATTTTGTTGCTGATGATGATTACTACGGTTCTGCTGTTGATCTCTGTTGCGGTTGCTGCTTTGATTGTTGTTGTAGCTCCGGTTACCACTGTAACTGTTGTTGTAGCTGCGGTTGTTGCTATTGTTGTTCCCACGATTGTCAGCACTTCTCTTATGCTCATTGATCACGGAGGTAGAACCTCTTTTGATCACCCGGGTTAACAATCTCTGTGCAAGTCCCATAGCTTCTTCTACTGTCTGTGGATTCAATGCGGTAACGTCCCCTTCAATAGATGGTGGCAGTCCTTCCACATATTTCTCCAATGCTTGTTCAACATCGGGTACTATTGTTGGGCACAACACCGACAACTCCAGAAACTTTATGTCGTATGTCTTCAGATCATTGTATCTTACTACTAGCTGATGAAATTCATCCTCTAGTTTTCTGATCTCTGTCCTTGGACAATACTTCTTAAGCATTTTATTCTTCAACTCATTCCAGGAAAGTTTGAAAGCTTCATCTGGACCCATAGCATTCGCAGTAGTGTTCCACCACGATAGTGCTTCTCCTTGAAGAGTTCCTGTAGCAAAGGTAACTTTGCTATTCTCAAAACAACCACTACTCTTGAAGACTGTCTCAATATGCTCAAACCAATGGGCCATTTCAGTCACTCCTTCAATTCCTTTGAAGTTTGTTGGCTTGCAATTCATGAAGTCCTTGTAAGTACAATTACGAGGAGTAGACGTATTAGCTTCACGGTTTGCACCACTGGTATTATTCAAACGAGCTGCAGATATTCCCTCAGCAATCATTCTTTGAACCTCAGTGGGGGTCATGATCACTTCCGGGTTGGAATTTTCGCTACTTGCATGCTCCATTTTTCTATTGATAATACAAAAATATAGCATTTAGAATTTTAAACAAAAATTTTGTTTAAAGGATCTTGAGAAGTAGGGAAATGATAATTTATGAGTCTTAACAATAATTGGGCCCATATGTAGTTTTTATTTTGATTACAACAGTCATAATTATTCCGATATGTTAGATGCATTTATAATACACATGAACAACCATAAGCATAAATTAACATTTGTATATAGTAATATCACAACCAATAGCATAACATTAATAACTTGATCAGTTGAGTTTTCATAACAAAACGATACAAGATTCTTTATTAATTGCCACATGCGGCAGGCTTAGATGCCTTATTACTAGTACAAATACTAACTGCCTCTAATGATTAGGTATGTCCACATGTCCTCCCATATCTAAGATCTGAGTTCGGAGCTCCTGCATCTCGGTATGACGTTGAATCTCCATATCTCCTACAAGGTTTTCCAATGTATCAGCTCTTCGGTGTGCAAGCTGGGCTTCCCAAGTACGGTTCTGTCCCTCTCTTCACAATGATATCGCGAAAGAACGTGTCTCAGAGATATCCGAATGTATCTGAGCTAACCCCTGCTGCAACTCTATCCTATTGGCTATAAGGTTATGTAAGGTGTTGTGGATAGTATTCGAATGATCAAATGATGAATAATCAATCATCTGGAGAAGTGAGTCTATCTGATCTTCGTAATGCTCCAATCGCGTCACTACTACAGAAGGTGAAAGAGTAGAGGTAATTTCCATCCTAGCACTCTCACCAGTTTCATTGATATGCGCTGGGGGAGTAAAACCAGGAGGATAGGGTAATGATGGTGAAAGTGGAGAAGTAGAATTGCAAATACGAAGTCGGCTAGATGTAGGTATATCTTCCTCAGGAATTTGTTCTCTATAGTGAAAAGTATATGGATAAGTTTGGCTAAAAATATTGAATAGGTGATCGGATGTATATGAATCGAATTCA
The DNA here is from genome assembly GCA_030686995.1 of Artemisia argyi. Taxonomy (NCBI): domain Eukaryota; kingdom Viridiplantae; phylum Streptophyta; class Magnoliopsida; order Asterales; family Asteraceae; genus Artemisia; species Artemisia argyi. The sequence continues at coordinate 158,109,503 of CM060678.1, forward strand.
TGACGTGGTAATGGTGTATGTGTCGGTAAAACAAAAGCATCGGGATTTTCAGGCGTTGTAACAATTTCGTCTTGCTCGAAGGGTTCTGTTTCTTGGGAAACAGCGTCAGGTACAAAGGTAGAACGATAAACAGGCGAAGTAACGGACGCGACAGAAATATCAAAGTCGGAGTCTGACATACTCATATTAAAATAATACTGTAATAATTCATAAATAGTGCAGAATTAGAATTTATTATCATCAAAGAATACAAAATTCTAACATATCAAGATCAAAGTATCATAGCTTAATGATTAACTTACTGAATATTGTAGCAAGCAGGCACGGCAGGCAAAAATTAACATGGTGTAAATTTAATTTATTTGAAAGTGTGGTTATAGTTCAATGTTTGAAAATATTTGGTTCTCTATAACTATGGCTCTGATGCCAATCTGTAATACCCCCTAATTTGAAATGCGGCAGCGGAATAGTAATTAGGGTGTTACGGTGAGGATCAAAGTCATAATGATAGAAAACGGCTCGAAAAAGACGTTTTAAAACATAATTTCATTTATAAAAATTCAAATACAAGAGATCCTTATCAGAGTATTATAATAAAAGTCTTGATGTTAAAACATCTTTTATTTTACACCATTATTGAAATAAAGTAGACAAGTTTTGAAGTTTTTGCCGCCCGTTCCATGCTTGCTTCCCCTGCTAAATACCTAAGATACATGCTTAAAAGTCAACAAAAATGTTGAGTGATATCATAGAGTTTGAATTTAATAATCATTTTGATACACAAGTAAGATTTTATTGGAAAATACAATCAGTTTGAAAATATTGATATTGCAGTTTATATATTGCTCTAAGTCTCATGACACGCAAACGTTACAAATACCGTAAAAACGGAGGTGTTTATCAAATCAATGATAATTTTGCCCTCGTGTAATAGGTGATTTGCCAATTCCTATTTTTACTCAAATATAATTATCACGACTAACCACATGCATAATGGCATTCCGTCAAGTATTAATGGGACAGGCTGTCAAACCTTAAATAGATCTATTCATTATATTCGCGTTCACATAACAGTGATTAATGGCTCATGATCAAGGGTCTTTTGGCAATAGCTAACTTAGGCATATATCAAGTCAGGAAGCATACAGAAAATTACTTGCGATCTGTTTATAACATGTATCCCCCTCACGGAGTTTTGAAAATAAGTAAATGTGAGGCTATGACACACCTTAGATTGATACTGAAATGAAGAAAATAAAATCGGACGAATTTATGATAACGGCTTCGAAACACAACCTGATAAATAAATTTATCTGAGAACTTGACCAAATACTATTTGGTAAATACGAAGGAATAACGAATATTAAATATTCGTTATGACGAATAAGTAATGTGCAAATTCTTGTGATATGCATGATATGACAAAATATGATATTTAAATTATCCATCGAAGTTTTACCTTTTTAATCATAAGTAAAATATTAACTTTTTAAATATCGTTATATATATTATTAACGTTACGTTAAATAATATATATATAAATAAAAATAAAGTTTAAATGTAATATGAAATAAATTTACGAAAATAGAAAATAAATAAAAATGATAAATAAATTATGTTTAGTCTTTGTCTCCTTTTCCAATTTTACCATTTTTACTCTAACGATATTTGGGTTACACCGTCAGTCCTTTTTATAATAAATTCAACTATAGTCCTCTAATTTGTCCAACAATCAATACTAAGCTTAGAATATTAACTTTCGTCACTTTTTACCCTTAAGTTTCTATTTTTACAAGTTTAGTCCATTCTTTTCAATATTTTCACTTTTAGTCCCTCTAGGTGTCGTCGCGTTACATTTTTAGTCCAAAATTACAAAAATAATTATAAAAATTTTCTAAAATTTTTCGAGGCTTATTAAGTAAGTAATAAGCTGATTTTAACTGCTTATTTATTTAAAAGCTTATTTTTTAGCTTATGGGCTTTGAACGAGACAATACAAGGCCCGTTAAGAGTTTTGGAGGCGAGGGCATGGAAAATGTTTTAGGCTTGGCTTTGGGCTATTTTTATAATTCTAAAAACATTTCATATGGGCCCAGTGGGCTTACGGATCTTAAATTCTTATTGGGCTTGAATTGAGCCCACTCGAAAATATTAAAGATTTTATATGAATTTTGAAGTTGAAAAACTTGTTTGTGTCGATTTCAAATGGATCGATTGGGATGTCGAAACGTGGTTATTTTCACAAGTCGTATAAATGAAAATGATAGTTTTATAGGTGGTCTATTGCGTCGTGAAATAATATAGTACTCTTATTAAGTGAAATTTAAAGTTATACGTATGGTTTGTAGCATGTTTGAACCGGTTATATATTTTGAAAACTTAAAAATATTACTAAGTATTTTTACTAAATTGCATACGATGGAACTTGGTTTAAAATAGATGTGTGTGATGCATGTAACATTTAAACTAATGTGAACTTGGTGTGCTACGTGACTCCTAGGCCTTCCAAGATAGAGGCTAGTCACGATTTGTGTACTAAGTAACAATATTTACGTGATATATAAGTACAAAATGATATACGATCGAAACTAAATAAATATAGTGCATGACTAAAATTTAACGTGTGATATGGAATGGAAACAAGTATAAATGACTTACAAACACCCTTATAAGTAATAGAGAGTCGAGTGTGATAGTATGGAACACAAGGAAATCACGTTTCAAAATATAACCCAAACGTTATATATATAAATCAAACCCGATATCCTTTTCTTGCTTCCAACAATGTATCAATCGATCTCTGGTCTTGTAAGAATAGTTTATAGGACGAAATAACTATGTGAAAGTGTATGAAAATGATAAAGAGTAAATGCATGCATGTACGTTATATATTGTTTCAATATAGAACACGTATGTGAGAAAATTTCAAAGAAATCTTCACGTACACTATTGCATGTCAGGGAACTAGGCTTCTAGGTGAATTTTATAATGCTATACAAGTGAATGTGAGAGCACAATTTATGGGAGATGTTGTGGTGAATCATATGTATGTCGACCCATATTTATCTTTGCACACGATTTACCAAATCGTATACTACTTGTATATACTTGATCATCTTCGACATTTGAACATAGAATCATCTCAGAAATATTATTAGGAACAATTAGAAACAAACGGGAATCAAAACGGTTAAGTTTTGAATAAATTGTAAATCGATTTGGTCGTGTATGGGTCGAACACTTTGCCTCTTAAAAATGTATAAAATGTCGTCCAATGATCTTGGAATTTGACACACTATTATTTGGCTAGGTGATGAACGAGATGGTGTAAAAATATTGGAGGGTCATGTGTAAGAAATGAGATTAAACGAGGCATTTTGGGGAGGGTTTGAACTAGTCGATCGGATGAAATATAAAGTTTTGGATTTTGGGCTTTGGTTGATGGACTTATGAATAGTAACTGTGGATTGGGCTGAAAATGATTCAGGGTCCGATTGGTTAATTAGGTGTAATTAGGAATTTTAATTATATTTAGGAAATATAATTATGATTAGGAATTATGTTTAGGATTAAATGAAAAGTTTAGGTTTCGTGTAACGTGTCGAGGATTAATTCCGTCATTTCATGAACTATATTATTTTGTGATAATCGTCAAAATAATATAATAAGAAAAATTTCAAATTTTTCCAAGAAAATGGGAATTAGAAACGATAACGAAAGATTATATATCTATTAATGATTTAATTACAATAAATTTTTACATGGTTCTACAGTACCCACTTGTCATTCTGAATTTCGTCCTGAAATTCGATTTTAAGAAATCTAACAAGTGCGTTCTATGAAAATAAATGTGGATATTTCTCACGGAATCTATCTTCTCTTTCCCATGTGTAAGTTGGTCCTCGCTTTGAGTCCCATCTAACCTTTACAATGAGGATACGATTCTGTTTGAGTTGTTTTATTTCTCTATCCATTATTTCCACAGGCTCTTCTGTGAACACTAGTTTGTCATCCAATCTAATCTCTTTTAGTGGAATGACGAGAGTTTCGTCAGACAAACATTTCTTGAGTTGTGATACGTGAAACGTAGGATGTACCCTACTGAGTTCTTCTGGAAGTTCTAACTTATAAGCCACTGAACCAATTCTCTCCAGAATTTTGAAAGGTCCAATGTACCTCGGATTTAACTTTCCACGTCTTCCAAAACGGATCATTCCCTTCCAGGGAGAAACTTTCAACATGACTCTGTCTCCTACTTGAAATTCCATATGCTTTCCTGACATCAGCATAACTCTTCTGTCTATCACGAGCAGCTTGCAAGCGTTGCTTGATTTGGAATATCTTCTCTGTAGTGTCATGTATTAGCTCTGGTCCGGTGAGTTGCATATCACCAACTTCTGTCCAACAGATTGGTGATCTGCACTTCTTTCCGTACAGTGCCTCAAAAGGTGCAGCCTTTATGCTGGCATGGTAGCTGTTATTGTATGAGAATTCAACTAATGGCAAGTGTCTATCCCAACCTTTTCCGAAATCAATCACACATGCTCGGAGCATATCTTCCAAGGTTTGGATTGTTCTTTCACTTTGTCCATCGGTTTGCGGTATAGACTTGATGTTACTATCTATACTACTTCTTTTATCATCATTGGGCTCATTGGACCTAAGATTATTTTGATTGCTCTCATTTTCTTGATAAAAAAAATTCAAATCATTCACACCATTTTCTTCAAACACAAAATCTTTAGTGAAAGAACTATTCTTAAAAGGAAATACAGTTTCCTAAAACTTAACATTCCTAGAAAAAAAATAAACTTCTTTTGATCAAGATTAAACAATTTATATCCTTTTTTGTCAAAAGCATATCCAACAAACACACATTTGTCAAACCTAGATCCAAACTTATCTGATTAATTTAGAACAGTTGAAAAGCATAAGCAGCCAAAACATCTTAGAGTCTAAAGATTAGGTTCAGTATTATACACTATCTCAAAGGGACTTTTACCAGACAACACAACAGTAGGCAACCTGTTAATAAGGTAAGTAGCAGTTAGAATAGACTCGGTCCACATGTTCAAAGGCAACCCCCCTGAAACCTGAAGGCTCTAGCAATATTTAACAAATGTATATGCTTTCTTTCTGCTACACCATTCTGTTGGGGTGTATAAAGACAAGTGGTTTGATGTAATATACTATTGTTCAAAAGAAAAGTTTCAAACTTCTTATTTACAAACTATGTCCCATTATCACTTCTAAAAACTTTAACAGATTCTCAAACTGATTTTTAATCAGGTTATAAAAACTAGTAATATGATCAAAAATCTCACTTTTGTTTTCCATTAAAAAAACCCAAACAGCCCTGGTGTAATCATCAACCACAGTAAGAAAGTACTTAAATGACCAAGATCACCCATATTTTTATTTTTATGATCACTTAACACAGAATTAGTACTCTTAAGATCTTTTAGTTTATGTTTTAGCACAGTTAGAATATGGTCAGAGGGGTGTCCAAGTTTGTTATGCCAAATACAATTTGACATAACACAACTCTTAATATTATTGTTATTAACACTCTTACCTTCATCAAGAAAATAAAGGCCTCCTCTTTCACTATCAGTACCCATCAGGAACCTTTGAGTTAAATCCTGAATTTTACAAATCTTATCATTAAAACTGACAATCACATTATTATCCTTAGACAATTTATGAATAGACAACAAGCTCACATGATACCCAGGAACTACCAACACATCTTTAAGAATTAGGTTATTTCCAAATTTAAAACTTCCAATTTGTTTAACTTGTGCAACAGTCCCATTGGGATGTGCAACAGTAAGATTTAAATGTGAAACATCCATAACATCAAAAAGAAAAGTTGCACAAAAAGTGATATGTTGACTAGCTCCTGAGTCAATAATCCAACCTATATAAGTGCTATAAGTACTTATATTAGAATTGAAATTTAAAAACCTACTAGTAAAGAAACTAATGACACAATTTGAAGCAATGACAGTACGTGCAACACTAGCATGAGCCTTGCTAGCATCACCTGTACCACTAAGTAAAGACATTAATCTCTGATACTGATCACTAGTAAGAGTATGAGTGGTACTCTTACTAGTATCAGTCTTATTATCAGTCACATTATTAACATTGTTTTGACTCACATTTCCTTTCATAACGAAACCAGGTGGATACCACACCAATTCAAAACACCTATCAATAGTATGACCATTTATATTACAATGCTTACAAACAAGGTTAGACACCCTGCCAAACCTTCTATTATTGTTATTATTGTTTCTATTAGAGTTCCAGTTATTGTTTTGAGAATTAACGGTATTAGGTCTAGCTACAAAAGCAGTTGTCCCATTCTTAACAGACTTATTAGTCACATGACTATTTCTGTGAGATTCATCCCTAGACAGAGTAGCAAAGGCAGACTTAACATCTGGTAAAGGGTCAGTAGTGAGAATAAGACTTCTCACAGAACTGAAACCATCATCAATCCCCATAAGAAATTGCATTAGCCTAAAAAGGTCTGAATGGTTTTTCAATTTAGGAGCAGTGTCACAAACACATGTGGGCAGATCAACAAGAGAGTCAAACTGCCTCCATAATGCATTAAACTCATGATAGTATTCAGATAGACTCATACCAAATTAAGCTAGAGTATGAATTTTATGATGCAGGTTATAAATCACATAACCATCTTCTTTATTATATGTTTCATCTAATTCATCCCAAACAGACTTAGCATTTTTAGAAAACACTTAACGTTTATAAAGGTCTTGTGAAATACAACCTAGAATCCAAGATAACACAACAGAGTTACATCTATCCCATTGTGCCTGATATAGAGCAACATTAAGATTTCTAACACACTTACCATTAACAAAACCAAGCTTATTTCTAGTGTGTAAAGCCAACTGCACAGCAGCAAACCAGACCTTATAGTTCTCAGAACCTTCAAGTTTGAAGGTAATCAACTGAGCACCAATGTCCTGAGGGTGCAGATACAGAGGGTCATATATGTCCAATTTTAATTCACTACCACTACCAGCATCATCATGTCCCTTATCTTTCTTTTCTGGGTTAACCATTTTAACAAATTATAACAAACAATCATAAAACACACAAACTCAGTAAACAACCAAGAGCAAAACACAAACAACATTATAACTCCTCAACCACAAATAATCTCCAATAATCTCAACTCCACAAACACAAATATCCCTTAACCTACACTTCATCACATGCAATTCTACAAAACCTAGTAAAAAGAACCTAAGGAGGGTGTGAGAGGTTTTACAGTGCACGCAAGCTTCCTAGAAATACCAAGGATCACGAAGATCCACCAACAACCAATAGCACAGCGGAAAAATACCTGAAATAATGAAATTACAATTAGAAATAATCCAGTTGAATAAGAAGAGTCTGACAATACAAACCCTAAAAATTATTTTTAGGGTTTTTGATTTTAATTTCAAGAACCTTGAAATTAGAATCAAGAAAGCCAGACTTAACCAACTATTAACAAGAAACAACCTGAATTAGGGTTTGATACAGTAAACCCTAATTTAAACAATTTGACTGAAAAATCAAATTAAACAACTCTGAAGCACAATTAAACCCCAAGAACACTAAATCAGGGATTAATTGACTCAAGAAACACCAGGATCAGAAAACCCCCAAAAATTGAAAACTCTAATTTTTAGGAAAATCCAATTAACAGTTAGATCAACCTGATCTAACACTAATAACACCAATTTTACTCTTAAATCAACCAGATCTAAACATATAGATCAAAACCCCCAAATTTTGAGAAACCCTAATTTTTCAAAAAACTTTAAAATCTTTATAAATGGTTTGGAATAGAGCAACCTGTCTTTAATACCATGTAGAAATTTATAACCAAAGCCTAAAATAACACAGATTCTTTCAAGTGAACCCAGCCAACCACCCCTTTGGCTCACTTATTGTATTAATATGATAGCTATAGAATAGCAGTAATGTTTACAATATAGAAAAACATAAAAGAATCAATACACAAACTAGGGTTTCTCTCAATCCAGTACGCAACAATAGAGAGACAGAAAACACACAGTAAAACAATGAGATTAATGAGAAGAATAAGCCTTTTGAGAGCTTATATAGCTCTGCCAACTAAAGTTACACTTTGCTCCTTCATATCTTCTAAGTTGCTCAACTTTGGTCCTTTAACATTTGGGCGGGTACACTCTTATCTTTGACTTAAGAATAATGACTTAGAGACCCATGTGCTTAACGAAGTTTGAACCCACAACCTCTAGGTAGGTAGGCAACTCATACAACTAGACCAAAGGCCTTGGGTGCTATAAATATGCATGATCAAAGGGTACTTTAGATAGTTTTATGTTTAAAAAGCTTTATAGAAATCCAAAACGCTTTCAAGAAAAGTGTCTAAATTTGAAGCTGTTTAGTGAAAATAAAAGCTTCTATCTAGTGTATTCAAACAAAGCTTATTTTTAATTAGAGCTTTAATTTTAAAATAAAAAGCTTGTAGCTTTAAAATAGCTCTAAAAAGTTCTTGCCAATACATTCTAGAATAGAAGGATCTGATTTGTCAAACATTTAAATAATCGATTATTTGATTAATACGTTATGAAACAACATAATCAAATCCAAACATTATATTTCGAAACACGTTTTGTAACAGCTGATTATCTGATTATGAGTTTTCAAAACGTATAATATATTTTCAATAAGCAATTTCAAACACCTTAGTTGGATAAATTGCAAGTGATATGTGATTTTAGGTGACATGGAGAATTTATATACTTTTGCTTTAAGTTTTTGCTTTTCAATTTTCATGGCTTATTTAATAATAATCAAATGAAGGAAAATACTACCATACATCGATCTCGGTAACAAGCTGCTAGTAACGAGGATGCCTAGAGAATAATGTCACTAAAAAGGTAAAGATGTGGCCTAACAGAAACCATATAGTCTAATACAAAGTGTTCAAAACTGAAAACTGGCATAATACAAACAAAAACACTCACTTTGTGTACTAAGGCTATGTTTAGCGCGAAGCTTTTTAAGGCGATGAGTGGTGAGCATTGAACTTTTTTATTTTTGGTGTTCGTTTGTCAAAAGAGCGGTGAGCTTTGCTATTTTTTAGGAAAGCTTATTTTTCTAATGTTTCTTTAAGAAGCGGTGAGCAGTGATCTGTGGCTACAGCTCACAGCTACTTTTGCCAAACATAGCCTAAGAGTTTTTTTCTTTTCTTTTTTGATTTTTCGATTTTTTAGCCGACTAGTCCAGATGGTTTGAGACTACCGCCACAGACTCAAATCGGGTAAAACCTTTCTTTTTCAGGATGTTGACGTGACCATTTCAGGATTGTTTACACATAGCAGAAATTGAAGTTAAATATCTCACACATTTTAGACTGATAATCAACAAGTTCTTTTGCCACTAGGCCACCTTAAGTGGTGCTAAGAGAGTAAGAGTTTATGCTGGTGTGTTGGTAACGATCACATACCAATAGAGATATTTCGATAGTGATACTGTAAGGCAGTGAGCATTACAGGCCGAAAATGTTTTCAGTTTTTCATGTAAGCTCTTTGTACGTATCTTACCAAGCTAAAAGATCAATATATAACTCATACTTGCATAGAAACAATGAATCATTATTAGCCACTCATTAAAAAAAATAAAATAAAAAAAAATAAAATAATAAATAAATAAATAAAAATTCACCCTTTTTTTAAAAATTAAATATCTCGCAAACCGTAAACCGTTAAGCGAAAAAAAATACCATCACGACGAGAATTAAATTATCTTTCTATAGATATGCATTGTTATATACTTTCGACGAATTTTTTATTTCGACGAACTTTTTTTTTTCAAAATTTCCGCTCAGAAAAATCATATGTGATTCATTAAAATCAAATCATATGTGATTTTTACGAATCATATATGATTTTACAAATCACATATGACTTGTAAGAATCATGTGTGATTTGTAAAAATCAAATCATATGTGATTTTTACGAATCATATATGATTTTTCTAGGCGGAAATTTAAAAAAAAAAAGTTCATCGAAAAAAAAGTTCGTCGAAAGTATATAACAATTCATATCTATCGAAAGATAATTTAATTCTCGTCGCGATGGTATTTTTTTGTAGCTTGAAGATTTACCGTTTGCAAGATATTTTGTTTTAAAAAAAAGTGAAAAATTATTTTTTATTAATTTAGATAAAAAAAAAATGGGTGTGTATGATTAGTTCATTTATTCTATGGCAAATATGAATTCTATATTGATATCATCTCGATTTCACACGCAGTTTTCACACGCAATATCTTTTTGGTCGTGAAATGAATCCGAAAATAATGTTTCAATATCTTTTTACTTCTTAAAATGAATCCAAAAATGTTTACAGTTTTTCATGTAAGCTCCTCTTGTACGTATCTGACTTTCAATTTCTTTTATAATTTTATTAACTTTTATTTAACATGTATAAATAACTAAACATAAATATCTGTTTTAAATATGGCCTACAACGAGTGGGGTTTTGAAGACGGTTAACATGATCCCTATATTATGATCTTTCTTAGAAAATGCTAAACGTAAAAGGCTACATATACTAAACCATTGTTTAAGTTCCAAAAACAATAATAAACCATTGTTTACTTTCTAAAAGAGGAAATCGAATACTACGAGTATTAAATAGAGTTGAAAAGTCATTAATATGAAATAAGTTGTTGTTTATTATTTGATTAATCATATGGCAATATGGATCCGTTGTTTGTGATGTTTTTTCCGCTGCATTTATATGTTTCTTTTATGATTATATATTCAACATCACTTATAGAAACATCTATACCAAATTAAAATCATAATGTTGCCCATGTTCATTCTCTTCATAAATAAAATAACCACCTATTTAGGACTCCCGTTTCCAACAACTGAGGTTAATTGCTGAAATACGTAAAATGACCCTATACTGAGAAGACATAAGGTTACCTGGAACACCTTTTGTCGTTTGGCGACGCGCTTTTGTCATGAAACCTTGGACTGTTAACTGCATATAAAGAAATGGAGGTCAGATTGTTACCCCGTGCACTGGAAAATGGCCATGATATTAGACTCTATTAACACATATGTCAGATACGTTATACAATTGCATGTCATGGTTGTTGATATGTGTATCGTTTTATCATTAGAAAATTCTAATTCGAAACACCATATTCGTAAACTTATGGCAAGCAGCTTATAACTAATTATTTTTATGCTTTATTGCTGGTTCGTTGGTTAGAGACAAAGTATCCTTCCTGCATTTCTTATTTGCCATCAGATACAAAAAGAAAGAAGCATCTTGCTTGCATTTATTGGTAAATAATTGCTAGTGCTAGCTATGTTATTCTTTTAGTGACTAAAAGATAAGATAATAAACATAGCTAAAATTATTTTGCACCGCTAGCAAGTTTCAACCTTTTTTTTAATATTCATATGGGTTCCTATGTAAAATATCAAATCAGTTATAAGTCATTTAAAACATATAACTTTTCATAATCATAGCTAAAACACCAATGTTCATAAATTTTTTAAAAAAACGTGTATTGTTCTAGTTGTTTCATGTTGTAGTGTCTCATCCTAAATCTTATTCATGTATTTTCTTGGGTTAGGATTAAACGAATCAGAAGTTTATGCATTATGCAAAGCTTGAAAAGATTAGGATCTACTACTTTGTCATCCATAAAAAATAAACCACCTTTTTAGTAACCACACCCCTGCTATTGAGTAAAACGTTTGAATTTGATACCTGCTGCAGATCAGGTTATTATTTCCATGTTTTCGGACATCGTGGCCAACCTACCAAGCTGAGCAGCTGTATTTGCAGCCACCACTGTTGGTTCAGTTGCAGCCGTCATGGCAATGGCATGTGCCATTGTGTGCTCACAATCGTTCACTTTCACCCGTTGGCTTATCTTTAGGACCTAAAACACCATTTTCTTATGTTATGGTATATCTTATTCCACTTACTTGAATTTCATAGATTTAATCAGTACATTTAGTATAAGATAAAATGGACTATAAGTAGCCTGCTTGTTTTCAAAGCATACAACCATTTTAACCTAGTAGTCCTAAACATTCCCTATGAAAGAACGTGTACTTGATCAGGGGCACCAAGAGGGAGCATAGACAATAACACTTCCCCAACAACTTCGTGAAAAGTCACTTGAAAACCTAAGAGACATCAAGAAATGAGTTTTATATAAGAACAAAATAGTATGTTAAATAGTAAACATATCATTTAATGAGAAAAAAATTGTAAACTAACCTTTAAGCGTTCTTGGTCTCCGGATATGGTATAGCATAAACTCTTTGAAGACTTGCACGATTTCAATTGCCCCTTCAAAACTGAAAGCACCAAACAATGAATTAACTCGATATGAAATTGTACTGCACACGTTACTCTACAAAACTAATAACATGACAATGGTGATTGGCCTAAAGGAAGTTCTAAATCTAGTAAAGAAATTATGGATGATATGGTAACGCATCAGCAAAGTGCTGATCTAACAGGTAGAACAACCCCTCTGACGTAAAACTAAAAATGGAGGATCTGGTAACGCATCAGTGATGAGGCGAAAAATGATCCGTTTTTAGGGGGTCATTTAAGCCCGAATCCGAACTTATTTGATCAAATATTGCCCTAAATCGTTCCTTTTGTGATTTTAGGTACTTGGAGAGTGAATTCTGGAAAAGAAGCCATTTTGGACGTTTTTGGAGCATAAAAGTGAAGAAAACGGCAAAGTCTCAAATTTCCATGCTGGGAACAGTACATGAAGGCGTCAAGAGTTTTTCTTGACGGCGTCAAAACCCCAAGAATTAAAATCCGTAGTTGATGACGGCGTCACACACAGGGCGTCAAGAGTAATTTGTGTGACGGCCTAGGCCTTGACGGCGTCAGAAGTAGATCAAGGCCGTCCGAGGAAGTATTTGGCAGCGAGATGACGGCGTCACACCTTTGTTCTTGACGCCGTCATCCCTATTTTCCTATATATAGTTTTCTAGTTTTTCACATTTAGAGAGAGAAGTTTTGGGAGAAACCCTAAAGACGATTTTGGTGTAACTTTACAGGTTTTTCAAGGGTTCCAACCCCTTGATACCTTGCATGATTAATTAAGATAAGTGTTCTTCTAATTCAATCAATATGTCTATGTGTTGGTTGTCTATATCTTGTTCTTGTCTTAATTCTATCATGCTAGGCTAGATCTCTTTTGTGTTTGCTTAGATCTAATGAAACCTAGATATTGATTATGTGTTGATTACTTGTTTATTATTGTTGTGGATGAATGATTTATATGTTAGGCTTAAGAAAACTGGCAGATCTCCAAATGGTAACATGCTTGAACGTCTTAAGAAACATGAATCGAGGCGTACTAGGTCTTTATTGGTTGTATTTAATGCATGAGCCACTGTTTACAATCCCTATAGTTGTGCTGGGCATGGTGTAGGAGGAGATAAGAGCTCATAGAATTGGGGAGTTATGTATGCCACCCCATGAATGGTATTAAGGAATACAATCCGTCATCCATGCAATTATAACAAGTAATTAACGTGTAAAAGATATCTAGGGAGTAGTGAAATCTAAGTAAACACATTTTCTCCAATTACTGCTCACAACTTTAGTATAAATTAGTTTATTTTCATTTTTAGTATTTTATTTTGATTGCATCTTAGTATTGGGTTAGTTGAATAGCAACAAATTCCGCCCACTCTTCCAAAACCCGAGATTTTACTTGCTTTTATAAAAATATAAAAACACAAAAATAATCATCCCTCACCTTTAGAACTAGTATTTAGGCTTTCTAATCCTAGCGACACTATTCCTAAGTTGAACGATCAATCCCCCGGTACTTGTCACTATACTATACTACAACGATCAGGTACACTGCCTGGTGGGGGTTGTAAGCTTCTCGAGATCCCTCGAGAGGTAAAGCCTGTTGCGATTCCCACGCATCAATCAGCAAAGTGTTGATCTGGCATATGTTCAGCCTGTCAAATTGGTAAAGTCGTCTGATGTCTGCATTTATGCACAAATCCTTTTACTATTCTATTAAACTCCATACATGATTCTTAGTTGAATGTGTTCTAACCTTCACAAATAGGAAGGAGTCGCATCATATGATCCCAATCCCTAACACTTTCCTGTGTCAGGTTCTCAACAATCGTTCTCCTGTCATAATTTATTCATTGTCAATGATACTGAAATTAACAAATATATATATATATATATATATATATATATATATATATATATATATATATATATACACACACACACACACACATTATATATAACAGGAGGCGTTTGAAGAATATGCCACCTCATTGCCCAGTAATTTATTATCAGCCATGTCATCAGTAGTGTTACTTATGATTTCCATGTCAGCATATTTAATATTTAATTTGTTAATTTAAAATTCGGAATTAATTAGTACAAAAAAATCATTTGGAGGTGAAATTAACAAATATGTATATATATATATATATATATATATATATATATATATATATATATATATATATATATATATATATATATATATAACAGGAGGCGTTTGAAGAATATGTCACTTCATTGCCCAGTAATTCATTATCAGCCATGTCATCAGTAGTGTTACTTATGATTTCCATGTCAGCATATTTAATATTTAATTTGTTAATTTAAAATTCGGAATTAATTAGTACAAAAAAATCATTTGAGAGGATCGAACCTTGGGTGGTTTGTAACATTAAGACAATTGATAACCACTAGACAAACAATTTTTTTTTTTTTGTTTTATATTTTGCAACACCAAATCTATAAACCTATGCAATTAATGATTTTTGGTAATCCGGATTATGCACAATAATATAGCCCAAAATAGCCCGATTCATTCACTCACAACCCTAATATTAGTTCCACAAGTCGATTCTACTTATCTCTCTCTATTTTTTTTTTTTTTTTACTGAAAACCCTATTATGTTGAAGTTCACATAATTATTAATAATGTTTTGTTTTACGTTTGCGCAGATTCAACTATTAGTTTTGTTTGAAGAATACTCAACCACAACTGCTACGACAAAAACAAAAGAGTGACGAGGCAACAAAAAAACTTCAAGATGAGATTCATAGAATGATAAACACTGAAGGTCCGTTTTCTGTTTTGATTTCTTTAATGATGACTATGTGCAAAAAAAATGCTATGTTAACACATTATTTTTTTTATGATCAGCTTAAGAAAGAGAGAAGAAGGAACGAATATATTTCACAAGGCCCTGGAAGAAGCCTTTGAGGTTTTTTGCAATAAAGGTTATCTTTGTGATTTATTTAATGATGACTATGAAACTGATTATTTTTATGTGGCACCTGTAGTCATGTTCTCGGGGTCAACCTTGTGTTCTTTGTTGGATGGTGCAAGAATGTATAGAAAGAATACGTGAGATGATTTCTAAGGAACATTTTCTTTTGGCAACTCAGCGCAGTTTTTGTTTACCTGTTACGTTTAATTTATAGTCTATTTTGTTATTACCTTCATACCAATATCTTTATGTGTCATGAATATTGTTACTTTGTTTATGTTCATCACAACTTACAACTCAGGGAACGTCAAATAAGGGAGATTCCAAATACTTCAGCTTCCTTTGACATTGTTCTCCTAGAGAATGTATTGTTTGACTGGATTCTAAAGCCAGAAAAAAAATATCACGAAGACGAGGTATGTAATTTTTATTTTGACCCTTAATTCCTCCCTCGGAAAGATATGTTGTTTTTAGATATTCTGACCTATTTACTGTCCAGGTTTATCTCTCTTTGTTTTGCTTTATCAAACATCAATTTATCTTTTCAGGAGCTTAGTGGAATGGAACAAGGCGATGATGATGCGTATCAGAATGGGTTGCTGGGATACGAAGGACATGGACCGAGTAAAAAGGGTAAACTGTCACTAAGTTAATATTTTCAATCATGTTTTGTCGTTGAATGAGTTGGGTGCTAAGTATAATACACGAATTACATAAAGTTTATTAGCATATCAAGTAATGTTGTTTTGTTAATATATAAGCTTACATTATTACATAGGCACTGTTCAAAGCAATCACCTTTAAGGTTTTACTAATTCTAGTGTTTCTTTGGTGTCAGCTTTCTTAAGCATATCAGTAATCATTGGTGATGCCACCACACACGCAGGCATCCAAGGGGCAGAATGGGAAAGTCGTAGCACTCGAGTTCGGATGATCTTCATCTTTTGATAGAGAATGTGAAGAATCTGTTGCAGATGAACTTGTGCTACAACTTCATTCTTCGAATTTTGCTCCATCAAAGATTGAATATAAGGACACTAAAACTTCTAAAATTGGTCGTTCTTCTCAAGAAGAAAAGAAGATGAATAAACCAAATGATGAGAAAAGGTCTAGACCTTGGGTAATGAGGGAATTCTTCTGATTTTCATTCTTTTTTAATTTGTATCATTCGCGGCTTTGTTAGAGTTTAGCACGAATACGGATAACGATAACTTGGTCAATGTCTTTACAGCTATGGTGAATGCTTTTGATTTTCATTGTCACGCCACGGGTACGCAATCACATCCCTCTACAAATGAGATTGAACAAGGCGTTGTTTATCGACTGAAGGTAGTTATGTTTCTGTGGCTTATCATAAGTCTGCCTCGCTAATGTTTATAACATTTTTATTGCGTTTTTCGTTTTCAGCTTGCTACCCAATGGGTGGCTGTACTTCTACGAGTTTAGCAGCTAACCAAAGTGTCCCAGATGTAGTCTTGGTTGCTTATGATGCCATTTTTGTTGACGATACCACCTGAAGCAACCAAAGCATGGTATCCTGGTGGGAGCAGCAAGCGACCTGTTCAACGGTCTTCATGGGTCCCATCTCAGCCACCTCCAGTATCAACAAAGAAGCAACATTTGCTATCAGGAAACCCCAAAAGTCACTGTTGGGAATTCTGCTAAGAGAGAATTCTGCTGAAGAATTTGCTGATGGTTTCTACTGAAGACACAGATTCTGCTTATAGTTCAGTTTCTGCTGAAGTCTAGTCTCAGCATTAGTTGTTTCTGCGGATATAGTTTTTCCGTGTTTTATGTAATATAGTTAGGATATGCATGAGTTTATTTAGGAAGTGATAATGCATATCTTTTAGAAGTTTTAGAATATATGTTTCTTGGGAAACGGTCTAGGGTTCCTTGTGTATAAAAGGAACACACGATTATGTATTGAGTTACGTTTTTAGAAAAACACTTTCATTGTTATTAAAAGATCCATAGAGGATCAACAGTTCTTAGTATTAAAACTTGTGTTTGTTTCCGCTTTAAAATACAAGTTACAGAGATTATCTATTAGTGTGTTGGTGATTACATTAACATAACTAACGATTCTAGAGTGCTCAGAAGATCTATCAAGGTCTTTGATTCAACAAGTGGTATCAGAGCTGTTCTTTGATTCAACAGTCACTATATGAAAAAGAAAAACAATTGAATGATGATCGGTTCTTGGTGCGTTCAACAGAGTCAACTGATGAATTACATAGGGTAAAAAAAAATTATCTTAATCACGAGGTGTACGTGGGTGGATGTTGATTCAGGGAGCTCAGTAATGGCCAACACAAATGAGATACAAACGGAGGAAGAAGCAACCTATTACGAGGATTAAACACCTAAGAATCGCCCACCTGTCCCCATTTAATTTCAAAAGTATCTTGCTCTACGTGCTTTTGAGTTACTGTTTTTTATATACTGATGCTTTGTTTCAATTCTGATGTTGTGGCTTAGGATTCCTCTGACAAAGTCTGACAATGGTGAAGCCATGATTAGTTCCTCTGGTGGCTCGGTGAGTGATCTTTTATTCTTAGTCAACCAATTTTGTATAATATACTCATTTATCAGATGTGGTTTACAGGTAGTAGAGGTTAACGATTCTTGGGAACTGTGGAATTCTTTTCATCTTTTATGTGAACATTACAGTCAGCTCTTAGTTTCCCTCGATGTTTAGTAAGTTGTTGAACCAAACAATATGGTAAGAACTACACGAATACCTTCAATGGTTGTAATGGTGAGATATTTCGTTTATTTGAAAGAAGCATTTTCAATAGATTTTTATTATTGTGTTTCTTCCTTATGGGCGATTGTTTTCGGATGAATTGAGTAGTTAACTACGTGCAGATATCTACACATTTGGCTGAATGTTTTCTTAACATCCTTTTCCCTCCAACTATTTAATTCTGTAACGAAATATATTTTACCACTGAACATTATTAACTTTTTACAAGGGAGCGGGTGGTCGTAGTGACACATATCTTTTACAGGAAATGGACCCCGAGTAGGAACGATACATAATGTTTTAGTCAACGTATTACATTTAATCGATAACGATAAATAGATTATCAAGTCAGGAGTGATGTAAGTCATCCTAATGGTGTCGGATACTTAGATTCAGGTTTTGGAGGTGAGAAACTTTGGGTTAGTTTCTTTCATACATGCCACTTTCTTGCATTGCTATATACAATCAACCACCACCAGTTTAAGTTGTAAGCCTTGATCAGGTTAACAACGGATCATTGCTATATACAATCAACCACCAACAGTTTAAGTTGTAAGCCTTGATCAGGTTAACAACGGATCATATGCTGATTTGAGTGTAGAAAAACAACGGGTAAGTAATAGGACTCTAAAACATTATTAATCAAGGTACAACTAATCATAATTAATGAAACTATATATACAAGTTTTGTGAGTGTGTTATATGGTTATGTATTTAATTCTTAGCGTGTTTTCCATTTAGGATCTGGATTACTTTTGAACAGCAGATACTATCATGGATTCTTTAACGCTGCAATAAATCTTCCAGCAAATTTTACTTCAAGAGTCGTACTTGCTTTCTATGTAAGCCCTATTCTTTTTAGGTTTCAAAGATGTGCTTAACTCAAAGGCTTAGAAATTAAATGTTAATCTGAAAACGTGACTCTGTGAATCAATTACCTACTAATATAGTTAGTTTTGTAATTGATCGTGATTGGTAAAAGTAAATGTTAATCTGAAAACGTGACTCTGTGAATCAATTACCTACTAATATAGTTAGTTTTTTAAATGATTGTGATTGGTAACCTACTACAGTTATCTATAGTGCTTACGTGAATGATTAGTTTACATGATCAGTAATCTTTCTAGCTAGCCTTGAACTAACAGATTTGTGAGTCGTTTGTTGATGAGGTAAAAAATGATCCATTTTTAGGGGGTTATTTAAGCCCGGAATTGAATTTATTTGATCAAATATTGCCCTAAATCGTTCCTTTTGTGATTTTAGGTACTTTTGGAGTGAATTCTGGAAAAGGAAGCATTTTGGACGTTTTTGGAGCATAAAAGTGAAGAAAACGGCAAAGTCTTAATTTTCCTTGCTGGGAACAGTACCTGACGGCGTCAAGAGAATTTTGATGACGGCGTCAAGAGCAAAAGAGGTGACGGCCCAGTGAAAGCGTGACGGCGTCAAAGCATGGCCGTCAAGAGTAAAAGTGGTGACGGCCCAAAACAACCTTACACATGACGGCGTCAGATCTGGATCTAGGCAGTCCGAGAATATTATGAGCGGCGGGTTGACGGCGTCAGAAGTTACTTCTTGACGCCATCACCTTAGGAAATCTATATATAGTCTTTGTTATTTTCATTCTAAAGAGAGGAGAATTTTAGGGCCAAATTGAATAAACCCTAGCACGACTTTTACAGTATTTTCAAGGGTTTTCACCCCTTGAAACCCTTCATGTTCAATTAAGATAAGTATCCTTTCAATTCATTCAATATGTCTATGTGTTGTTTGAATATATCTTACGCTTGTCTTGATTTTAACATTCTAGGCTAGATCTCTTGTGTGTTTGCTTAGATGTAATGAAACCTAGATGTTGATTATAGGTTGATTGCTTGTTTATAGTTGTAATGGATGAATGATTTCGATGTTAGGCTTAAGAAAACTGGCAGATCTCCATTGTGTAACTTGCTTGAACGTCTTAAGAAACATGAACCAATGCGTACTAGGTTTTTATGGTTATATTTAATGCATGAGCGAATTCTAGTGATCCCATGTTAGGAGCTTCTTGCAGGCTCGACATAGGAGTGAAGTAGGAGCTTATAGAGATGGGGAAGTACGTACGCCACGCCACGATTGGTATTAAGGAATATAACCCGTCATCCACGCAACTGTAACAAACAATTAACCTGTAAAAGATATCTAGGGAGTAGTGAAATCCAAGTAAACACAATTCTCCCATCTATTGTTCACACCATTAGTTTAATTAGCTTTATTTACATTTTTGTTATTTTATTTTGATTGCATCTTAGTTATTGGGTTAGTTGGCTAGCAACTAATTCCGTCCACTCTTCCAAAACCCGAGATTTTATTTGCTTTCCATAAAATATAAAATACAAAAAAGAATCATCCCTCACCTCTAGACCTAGTTTGTAGGCTTTCTAATCCTAGCGACATTATTCCTGAGTTGAACGATCAATCCCCCGGTACTTGTCACTATACTATACTACAACGATCAGGTACACTGCCTGGTGGGGGTTGTAAGCTTCTCGAGATCCCTCGAGAGGTAAAGCCTGGTGCAATTCCCACGCATCAAGTTTTTGGCGCTGAAGCCCGGGGAATAGTTATTGTCTAGGTTAGAATTTCTTTTTATTAGGTCTACTTGCTAGATTCCTTTCTAGTAAGATTTTATTTTTATTTTTTTAGGTTTTCTTTAGTCTATATTATTTCTTCGTGCCTTTGTTCGTAATCTTTTCCATCCGACATCATGGAAGGTGGTAACATCTTTGAACCCATCAACCCACCACAACAAGACCACCCACAAAACCCACCACTAGCAAACCAACCTCTTAGGCCCCGAACCCTAGGAGAGTATTCCTGACCTAGCCACCAAGGCTATCGAAACACCATTGAGTTCACCCAAGGAGCCAATGTGTCCCCCTTGCGATCCGACACCATCCGGTTGGTGCAAAGCGGATGTGCATTCCATGGACTTCGTTCCGAAGATCCTAATCAACATCTCAAGGACTTCCTTAAAATCGTAGATTCTATAGACCTTGATGTTACAACTAGAGAGACAACCCGATTACGCCTATTCCAATTCTCTCTACGTGATCAAGCTAGTCAATGGCTTGAACGTTTACCCGCGGGATCCATCACCTCATGGGATGATCTCACCACTCGTTTCCTTGCTCAATTTTTCCCACCGGGGAGAACTACCAAGCTTAGAAATGATATCTTGATGTTCCAACAACGTCAAGGTGAAACTCTATATGAAGCATGGACTCGTTTCAAGGACTTACTCCAAAAAGTCCCTCATCATGGTATAGATCTTTGGCTCCAAGTCCAAATCTTCTATGACCATATCGATCTCTCCACAAGGCGAACCATTGACCAATCGGCCGGTGGTAAGCTACGTGATCTAAGTGCGGAAGAATCATGGGAACTCATAGAAGATCTTGCTCTCTATGACAACGAAAGTTGGAATGATCCCCGTGATTTGAACAAAACGGTCAAGAAGATATCTTTGCCTTCGAACAATTCTAGCACTCCCGACCGTAGGATCATGGAACTTGAGGACCAAGTCAAGTTTCTCATGAAATCTTACGAAGCTCCTAAGCCTTCAAGCCAAGTGAACAAAATCACTTCTTCATGCGAATTATGTAGTGGTCCCCATGACACTCGTGATTGCGTGGAACTCCCTGGAACAGCTTTTGCGGACTACGCATCCTCGCGTACCGACGAAGCGGGAGATAAGTGGTACACTTTCAAGCCCGAGCCAAACCCTTACGGTGATTCCTACAACCCTTCTTGGAAAAATCACCCGAACCTTAGGTGGAAACAAAATCAAAACAATTCTTCCAATCCGCCTAATCGTTACCAACCAAACGGTCCACCCTCCAACCGTACTTTCAACAACAATCCTTCTAACAACTATGGTAGTACCAACAATCTTGAAGGATTAATCTCCAAGTTTATGGCATCTCAAGAAGCTCGCATATCTAAGTTTGAAGCCGATTTCAAACAAAAGCTAAGCGAGATGACCACCAAAATTGACACATTGTTGAAAGTTCTCAATGACCGAGAAATGGGAGCACTCCCAAGCGACATGGTCAAGAACCCGAAACTAAACGTTAACTCCATAACATCAGTTTCATCACCCACTTCTTGTCTGCAATACTACTCGGTTAAATCAATGAGCACGTGTTTCAAGCAAAACCAAATTCTTCAAAAGGACCAATCAAATGAAACACCCGATATCAAACCGGTCGAAAGCATAGTTGAAACACCTCCTACATAAGACCTTGACGATGAATTCAAGGAGCTTCACCTTGAACATCCCGTCATTGATGTCTTAGCCCGTGCTCCCTACTATAGTGCCTTCCTAGAAAAATATGAGAAATTTAAACTAGGTAAAAATAGGACCGCCTTCGTTCAAAACAAGTTGCCTAAAAAGCTTGATGATCCGGGTATATTTGTTTTGCCTTGTAAGATAGGAAGATCCGAAGCTTTCGACACACTAGCCGATTTAGGGTCAAGCCTCAACTTGATCCCCTTATCCCTTTTCACCACTCTCAAGCTAGGAAAGTTAGAGGAGACGGAGGTGTTAATTGGTCTAGCGGATGGGAGTATTGCCCACCCGGTTGGGATGATCAAGGATGTAGTTGTTCACGTAGGGAAGTTAACTATTTTAGCGGATTTTCACGTCCTAGATATGGTTAGTGATACTACATGTCCTTTATTAGTAGGAAGATGATTTTTAGCAACCGCTAGCGCCATGATAGATTGTAAGGAGTCTAAGATAGCGGTAGGTGAAGGTGATACTTGGTCGGTATATGATGTTAAGAAACATAGCTATGATTGTGAGGATGAACCGACACCACATTGGGTAGAGATGAATAGGAGACCATCTAGATATGGACCTTGTATAGAAAGAAACTTTATAGGACCTCAACGCCCATTCTATCTAGAAAAAGATTTTATCGATAAAACACATTCGGTGGAACAACTCATAGCTAGAGATGAAGAGCTAGACCCTTTTGAGGACCCCCTAGTCTTTAGGAAAATGATTGAGTTCTTAAGCATAATGCCTATTAACATTGAGATGAACAAGTGGAAAAGAGAGGGGGATAAGTGTAAATGGAGATGGGACAAGCCACCTAAGGAAGGTGACGGATCATGGCATATGAAGATGATTTTGTATGATCCGGATGGAGAAAAGTTTGAAAGGTCATACAGCACTAAGAAAACCGATAGGAAGTTGAAACCTAAGTTTGATCCCAAAGATGTCCTCAACGAGGAACTCACCCATGTCACATAATAACCCATGACCTTGAGTCTAGCTACAAGACTCGTAAATAAAGAAAAGCGCTTCTTGGGAGGCAACCCATGCTTTGTGTGATTTTATTTGTTTGATTGTTATTTGCTTCCGTATGCATGCTTTATTTTTATTGTTGGTAGATCATGTTTCAAACTTAAATAGTGAAAATACTTTATTTTGTCGTTTGGCTTAGTCTTAACTTCATCCAAAGGTATTTCGCAAAAGATAAGTGTAAGGGGAAACCCCAAATATGTTTTTGAGAAACAAAATTGATCATGATTCTCCACAATATTAAATGAACATGTATATTCATATTTGTTAGAGTCAAATGATTGTATCGAGTCATAATGATGTTTTACAGGATTTTCCAGGAAGCAGGACAAAGTTTTTTCCAGAAATTTTCCGGAAACTTAACATAAAGATTTCTGCAGGTCATTTCTGACGGCGTCAGGAAGAAACTCCTGACGGCGTCATGTGTAAAAATCTGGAAATTTTGCTAGTTTTGTTTTTCTAACGGAGTCTTAAAGTTTTTGTTAAATCTTTAGTTTTATAATCTCCAGGGAATCTGCAAACATTCATTCCACAAGCATTATATCTTACTTTGTTTTCTAGGATTTGTTATCATATATAGATTGCCGCCGATTTTACGCGAGGTTGCCTTGTTTGTTTTCTCAGGTTTAACTGGTTATGTATGACAAGAAGATGATTTATATTCTGGAAGGGAAGCTTTGATTGTTCATTTTCTTGGAGGAAGATCTAACCTTGTTACCACACTATCCATACCGAGCGAATCAGGGGAGTATTTGATTTCATTCTTTTACCTATTTCACTTTTACATTCTTTAATTGAACATTGGGGACAATGTTCATCCTAAGTGTAAAAGGAGGGTAAATGATGATACCTTATAGGATAAACTTGCACTTGAGTTTGTTTGTTTGATGGTAGGTGTGTAATAAAACTATGAGAAATACTTGTTAGTGTAATTTTAGCGCCAAATTTAAAATTTTTTACAATATTTAGGAGTGAAACTTTAGCCATAGCAAGCGTCTCATGGATAGGAGTCGTATGACTAGCACAAAACCGTATCATTCAGAAAAATGTTCCACCCAAATATGTGAGGTTCGCCTTTAGATTTGATAGGAAAAGCATTCATTATTAGTGCTTATGAGTGTACCGGTAGCATTTAGATTCTAGAACTTGTGTTAGTGATGCATCCCGAGACCGTTAGTGAGACTACATTCGTGTAGTAGGATTTACTACATGATAAGAGGCATTAGGATCACCCTTGTGTTAAACCCGTATCATAATTACTTAACCATTTAAGTCATATTACTTGGCTAGTAAAGTCAATTAATTTTTCCCATACCCTTAGCGTTGTACTCATTTTTAGTACACGAAACCCCTAGTACACCCCTCCGAGCCTATCTTTTCGTTTCTAACTTTAAGCATCATACTTAAAGGAAGAATTTGTTACACCCCACTTAATTGTACAACCAAATCGCCTTAGCCTTCCATGTATGCACTCATCTTTAGTGCATTATTGTTATATGTTTAAACCCTTAGTTAATTATCTAATTGATTACATGGTTGCTAAGTCGAGTCATATCCTTGTACATATTGTTTTGGGACGATTGGGACTCATGGGTAAAGTACTTATGTTATGGAGTAATGAGGAAGAACATCATTTTTATTACCCCCATATGTACGTTAATCTTAAAAGTACTCCAAGTGTTTTGATTATCTTGATTCGAGTCATTAGATTAGTTTATTGTAAAGTATATAAAAATTCAAGTGTAAGGGGAATGTTCATTCCCTATGATGTATTATTTTGGAAGGTAAGGTAAGAGTGTTTGCAAAAAAAAAAAAAAAAAAAAAAAAAAAAAAAAAAAAAAAAATCGAAAAAATCGAAAAAATTAAGAAAAAGAAAAAAATATAAAAAAAAAAAAAAAGAAAAGAAAAAAAAAAACATACGGACTACCATCCCTTTTTATTCTATGTTTGTTTTATGTTTTTGTTATTTTTGATTTATTAGCTTAAGTCGAGTCTAGTCTTGGCTTAGCAACGCCATATTGTACATGTAATTAACCAAGATGATTAACTCGCTACCAATAAAGACTGCCTGTGTCCAACAAAACCGTGTATTCCATATCCCTACACCTAACGTTATAACCCTTTAAAAGACCTCTTTGATAGTTTATCCTAGGTGCTTACGCCATGTGGTGGAGGTTTAATCCTTTCCCAAGCCTATGGTAATCTATTTTGCTATGACAGGTAGTGAGAGACGTTTTCCATTTCCATATTGTGATATATACTTTATTACACCCGAGAGATGTGAGTATCTAAACACTATTTGTGAGGTGCTAGTGTATGACCTCCGTGCTTATCTTTGGTCTTTAGTGGAACGATTATTTGTTGTAATTACTTTTATATTAGTGTTAAATGACCCCTAACTTGTATTTTGATTAGAATAAAAGCGCATTTGCTTGAGGACAAGCAAATCTCAAGTGTAAGGATATATGCTGAGGCGAAAAATGATCCATTTTTAGGGGGTCATTTAAGCCCGAAATTGAATTTATTTGATCAAATATTGCCCTAAATCGTTCCTTTTGTGATTTTAGGTACTTTTAGAGTGAATTCTGGAGAAGAAAGCATTTTGGACATTTTTGGAGCATAAAAGTGAAGAAAATGGCAAAGTCTTAATTTTCCTTGCTCGGAACAGTACCTGACGGCGTCAAGAGAATTTTGATGACGGCGCCAAGAGCAAAAGAGGTGACGGCCCAGTGAAAACGTGACAGCGTCAAAGCATGGCCGTCAATAGTAAAAGTGGTGACAGCCCAGAATAACCTTACACATGACGGCGTCAGATCTGGATCTAGGCAGTCCGAGAATATTATGAGCGACGGGTTGACGGCGTCAGAAGTTTCTTTTTGACGCCGTCACCTTAGGAAATCTATATATAGTATTTGTTATTTTCATTCTAAAGAGAGGAGAATTTTAAGGTCGAATTGAATAAACCCTAGCACGACTTTTATAGTATTTTCAAGGGTTTTCACCCCTTGAAACCCTTCATGTTCAATTAAGATAAGTATCCTTTCAATTCATTCAATATGTCTATGTGATGTTTGAATATATCTTACGCTTGTCTTGATTTTAACATGCTAGGCTAGATCTCTTGTGTATTTGCTTAGATGTAATGAAACCTAGATGTCGATTATAGGTTGATTGCTTGTTTATAGTTGTAATGGATGAATGATTTCGATGTTAGGCATAAGAAAACTGGCAGATCTTCATTTTGTAACTTGCTTGAACGTCTTAAGAAACATGAACCAATGCGTACTAGGTTTTTATGGTTGTATTTAATGCATGAGCGAATTCTAGTGATCCCATGTTAGGAGCTTCTTGCAGGCTCGACATAGGAGTGAAGTAGGAGCTTATAGAGATGGGGAAGTACGTACGCCACCCCATGATTGGTATTAAGGAATATAACCCGTCATCCACGCAACTGTAACAAACAATTAACCTGTAAAAGATATCTAGGGAGTAGTGAAATCTAAGTAAACACAATTCTCCCATCTATTGTTCACACCATTAGTTTAATTAGCTTTATTTACATTTTTGTTATTTAATTTTGATTGCATCTTAGTTATTGGGTTAGTTGGCTAGCAACTAATTCCGCCCACGCTTCCAAAACCTGAGATTTTATTTGCTTTCCATAAAATATAAAATACAAAAAAGAATCATCCCTCACCTCTAGACCTAGTTTTTAGGCTTTCTAATCCCAGCGACACTATTTCTGAGTTGAACGATCAATCCCCCGGTACTTGTCACTATACTATACTACAACGATCAGGTACACTGCCTGGTAGGGGTTGTAAGCTTCTCGAGATCCCTCGAGAGGTAAAGCCTGGTGCAATTCCCACGCATCATTTGTAATATCTATCTAGAGTTGTAATCTTTCTAGATAGCCTTGAACTAACAGATTTGTGAGTTGTTTGTAATATCTACCGAGAGTTCTTTTAGGTTTTAATGAAGCTAATTTTATATGCATACAATGTCAGTAACATACAAGATAGGTTCTGTCCCCTACAACAGTGGGTTTGAGATACAACATCTAATAACTTAGATAGACTTGGAGGTACGTTGGATTGGTCGGCAAGGCTGTTGGGTTGAGGAAGGGTGGAGATGTTAGAATTACGTATATTCCAGCAACCAAAAACCTTGGACATTGGCCACACCATTCAAAAAACTTCTTTAATCATTTATAGAACTTATTCGGGTCATGTGTGTCTGAAAACAGGACGTGTCTAATAGTCCTCATTGATACATAGTTTGATTATAACTTGCTATGTAACAGATTACTGGAATAACGAAAACATATTTTCAAAAAGCTATTTAGCTCTTTCAAAGTTCTTACATAAGCTTATCTAAAATTAGTTCTTGATATATTGATGGTGAAAAGCTATTAGGCATACATTGTAAATTAATTGTAGTGGAATCATTTTGTGATGTTCGATTAATTTTTGGTCTTTATTCTTCATCTATTATATAACATACTACTATTGCAAACACATTTTTGGTCTCATGACATTACTCTATTTGCATAACGGGACATCATTATATATTTGAATTCACTCAGGAAAAAATTCAATACCTGAAGAGAGTTATATGGTGAAAGAGCATCCGAACCATAGACATCCCATTGACCAGTGGTGTTGCCCAAATCTTCCAAATCGAAGTACACACTTTTGTCACCGTATTTAGCCACCACAGCTCCAGCTCTATATATTCAAACATCATCCAAAACACATACAATTTAAGAAAGGCATTCCTAATTCAAATTTAAGAACAAGTTAAGGGGTGTTTCAAAGTACTTATATAAATAGCTTATACAACTTATTTCATAGCAAGTTAACTTGCAAATTTGGACCATGGTTTGAAACATGCTAATAAGCATCTCAAAATGCTTAGTGAAAACAACTTATTACACGGTTGTAAGCAAATAAACATAACCACATAAGCACGTTTTTGGGCTAAACAACTTACTTTATCAAAGGGGTAAACATGTAATATTGGATCCAATAAAGTTGCACGTACACTAGGATATTGGCACATGAAGGGACCAAAAAGTTCAGATGGGCCATTAAGTACAATTTTTTTTCGATTTGATGTTTGAAATAGTGATTGTACTTGTAGTTGTGTAAGTGTCCTTTTGGTATTATGCGTAAGTGAACTATTATGCAACTTGTACTTTTTGACAAAATAAGTCAAACTTGTAAGAAATATACATTATTACTAGTTTTAACTTATGCGAATTATACTTTTAATAATTTTTTTATTTATGCATTATTGCACCGAACCTAACTCCAACCCAAAGTTTTAAGATCCAACACCCGAACCTAACTCCAAACCCAAAATTATGCGAATTGTACTTGTAATAATATTTTTATTTATGCATTATTGCACCGAACCTAACTCCAACCCAAAGTTTTAAGGTCCAACACCCGAACCTAACTCCAACCCAAAATTGTGCGAATTGTACTTGTAATAATTTTTTTATTTATGCATTATTGCTCTTTTCCTAACCGAACCTAACTCCAATCCAAAGTTTTAAGATCCAAACAACCGAACCTACACAAAATTATGCGAATTGTACTTGTAATAATTTTTTTATTTATGCATTATTGCACCGAACCTACACAAAATTATACGAATTGTACTTGTAATAATTTTTTTATTTATGCATTATTGCACCGAACCTAACTCCAACCCAAAGTTTTAAGATCCAAAGACCCGAACCTAACTCCAAACCCAAAAAATTTTAGGTTTCGAAAATATTTAATTATTTTTTGAACTAGTATGCAACTTGTATTTGACTTTTTTGCACCAAGCGTATCTAACACACCTCTTTTTAAAAAAATAACACGCTTATAAAAGGGTACACCTCTTTTCAAACACACTTACTTCCTCTCTCTCTCTCACTCACAAAGCGTTTGCACACTCTCTTCACTCACAGATCTGAGATCCAATTGATAAAAAATGATTTGGTTAGGGTAAGGAATTATCAATTCAATTTAGGGTTACTCTAATTTAGGGTTATGGTTTGTTTATTTGGTTTAATTGTTCGATGATTATTCAAATCGATTAGGGTTACTTTAATTTAGGGTTATTGCTTTATATTTTTCATGTTATTTAGTGTTAGGGTTTATGGCTGTTTTTGGGAGTTTTATATTTGGTTGTTACATAGTTAGAATGCTTCTATATTGTGTCTAAAAATGTGCATAGATGGCGGTCAGGATTACGAGTATTGTTTTTGTATTTAGGGCTTTTATAGTTAGGGATATTTGCTTTTCCGTTAGCTGCTAATGATTTTTGAAAAAACAGTTAGATGCCTAAGTTTTTGGAGAAACATATCATGTAAAACATATCATGAAAATTCAGATAGATGCCTAAGTTTTAGATGCCTTACTCAGAGAGACATTATGGTTAGCGTTTAATATGGGTAAGTTTGAAATGCTAGCAAGCAAGAAAAATATATCATGGAAAACCAGTTTTATGCCTAAGTTAGATGCATTTAATATGGGTAAGTTTGAAATAGGTGTATATCTGAATTAAATCCTATTTACAAGGCTCTTAATTTATTTATCTGCTTAGCAATCGTGAGAGTCATTAACCTCTTCAACTGAGTTAAGTTTGAAGAGGTTAGAGACTATCACGATTACCAAGTTGGATACTCAGCTACGTCTTCCGCTGCATACCGAGTAAAGCACTGTAAGTCTCTTTATTCTCTTAAGATAACTGGTATTGAGTTTAGTGGGTGCAAACGGGTTCGGTTAACTCCTTTATCTGTCACCTTGAGTGGTATGAATACCTGCTCTGGCCAACCCTAGTTCACTGGGCATAATCCAAGTTAATCTTGGGTGTGAGTTTTTTAGTAGTAGTTTAAGTTTACAGTTTGTTGTGTCTATGTCGATGGAGTTTAGGATTTGGGTAGTCTTGGAAGTTGAGATTGATTTGTTTTTGGGTTATATGTTATACTTGTTTCTGGTTTACGTGATATATGCTAGTTGTCGAAATTTTTAAATGTCTTGCAGTTGATTTGGGCAGTCTCGGAAGTTTAGGATTTAAGACAGATTATGTTAGATTCTATGACAGTTTGTGTGCTAGTTGTGGAAAATTTTTTTGTTTATATAATGCAACTTATGATATATTCAATAAATCAATTTATTATAAAAATGATTTTGAAGAAAATGAGACTTCAAAAAAAATTTAAAATTGATTTTTCAAGTGCTACTTGTGGAAACTTGTGTACTTGTCTTTGCGATAGCGATCGATATAAGTGTTGTATCGGAATGGTGGTAAGCAGCTATTCTCCGGGAAAAAACAAGACATAAACGGGTCTAGGGGTGATCTCGGGCATGTCGAAACCATAGATGATCTGCTTACTTAACCCCGCGGAGTTGCACTCAGATATCGGGCCTCGGCCTATATACATCCTGCTTGTGATTAAGACACGGCGGAAATAGTCTGTACTCTCGATCAGAGGGAACCGGTTTGGGCAACTGTGTTGACAGCTTGAGATTGCAATTGCCAAGATTTCAGTACATTGGCGGTACGCAGAGTCTTGTAAATTGTTTTAAAAATTTGTGAAATTTAATTTTATTTTTTTTTTAATTATTAGTTAATATTTAAAAAGCAAAAAAAAAGATGAGACTAGTTTATTTATAATCAATTGAACGACAAAAAAAAAAAAAAAAAAAAAAAAAAATCATTTAATTTTCATGTGAGAGATTTTTTACCCTAAAAAAATGAAAAAAGAAATCATCATTTGTCATGAAATCTGTCACAGAACCTATGATAATCTGTCATAACTTGCACTAACCATAGTAAAGTTAAGGTATTTTGTTTCATGTTTGTATTCATGGCTGCTTTAGGTGCATACATATTAGGTGCATACAGGATATCTAAGTCATAAAAACTGCCACTCTTTTTATAAAAAGTCACACTTAGTTTGATTCTTTAATTTTGTTCATATTCATTTAAATTTAATCTTCTATAATCTTAAAAATTGGTTAATTTAGGAGGTATGATTGACTAACCTGTTGTAACCTGAATAAACATGTTATTACCCTTTTGTACTAGTTTATTTGGTGTTTGTAATTGACATGTTGAATGGTAGACTAACCTTGTACTGCTGATAAGATAACAACACTGCCAATATTAACTAATTAGTACTGTAAGGAGAAATTTTGAACTACCAGTATTAACGTTTTACTACTGTTAGATATAAGGAACTTAGTACTGCTGAGCCTTCCAAATGTGTGAAGTCCACCCAACCCAAACCATTAAGTACAATTCATAGGTACATGCAAAAAACGAAATGGAAATATAAATGTGTTAAAATTTTTGATGGTTTTGTCTGGTTTAAGTATGTTTGTCATGAAAGAATATTAATTTGGTTCCCTGATACTATTTTGTCATTTCAGAAACTTAACACGCAACTTGTTTTAAAGGATTGTGCTTTAAAACA
Source organism: Artemisia argyi (assembly GCA_030686995.1). Taxonomy (NCBI): domain Eukaryota; kingdom Viridiplantae; phylum Streptophyta; class Magnoliopsida; order Asterales; family Asteraceae; genus Artemisia; species Artemisia argyi. Next base: position 158,141,413 of record CM060678.1, read on the forward strand.
AAAAGAAACCATAAGGCTGTAGTTTGACTTAGGGAAGTCAATAAACCATAAGGCTCTAGTTTGACTTAATAAAGTCAATAAACCATAAGGCTCTAGTTTGACTTAATAAAGTCAACTAATTGAACTATTATTGAATATTCACTTGTAAACCTGTTTGTTTACTTTGAAATACCAACATGGGTAAGATTACCTTATTACAATTTATATTTTACCAATTGCATATGCAGTATAGTGTCGTGTTTGGAATAATAACCGAATTTGACTATTAAAGTCAACATATTTTTTTGGTCAACAATGTAAATAATACCACTATTAGATATACACATGAAAATAAGCATAAACTACAGGTGCATAAATTGAAAGTCAATCGTACATCATGAAATTAACCATAAACTTTATTTGCAAAAAAAAAATAAATAAATGAAACATGCAATTGAAAAAAAGATAACTCACAAAATTAACAATAAAATTATTATTAAACAAACTTTTTCCATTACACGATTAAATTAATCGGACTCATATGCCTTATACAATTCATCATACGAGAATATTTCTAAACATTCTTCTTCTTCATTACATTCAACATATTTGTTTTTCTTTTTATCCTTTTCTTCTAATATCCTAACAGAATTGATCTCCTTCCAATGCTCCTCGAACCTCTTTTTTGCAGCAAGCCTGCGTCTTTCAGCTTCAGCAGCGCTTGGAGCAGCCTTCTCATTTTCTTCATCCAGCTCCTTCTTATCCTTATTCTTCGAGCCTTTTTCCAACAAAGGTACCTCTGCCTCTTTTGGAACTTCCCTTGCTCGTTTCATCACTTCCTTGTTTTCTTCTTCTGTGTTATCGGTTGCAACAGCATCTATGGCTCTCTTGGTTCCTGACATTTTACTTACACTTTAAATTGTTTGCTGTTTGATAGTAGTAGATTGGTATGCTGCATAATGTGGCAGTAACCAATATATAGACACATAATGGGGAAAATGAAGAGTCTGTATTAAATTTTGTAGGCTTTTTTTTTTACTCTTCGGTTCCCCATTATTTGTTTGAAATATGAACACATTTATATTTCCATTTTGTTTCAGAATGTACCTATGAATTGTATTTAATGGGTTGCGTTGGGTGGTCTTCACACGGCTTTATTGGCTCACCAGTATTAAGTTTCTTATATCTAACAGTAGTCAAAATTTAATACCGTTAGTGCAAGATTTGACTTTATTAAGTCAAACTACAGCCTTATGGTTTGTTGACTTCCCTAAGTCAAACTACAGCCTTATGGGTTGTTTTTTATTTTATTTTTTGAAAAAAAAGCATAATCCTTTAAAACAAGTAGCATTTTAACCTTCTGAAATGACAAAATACTAGGGGTAAACCTTTAAAACAAGTAGCATAATCCTTTAAAACAAGTAGCATCCTCACTTCAATGGGATAAACCTTGAAGAGTAGGTAGCTCCAATACCAGGGAACAAAATTAATAGTCTTTCATTACAAACATACTTAAACCAGACAAAACCATCCAAGTAGCATCCTCACTTCAATGGGATAAACCTTGAAGAGTGGGTAGCTACAATACCGGGTCTACCGTGCTTAACAGGCTTGTATGAGATAGAAAACTCAAGCAAAGCATCGAGATCAACTCCACGGAAATTGAACTTCTTGAACGTCCTCTTCTTCGCGACTGCAACATCTAGTTCTTGGCCCTCTCAGGCTTGCTGTTATGGTTTGTTAACTTCCCTAAGTCAATCATATTATGTACTTGAACAACCAAACAACATACTTCACAATAACAAGGCACATTCACTTGATCACAAACCATTACGATTTAGCCATTATTCAAACAAGAAATTTCATTGACCATTGACAACCATTACAAACAACTGCTTCACCACCCAACTACCATCATCTACTCCAAAATACTAAAGCCATTCACCCACCACCATCACAAACTAACAACTACTACACAAAAGAGACTTGATGGTGTATTGGTTAAGACATGTCAAGCAGTAAAATAAACATACAATGCAAACAAAACCCAATTGACGATAATATACTTCCTGTATTTGGACCGCTGTTCTTCAAGCTCTTCGACAACACCTCATAGAGCAGTAATCCTCCTCAACAAACCAGGGATAATGTCTACTGACCTTGGGCACATTGGAGGATCCAACCATCCTAGAAAAGGACAGTTTGAGCCCTGGAACAACACAGTGTGTAAATAAGCAACACGTTTTTTTTAAATAAACAACACAATGACCAAACTTACAATTGTTGGACAGCCAAAGAAACGACGACTGCTAAGTGTGTAAATACTCATCATTTTTGGTCAATCGAAACTGCAAAAACAGTTAAAAACACTCAGAAATGCATAAAAATACTGAAAATATCTCAGGATTGTGTTTTATATGTTTCAGATGCAAAATGATTGAAAACATATGAAAAACGAACAAAGTTTGCATAATTGGCAGTTTCAGTCCCTCAATTTTCAAAACTTGACAAAACTAGTCCCTGAGCATTTATTTTGTAAGAAAAATCAACAAAGGTCTTTTGGAAATATCAAGTTGTCATAATTGGTCCTTGGGTAAAAAGTTTGAAGAAATTACAATTTTGGTCCCTCAACTTTGAAACTTTGGCAGATTCAGTCCCCGGGTGTTTCATTTTGGAGAATTAACAACAATGACTGTGTGTGTGATTAGGAAATAGGACCGATGGTTTATGAAGACTCATTCAGATGGTGTTAATTGGGCCTTTTGGCTTAGTTAGCCCATTAGACCTTTGTTGTTTCTTTAAGTCTCATATTTGTTTTAAACTAACATCTGGGCCAGAGCATCAATGGGCTACTGTACGGGCTGGGCTAAGGAACCGCCAATCAAAACGACATTGTGTGTGTCGTCTTCGACACTACATTATATATTTAGTAATTTCTCATGTGGTTTATCAAGGCCATAAATAGTGTTACTGTTATGTTAATAAGAATGCTAATTATTCTTCTACCAAAGTGAACAATATCTAACTCGATTTAGATTTCCATCTGATGAAGACCGGTTATTTGATACTTTAATCATCAAAGATGCAAAAAGGTATTTGATATCTTCTATTGATTCTATGAACTTTATATGTGATTAGTTACATCCCTTATATTATGTACGAGGGGGCTTATTTGATTATGAATGTGAAATTGATTATTGGGTCTTTTAAGTTTGTAGTGGATTCTATTTTAGTTAATGCTCTTCTTAAAACTAAATACCCAGTTTGTTAAAGTTTGATATACAAGTTACAGCCCAATGATGTAGACTTATTTGTTTATTGTAGTTGTCAATGTTGTGAAAAATCAATCGAAAGAATCACTACAAATATTTGTTGGAAGAGTCACTAACCAGCATATACAAAATGATTGTTATTTTGGTTAAGCAATACGACAACTCTTATTGTTTTATTTTAGCGTTGACAATGGTTTTGTAAATAAGTTGTTAGAAGGATATTGCTCAATTAGCTTAGGTGACGACTATGGGTCTTTGCTCACGGGAGGTTGTGGATTTTTGTTTGGTTGCTAAATAAGATCAAGTGTTTGGTTGCCAAATAAGATCAAGTTAGTCGCATAAGTCATCAATAATTTGTAAATGGTATGTACATGCCTTTTATCATAGGATGAAATTATGAGCCTCATGTTTATCAAATTAACAGGCAAACTTATAAGCATGTGTAATTTATAGTATGTTGTAATTAGCAGCATTTTTTGTTAATAAAAGCATAAGACTCCACAAGACACGAGATAATACACCTGAAAGGGGGTACGCCACATAGAAAGAACCTTTTGATTCATGACTTGAGGTAAGCATTAGTTTTTATTTAAGGTGTACTTGATTATAATGGTTGAACAAGGATTTATTTATTGTGCTAGAAAGCATGGTTGTTTTAATTTGTTGTTGTATTTGCTAAAATCCATATAAGAAAGATGGAAAATCAATAATGAAATACCACAAAGATCAACTCTTCAAAGGGAAAAGATCAAGTGTGAAAGCTGAAGATCCAATAAAAAATGAAGGGTAACTACTTAAAATGAACAAGGAACCTCAATGGACTATGAAGAGCAGGCAATGGTTTTAACAAATTGGTCTTATTTGTTCCATAGCCTATAATATGCACTTACAGGTAGAGAAGTTGAAAGAGCTATCAAAATAACCTGATAATATAAAGTGATTACAACTTTACTAGCACCAAATGTTTGGGAGTTGGATGATGTGAAGAAAGAACTACTTTACAAGGCATATTTAGTAGCTATAACATAATAATGTGCATTAATATGACTTTCAAAACTAAAATTCTATATACTTGTGCTGCTCATGAACTCATCTAGGTTGTTTTGGGATGGCTTACTAAATCCCATTTATCAATATTGATAAGTCATGTAAACATTTTTGAGTTTTGAATATATAATGATTGCTTATGATCATTTGTTATAACTTCACAACAAACAAATGTAGCTTCAATATAATTATTAGTTGTATTCTTTATTTATTTATTATTTTTTTATTTCTTTTACTCACAATCCTAAAGCAACAATTGAAGAACCAACACAATAAATCAAACAAATTGTATATGGATAAGTTCTTAAAAAAAGTCTATAAATATCAACATTTGCAAGTTTCCAACAAAACCTGGGCATAATTTTAAAAACTGCATTTGATCAATATTAGTAAGATTTTCTAATGGATTAAACGGATTCCACCACCGCTGTTAACCGCCGTCTAAATTAGACCGTATTCTGTGTGGGCCCACTATCTAACATGATTTCGATCAAGTATTATTCTGTTGCATAGATGTTGGAGATTTGTTCAATTTGTAACTTGGTTGTCTTATAACTCTCAGATTATAGGGTGTTTGGCATTGTGTTTTAAAAGTCATTTTATGTGGTTTGAAGTTGTGATAATAAGTACTACGTAAGAGTTTGTTAGATATAAATAAGATCTTTGAATAATTGAGTAATATTCTTTGAATTTGAAGATGATGAAAGTCACACACTTGCTGGCGTATGGGATGTTAGTGCTCCTTAGTTTTTGCGTCACACTTTGATAATAATTTGTAGTTCAAGTAATTTAAGACATATTTAACAAATTTTTTATTGATTTACTCTTCTAAGTTCATCAATGGCTAACCTATATCATGCTCAATCCCAGCTCTATAATGACAAGCCGGGAAAAAGTTACGTAGCTACTATATGTGGAAGGAGATGAAGCTACTAATGGATGCAACTTCTAATAAAAACATATAGTGGAGGTTAAGGTCTTTACTCTTTAGGATTTTTATTTTGATTAATGTGCTTAATATGTAACATGTGAAAGCCGAAACTTTGGAGAAGGTAATTAACCATGGTCTCTATATTCCTGTAAACCTTTTTCATTGATATATTACAAATAGATGGCTTACTTTTGAATGAAACTAATATGGTTAATTCTAAGGGAACAAATATGTACCGGTTGAGTTAACAAGTTCATTCAATACAATAAACAACACCATTTTAGAATCAAAAAAACAAATGTTAACACATCTTTGTGTGAGTGTGACTCATATTATGACCTTTGCGTCAATGGTTTTCGTGTTCATATTACGTCCAGGTATGTAAGGAGGAGAATGAGAGGGTGATGTAATGCAAAATTGACTTGCTTTTTCATAACAAACTAAAACAGTTTCGTTGTTAAATAAGTATCTTATGTATCGGTTATTACATTTGGGTGAACACACATGCTGAAATAAGGATTATTTTCATGTCGATGATTCGATGAGGCGAGAGACCTCCTAACATTCGAGTAAGTACATATTCCGCTTTCTTTCATTGGGTTTATTTACTTATTTATGCTCATTCGTCTTATGAAATCAATGATTTGCCACCAAACCCTAACCAACGTGTATCAAATCCTTGGTTAGCACCCAAACATGAGGTTTATACTCTACAATTTGATAAGTAGTTTACTAGATATTATTTTAAAAAAATAACACATACGTAATGGTTACACTAATCACTTTTTCTTCCTACCACCTAGGCTTGGGAGGCTACACAGTTAGAGGGTAACTAAGCCTTTTCTCACAAAAAAACAACGGGTATAATTCCACAATCAAGATAAAGTTTCTGGGTTCCCCCGCGAACTTCTGAGTTTTCGACTTCCATTGGTTTCCGTTCTGCAAACTATTCTGTGTTTTTCAGGTTCTAATAATATAGCGGCATTTATGTGCAGAAAGTGATGGTAGTGACGCAGATCCTTTCTGAATGACATTAAGAATCCAAATGGCGTTATATGATTCAAACTCGACAACATGTTCACAGCAGTTTCAAAAAAGTTGAATTAAAATTTATAGTGCAATGGTTAGCTTTATTGCCTCTATTTTTCCAATACCAGTAAGGTGGTGTTTAATTAAACCTTATACAAATATGTGTACTTATTGGCTTATATAATTTTGTGCTTTTATAAGCTAACCTTGGTGCGTGTAATCGTTATCAGGTAAATGAGTGGTATAGGCTAATATGATAATGCCTCAAAACGGAACATCTGTATTTTTGCGCTCGACAGTATGTGAGCATGTTGACGCTTCTTGAAAAAGACATATACTAAATGTCTATATACCATCCTAAAACAAAGCAAAATACTTTTTAAATCCAAACACCCCTTTATGTTCATGATTCGTGTGTGTGTGTGGCCTTCATGCTAAAGATGGCTTATTATGTATTTGCGGGTGCCTAAAATCTTGATAAGCTCATAAGCTAGAAAACGTGGCCTTATGAGCTTTCCCACGTTAAACTATGCCCATAAACTGAGATAAAAACAACTAATCTAAACATTGATATATTCTAATTTGACCGAGTTCTTCACGCTTATTGTTGATTTGTTGCTCTGCATCGACACAATAAATCAGATTATTAACAACATAATGACAACTAATATCGATTATATAAAGAAAACAAAAAAAAAAAATTAAAAAAAATTACCGGAAAATACACAAGGAGGAAATGTATCTTGATATGTGTATGATTGTGTGTTAGGTTCAGATAAGTATTAATGAAAAAAACATTTATTAACTTTAAATCTTTTATATAATAAAAGAATTACATCATTTCGTAGTGTTTTTGAAAATCCCTTCTTATTGAAAAAAAATTGGACCAATAGCAGAGCTCAATTTTGCCACGCAGGCGAAATCGAGCAACGTGATTGGTCAATAAAAAGTCAAAATTAAATTGATTTTGGTCAAACTTAATAAATTTGGTGGAGAAATTTGGTTAACAAAAAAAATGCATAAAAATATAAGTGTCAAATTTATGAAAACAAAAACTTAAAAAAAGAGGAAGTAATTAATAAAACTTTGGTGGTTGAATTTTAAATAATTTATATAGAGTAAAGTGTAAAATTACAAGTTTCCATGTTTTTTAATAACTTTATAAAAAACACAAATAACCCCTTACACTTTATACCCCATATACTTTATAATAGTAACTTTGTTTAAAATTATATGAGACTTTCATCCATTAAAATTACAAAATTTGGTAAATATGTGAATTAATTTTAATATACGTTAAATTTTTTTTAAACTAATGTTAGTTTTAAACTTTCATCCATTAGAATATTTTTTTAAATAAGGACTCATTTGGTAAATATGCGAATTAGTTTTAATATACGTTAAATATTTTTTTAAACTAATGTTAGTTTTAAACTTTCATCCATTAGAATATTTTTTTAAATAAAGACTCATGTTACTATTTTAAAGTTTAATTTATACGTACACGGGTTTGAAATACGGCTAAATTATTAGTAACGGGAATATAAATATCAAATGGTAAGCACGATAATGTGATATGAAAATAAATATACACGATTCTACTTATAACAACGACTCATGAAATTGTTATTTAAAATTTGTATATGGATATCAATAAAAATATTTTAAAAACTTTACGGAGCATATTTTAACTTCATCAACGCTTATTATGTGCTACTAAATTCACACATTTTATAGAACATGATATCAATAGTTAAAGTCAAACAACAAAATCAACCTCAACATGTCTGTCAGTTAAAAATGTTATACAAAGCTAATTATTAAAAACAAACAAACACATGGGTTAGATAGTCATTGTTTAATATAGAAGGTGTTTTCCTTAAATTATATTAAAAAAATGCACGCATCACAATTCTTATTTGATAACAATCACCTCCTAAAAAAATTAAAAAAATAAAATAAAATAAAATAAAAAATAAAAAAACGTAGGTGTTTTCTTTAACTTTATTCATTGACGTGATGTTTTATTAAAAAAATATAAAATAAAAAATAAAAAAACGTAATAGTTGGCCGTTGTAAACGAATTAAACGTATGTATATGAAATTATTCAGCAAGAATATATAGTTTTAATCAGGTTATTACGTTACTATACTGCGATAATGTTATTGAGTTGGTAATCACAGATGTGAGATACAACCATTATTCTATACTTATGATTTATGTGTAAACCTCTTTTTGCTTCTGAATAGAATCCGAAAGAGACTTCAACAGAACTTTGGCTTATGCCTTATCTAGCTGATAGTATTTAGTAACTTTTTTTATGGTTTAACTTTTTTGTTATACACACCAACTTTTAGTAACTCTTTTTTATGTTTTGTTGAAAACTTCTACACTTAATATTTGTGTTTTTACTATAAACACGCTAAGCTATAATAGAATTAGTTGTGAGTTCAAAGGTTTTTCACTAGGCTTCTAAAAAAAGGTTATTGTTTTATCATACACTTATTGTGTTATGGTAATTAAATAAGCCAATAAGCACATTTAATAAGCATAACCAAACACCCCTTTAGTTCTAATATGAAGTTTTCTTATTTGATGTTATGACTAACTTTGTTGTTATCCTCGCTATAATGCAACACATTAGTGGTTTTTGCAGTTTTATTATCTTATCGCACAAACTAAAGTGTAATGCAATTTGTTGTATGCGTTTTTTAGAGAAGGATTAAGTATCAACACTTGATTATCGTGGAATGATTTCTACGCCTGCTCAAGTTATGAATGTATAATTTAGTTGAGTTGCTGATTTAGATAATACATGAATGCATTTTAATGTACCAAAGATGTGTTTTAGTGCCAATATAGGGAATTTTATGGTAGGAATTCTTTTCGGAGTGTAATTTGTCTTTGAATGAGTTAATGAAACTTAGCCGGTGTTTGCTATCATTGATAACACTCTAAGTGTCAACCAACGGTCTAAAATATGGGTGTCTTTTACCTTTATGATTTAGACCAATTGTAAAGAAAGTTGCATTAAAGTGAAAGGTCGGTAAGGATTCAAACAATCCTAAAAGACTTGCGAATATACTTTTTGTCAGTTTTTCATTCATTAATAATTTACTTATACAAGTAATAATAATTTTCTTATATAGTTCGGGCTTAGAGAAAAATTATTCTTATACATTATACATAAACGTAAGATTAAATTTGAGTTCTACCCATTACATATTTTTTTTCGTTTATCTTTATGTAATAAAGAAGCTATAGTGTAAGCATCTATGTTAATTTGGTAATTTTATGATCAAACATGAGAAATAAATAATACAAATTTATGAAAATACAACTTTCCAAACAAAAAGGTACATTAGTAAAAATGATGTGATGGTTATTCATAATTAAGGAAATGAATCAATCTTCAAAGCTATCTAAATATGCTACATATTTTAACGAAAATATAAGTAAAAGAAATAGCACAATTACAAAACACATCGTAAATTGATAGCACGGGTTTGCAAAACTAAAAGCATATATCACTAACATCTCATGCAAGTCAAGTATTATTATGTGATTTTACTTGAATAATAAAATATAATTTTTAATCCAAAAGCATTCTCCTAAAATAATAGGTAGGTTATAACATATACATATATTTTTAGTCCACCAAATAAAATCATTTGAAACATGTTAAGTGATTCATTTCTTAATCGATAATAATACATAATTAAAACGAAATTTAGAAAACCATGTGCGTGCACAAGTATTATAACTAGTTACAAGTGAGAGAAAATTCAGTCTAAAAATGAATGATTGCAATCTATAAAAATAATGCTTAATATCTTTTGCATGCATCGAGAACGTAACACTTTTGCTTATTGAAGGTGATAGTGTATAAACTAGAGGTGACCAAATGAAAAATATTGCATATTCGGACCATACCAACCATATTCGATCTCAGTCTCGGCACCCATTTTTTACCTTAAATCCGTCTCAATTTTTAGCCAAGTTAAAAAAAAAATTAAATCACACTCCACATATATTCTAAGTTCCATAAGTCCTATAGTACACTAAGCTACGGCAACGTTTTAAAGGCTTCCAATTGTGCTAAAGGTCATTTTATAATTGAACGTGATCGTTTGCTAGGTTGATAAACGACATACAACATCAAACTCGGCTTTTTCCTGCAAACCCTTACTATAAACTTACAAAATTCAAACTTTTAATAAATTTATATCAATACATATTATGTCATTTTAAAATTATATAAAAAATCAATAATTTATACACTTATATTAAAAAAAATTAAAAAAAAAGGTATTATATAACACATACCATATTTTTAACCAATATATAAAAATTATATACTAACAAACCAATATTAAAAACCAACAAATTACAAGTCATGCCCGCCCATCGGGCAGGCTTTGAAATCTATTATATATATATGTTGGGATCAAAGTTTATAATCCCAACACGTAAATGGAACGACATTATCGGGATTACATTTGTTATCCCATTTAGCCAAACCACAAGGACTTGTTATGTAATATTGCAATAGTATGTTGTGTTAGGCTATATAAGCCCTCCTAGACTTCACTAGGAGGGTGAGACTCTTTGTGTAATTTACTCTTTCATTATCATAAACACTTAGTTTTTCCCTTTACTCTCTACTCTCTCTCTCTCTAACCATGGAGTTCATATTCTTCCATCATACACGACCTCCCGAATCACAATATTCAATCAAAACACGATCCTACAAGTGGCATCAGAGCCTTGATTTTAGTTTTGGTTGATTTTTGTGATGTTATCTTGTCAAAAATATCATCTTTTTTAACTGTTTTTAACAAAACTTTCAATGTTTCATCTTTGTTTATTATAACAGTTTTTATGGTATCCAATGGTCAAAAGTCCAATCTTTATTACAAGTTTCACATCTGTCTGTTTGTTTGTGTCCTTTTGGTCCAATTAAACGCAACCGTGTTTATGTGATATTTTTGTGACCTTTCCAATCTTTGACTACTTTTTGGTCCGATTATTAAAACAAGGTCAGAATAAGCCGGTCAGATTTCTAGCAGGGAATATTTGTGGTCAAAATATTATGGCAAATACATGGTCAGAAAAAGCAGTCAGAATTTTTGGCCGAAAAAGATGGTCGAAATCTGGTCGGAAAAAGGACACCGGAACATGGTCAACGGGTCAAAACCCTAGATCTACGCGAAACTTCAGATTTTCTACGCATAACTTGGACAAGTTATGCGTAAGGTTCATCTTAGGCGTAAAACCCTAGTCTTACGCGTAATACTTACGCAAAAGCTAAGGTCTACGCAAAAGATACGTTTACGCGTAAAGCATGTCTACGCAAAAGTTTTCTACGCGTAAGATTTCTACGCAAAAGTTTTCTACGCGTAAGATTTCTACGCATAAGATTTCTACAAATCTACGCATAAAGTTATGCGTAACTGGTCAAAAGAAAAAAAAATGAGTGTAGATGAAGAAGACACGTTGACCAAACCAAATACCAGACTTATTTGTTGACTTCAGTTCTACAACATCATCAGTCACTAATCAAATGTAAAAACTAAATGCAGAGACTCATATGTTGACTGTAAACAAGTCACAACTACTGCCAATCCACCTTAATCCAACTCCAAACTAACCTAAACCCATCGACCCTCGACACCTCTTCATATTAGACTCGAAGCAAAAAGGTAAAACAAAAGATCTCAGTTTAAGTTTGGTTTCTGAATCAAACAACCTTTTATAAGGTTTACCAAACCAAAAACATCACAGATCGAGTTAGGAGTTATCTCCCTTTGAATATCCGAACTCACAAGAAATGATATGTAACAATCTTGTTACACTCAATTCTTTTGTTCATTCAAATGTGAAACTAAAACAAATATAAAACCTACCGTGACCCTCCAATCAATCTTGAAGCCTTCAATAATGCTTTCTTGATTCGACTTGTGCTGCAACTGTCATCAAGGCTACGGTATGGTTATGCCTGTATTTGTGGTTGATTCGGATTGGTGATACACCTGAGATGTGATGAGTTTGTTTTTGTTTTGGATTAAAATGAATCTGAGATGAGATTGAGTTTTTTTTTTTTTTTTTTTTTTTTTATGAGATGATGATATGTTGGTGAATAATACTGTTAGATGGGGGCGGATGTAATACAAGATGGGTTAAAATGAGTGAATTTAGGTTGTGTTGTGATAAGTATTGGTATTTTATACTCTACCGATTAGAGTATGTGAAATTTTGGACCGGGTATAACAAAATTGGATTGGGCTTCATAGTTATAATGGATCCGAAAATGATGTGGTTGTAAGGGCTGAGATGTTAACACTCATTAATTGGGCTAAAAATTTCTTTATTACCGAATGTAGTTGATCCAATGATTTGCACTGAAAATTTATTATCAAGTGTATTAAGTGCATTTTGATATAATTATTGATTAAATGAATGGTATTTTTGGTTATCGCAAATTTTCACGGGAGATACAATTTTTTTGACAAGATCGGGAACCATTATCAAAATTCATTAAACCGTCAAAAGGCTAGTTTTTGGGCATTTAACCGCAAGATATGACTACGGCGTTAATCCTTTATTATTTATTTGAGGTTGAAGTGGAATTTCACGGGTGCGTGTACTTAGTATCTTGAAGATATCGGGGTTGGTTGGATGCATGATTCTTCGAGATCCTTGTTCGAGCTTTTATCCGTACAAATGACCAAGACTTGAGTTGTCTAGTTATACCTGATGTAAGGAGTTACGTTGTTGTGCTCACAGTGTATAGCTATCACTTTAAAGGAGTTACGTTGTAGTGCTCAAGTGTCACCAAAAGATGTGGATAATTTGAGAGAAGTTCATATACAATTAAGGATGGTTGGATGGGTATATGATTCTACCTTTATTGAAATTCTCAGTATTGGTTCTTAGTCAGACAATAGTGCAAGTTTAAGTCACAAGTTCGGGTTATGTTACTTCAGTCTCAAGTTCGTCATATTGGGTTTTCTCCATCAGTAGTCACTACAAAAAGCCGTCAGAATGATAATGGGGTCGGTAATGAGTTAGTTGAGAGGAGTATAAAAGAGTAGAGATGTTTATCAGCAGTTGATTCTCACGGGCTATTTATGATACTTCACACATAATCGGTTGATTGGACATATGGGGTTACGCTGCCTCCGTTTCCATCGTAAACATAGTGTGTATGCTTCCGATTCCGCGAAGACATCGTGGGGGAAGAGAGAGTGGGTGTTGTTTTGCTTCTTTGACTTTTCTTGACTTCTTTGCGAAAACACTCATTTTCCACGAGGTTCTGCAATTAGGGAGAAGAAATGTGCACATCAGGGACGCATAATAGACTCACGTGATCGAGCTTACAATTTTATTACTACCGGAGAGACGTCCGCAGAGATGATCAGTGGTTCAGTTTTGTGATTTTGGTGTAATCGTTTCAACTCTCGCGGGTTGTGAAGTGTGAAGTAGCCTACTTAAGTGAGAAGATCTTGCTGATTTCTTGCATGTTACCCCCGAACGGAGCTTCCGCATTGAGCATAACCGTGATTAAGTAACTAGTCAGATTTGCTTGGTGTGGTTTACGGTGTCCTCTACAAATTCCGCTGCGTACTCAAAACTTCAATAGTTAGAAGACATGTGGACTACATCAAAGTTTCGAATCTGCTGAAGACGGTTGTCAGTTTGGGGGGAAGCTGATTCAAAAACTTCGCCAAAAAGAAATGTACGAAGAAGCCGCTAAAGACATGCAGCATGAATTGGGGGGAAGTTAATCCATTTCATGCATATTACATCATTTGCCTACAAGTGAAGAAAAAAGTTCTCAAGCCGAGGTACAAGATGAAGACAAAGAGCATCAACTGTCACCATCCTCAGCAATTTGAAGAGCTTATGAAGACCTTTCTTTATTCTTATTTGTCCTTGTAGGAAATGTTGTAAGTAATCCCTTATGTCGCCCCATTGGGGGAAGATTGTTGGGATCAAAGTTTATAATCCCAACACGTAAATGGAACGACATTATCGGGATTACATTTGTTATCCCATTTAGCCAAACCACAAGGACTTGTTATGTAATATTGCAATAGTATGTTGTGTTAGGCTATATAAGCCCTCCTAGACTTCACTAGGAGGGTGAGACTCTTTGTGTAATTTAATCTTTCATTATCAATAAACACTTAGTTTTTCCCTTTACTCTCTACTCTCTCTCTCTCTAACCATGGAGTTCATATTCTTCCATCATACACGACCTCCCGAATCACAATATTCAATCAAAACACGATCCTACAATATATATATATATATATATATATATATATATATATATATATATATATATATATATATATATATATATATATATATATATATATATATATATATATATATATATATACAAAAGAAAACTAAATTTCACCTTTGGATCATCTAAAAGTCTTAGTGGATACCCTTCTGTACTGAGAAGATCGTTGACAGATTCATTGTAAATCTTCGTGGCTGACCATTCCAAATGAAAGCACCCTGTGTCACAGTATACTGCCGGTCCTGTGCACCCTCTGTTGCATGCCATGTTCTATTTTTTGGTGTGTTTGTGTATACAAGTGCGGCTGCATAACATTTAACAAAGAAAATTGATTTGAACAAATGACAACAGCTTCATTTACTTGACATTGTATCGGACAGAAGATATAGAAATCTATATTACTCCAACTATTTATGTTCAACATCATGACGAATAAAGCTTTCAATACCTTCAATACTGCTTGGCGAGCTGCTTCCCTCTTGAGGTCTCTCTTTTGCTTTGCTTTCAATTTAGCTTGAGCTTCAGCTCGCCTTCGAGCGTTTTCTGCTGCTACTGCTGCTTGCAACTGGGTTTTTTTTTCTACTTGTAAACAAAACTGGATCAAAACCTAATCTTGATTTACAATAAAAATAAGAACTTTAACCAATTTAGAAAACCATACACAGGTTCTTAAATATACATATAAAAAAAAGTCACAAACCTTAATCCAACAGATCTGAATGTTCCTTGAATAAATTTTTTCCCACTAAAATGGAAACAAAATATGAATTTTATAAAACTGTCATTAACAAAATTTGATAGAGGTTGCTTCAACCTGCCAAACCATTTCATTATTAGGCTCAGATTTTTAAACCAAATAAAGAAACACGGTTGCATAATCATGCTGTTACCTGCAATCCAAGAAGTACTACAAACTGCTGGAATTTTAACACAGATCCTAAAGGGAGTCTAGTGAAAAATTTAACCAAAGTAAGGTATATATACAGAGTTGTCTCCGTACGTTTTTCATTTAATCATACTCAGACTTAAAGACCGTGAACGGCTGCTTAAGTGCGCTTCTCTCCTCTTCTGTCATCGTATTTTTCTATTGCACTTTTGCACACTTGCATTTCCACTAACATCGCTGATCAAATCACATTCGTTAGTAAGCAAAACACACAATTTATATAAGCGGCTTAAAAAGAAGTAGTTATGAAGATTATGTTTCAATTTTCTTAATTTGTAACAATTACTCAGGGAGAAAATGTGAAAAAAAAAATAGATATAGTAAAATAAACAATATTATGTAGGATTACCGCATTTCCAAATGCTAAGCTGGTGATAAAAGTAACTCCTTTTATACTCGTATGCCAAAAACTGATCATGTGCAACCAGAAAATGAACCCACCCTCTGTGAACATCTGTTACTGTGAAGGATCTACCCGTAACCTTCACAATAAATTACGCCGTAACCAAATAATAAGTTACGCCGTAACCTTCACAATAAATTACTACGGCGTAACTCCATGACAATATACGCCGTAACTCCATGTTTATCCACAACTACAGCGTAACTAAGTATAATTTACGCCGTAGCCTTCACATTTGGTTACTACGGCGTAGCCTCAAGAGTAGCTACGCCCGTAAAACTCTCGTTAACACTTCTACGCCGTAGCCCAATGTCTAGCTACGACGTAGTCTTTATCTGGCAAGAATTTGGCTAAGTCATAAAATATATACGTTGTAGCCTCAATAACTAAGCTACGCCGTAGCCTTGTGAATTTATCAATTTTTGGCCATTTCTCACATCTTTTCTGTTCTAATGCCTCAATTAACCTGAAATACAAATATGAACGAATTAAGTACCATATTAACACAAATGAGGCAATAAACACGGTAATTTGATATGTAAAATATGGGGTAAATTTGATGTTATCAAATACTTAGCAATTAAAGCAACAATACAATGTTTTCCTTTTGGGATATTACAAATACATATTGACAGTTCGTGACATTAGTTTGTTAATAACCTACTCATAAGTAGTTTAACAAATTCAGAACTTCATTTTAAGACTTAATGTGATTCATCACATTTTATAATACAATGGTGTCTTATTAATCTTCTAGGAGTCTGATTAAGTATATTCAATCCATACTCAATTTTCTAACCTTAATAACTTTTGGAAGAAAAGAAAATATAGTTATCTTGAATAAAACACTACAACAAGAATTTGATTTTTCTAACTGAACATACCATTATCTGGTATTTCATTAGAATTAATATTATAAGGCAATCTAATAGTATGTAAGATAAATATATTTTGTTTGGCTCATCTATTCACCAACTAAGTCAACTTAATGGTATAATAGAATTTCCAAGCCAATTGCATGCTATATAATGTAAGTACCTTTTGAACTAGTCACTTCATGTCCATGTCTCAATAAGAAGACATAAACTGTTATATTCCCACTATACGTTATAAATCATTGATCAACTCAATGACTTCTTGTATATGTCTTATAAAAAAAACATAACAAGTTAATGTCTTACTTTAATATAAGTCTTGTAACAATTAAAATACTTCATCTTTATATCTTTACAATGAAACATAAACATGTTTAACTAAAGTAATTATGGACACCATTTCTTGGTTTCAATAGCAATTTCAAGTTAATTTATTACTTTACTTATTTATGTCATTCCAAAAATACATAAATATTCAAATTGAAGTAGTATCAGATTACTTCATTTATTTATGTCATTTCAATAATACATAAACATTTAGTTTGAAGTAGCCTTATATATCATCTTGACACATGTTCTAATAGATGTCTGACTTAGAAACTGTAAATTTATCCATATACGTTCTCACGTAATTATGGAAATTCACCTTGTTGTTGTAATTTAGTCAAGGTCTCACTTAAGCTAAATTGCAACACCATGTGTTTCTTGAATTAGATATGTATAAGTCAAATTAGAATGTTAGTCTCTTACCTTGCAGTCAAGAGAATCCTTTAAATCATATTTCTATGTGTTGTACCTTGCACACAATGAAGATTTCTCCCACTTGTGCATGGAACAACATCATGTATCAGATAAATAACACGTCACTCGTTTGTTTATGTGATCAATATGATTGTGTCATAGATGTTACCATAATTAGTAGATATAGAACCACTTCATTGTCTAGTAAGGAAACGTACATGACTATCATTTAAACATAAGTGTCTACAATTTGAAAGTAATTATCTTTAGACATTCTAGAGATAATCTGGTTTACTACCAAGACAACATAGGTTGTAGCTCCCATTGAATTAGAAATCATTACAATAATTCCTTATTCAGTAATAAGAACACAATGCTCCCACTGAATTTGACAACATTAAAAGTGTTTCATAACCAGTGAAAAAAAAATAGTGTACTATTTACTTTCCTATATCTTTAAAACACCCATACATAACATTTACTTAGGTATTATAAGAGTGTATTCTACTATGTAAATAATGGACTATCAATTAATGCCATTAACTTTAAAAATTGGGCATGCAATTTTTTCCTTAATAGGTCTACCATTCCAACAATTGTATGTAGTACCTTTAAATGGTCAAAACAAACAACTAGATAAAATATACTAGTTTGTCTTTTACCATTTTGCGGTAATTAGTCTAGCTTCTAATTTAATAACTCATAAAATGTGTAATTTTCTTAACAATTAAAGTTTGCTATGAGTTATATTAGAATTTAGACAATTCTAATTTTCCTATCATACCTATCTCACTCGTGAAAAGGAATAGGATTAAGTCTCACGCTTTTCTTAACAATTAAAGTTTGCTATGAGTTATATTATAGTTTATTATTTTAGTAAAGTTGACTCTAGCCAAAAACCCAACGGGTGTAGATCAATTTACTAATAAAAGAATAACTTATGTTTACGGTTTAACGTTGCATTAAGACATTTAAAAGACTGAACAAAATTCAATTTCAGTATTTTCGATAATTAGATCTTTAAGAAAATAAAATACCCGTTGGTAAATATTCATATAAACCATAGTATTTTCTTAAAGCTAGGATCCTAATTGACATAGTTCCATTACATCAGTTGATCTGCTAGTAATGAAAGTATTCAACAAGGTAATCTGTCGAACAATAATTGGCAAACAATTTCCAATTCCTAGATCATTATGGGATTTAAATTTGCCAAATGACTATTTGCGAAGTAAGCATGTTTCATCTCATCTTATGCCTTGAGTCCTAGGTTTCACTAACAACTCAATTAAGTCGTCTAATTTAGAAACTGCAAATTCTCATGTACGTCTCACGTAGTCATGAAATTTACCTTGTCATTGAAATCTAGTCAAGGTTTCACTTAAGCTAAATTACAACTCCAAGTGTCTCTTATAATTAGATAGCATCAACTTAAATTAAAGGGTACTAGTTTTTTATGTATGTAATCAAAATTATGCATGAAAAAGCATGCATACAACTTCATAACATAGGTTTTAATAATAATAATAATAATAATAATAATAATAATAATAATAATAATAATAATAATAATAATAATAATAATAATAATAATAAACTTTTATTAACCAATTCATTAAGACTAAATTAACAAAGTTTTGATTGAGGTATTGGGTTCACCAATCAAAGAATTTACCTTTAATTATCGTCCATTATATCGTACTTTTGCATAAGTCCAAAGACTTAGTGTTTCGGATAATTACCACAAAGTGGCACATGGAATTAAAGTTGATTCACCCTTAAGATGATTTTGTATATATAGATACAAAACTCATCACTCAATTAAACATATTTAAAATTTAACTCTTCAAAACAAATCTGATTTCACTATTTTTTAGTCCGGTTTAATTTTCTATTCTAAAAATCACCCTTTGCTTACAACTTGTCATACAATAATATAAACAAATAAGCAAATGAAAATTAACCAACTATAACAATAAACATGCTAAAATAAATCAACTAACATGTATATATTTATCTAAGACTCCCATTGGTTTTCGAGCTATGTACTAATGGACCACATACACCAAACAATTTGGTTGCATAAGTCCTACGATAAATATATATAATAACATACATATATAGTTGATTAAATAACGATAAAAAATTATGTCTTCCCTAATTTTATAATTAATTATTAACCTATTAGTAAATTAATCGTGTCATGCAATTTAATTACTAATAAACCCTAATTAATTATCTTACATGTATCGCACAATTAGCATATAATCATAAAAATTAACTCATAAAATATCCCTTTGATCCATGATCAAACATGCACATTCATCATGGATCCAAATCAGCAATTATTATAATATAATAAAACCCAAGATACGCATCTAATGACATATAGCAAATATTCATTAAATATCACATAAAAACATTGCATGCAACCTATGGTTTCTACTAATTTTATAAACCTTAAAATTAATTTAAATAAAAAATAGTGATCGACTTAAAAAAAAAAAAAAAAAAAAAAAAAAAGTTACATAAACAAATCCTAGAAACCAAAAAAAACATGCAATTAATCGATAAAGATTCAATTTTTACGTGTTTCGTAATTAATTACATAGTATTTAAATGCTCGTGATGCCACTGGTGAATTTATTAATCATAACAATTATATAATAAACAAGTAAATATACACAAAGCACATAGCGGAAACATAGAATCAAATACTTATAATTTAATTAACCGAAACATAAAAGAAATTGGTACCTTTTAGCAATCCATGTAATTAGAGTTTATAGAAAAAACCCCAATTAAAGATCAAATCACAAACCCTAATAAATTAGGGTTTATGAAAATCGACTAGAATAAAGTCGATAAAGCTTCACCACCAAGAATCAAATAGTATTGATTCTTCTAAGGTTGCTCACATTACACGTTAAGAAAGAACACTAGGATGCTAGTGCTTAATACACGAATGAACAAAACGTGACAATCATAACTTTTGTTCTTTGCGTAAAACAAATATAACCAAACCAAAACTTTTGGATTTGTTTTCCTCCTGAACGAATAGGACACAGGAAGTAGATAAGGTATTGCATCATCAAATATTACCATGCATATAATATAATATCATGCATGTAATATAATCATGCATTACCGAATGTAATGACCTTTTTAAAGGAATTGTCTGTCGTATGTATTGAGCTCGTAGAATCAGACGAGAATGAGACCAGGGGTCTATTTATATAGCATTTAAACTTGTCTAACAAGTCATTACTAGCACCTCTTTAAGTTTCATAAAACGACGGACCCTTTCTTTTTTCTTGTTTCACCATTTAAATATTTCATGTATTATTATTTAAAATAATTAACACGTCTAATATATTAATTACATTAAATAAAGTGTTCTCTAAATATATACGTGTGTCCCCAATAGGCTCGACTTCAAAACCAGACATACGTATATAAAATATGTTCATAATCTAACATCATCTCCACCTAAAACTTCCAAATTGTGTAAAAGCTACTAGTTACTTGTTCAAACTAACTCAAACACATAGAAGATGAGAATGAGATGTTACAGGTGAACCTTTTATTTTTAAGTCACTTAACTGAGAAAAAAGTTATTGAAGCTACAACAAGAGCCAATATTTTTATGGATTGCCTCTAAAATGTTTAGGCAAAAGCTAGTCTTTGAAATTCAAAATTATTGATATAAATCATAAATATGTAGCATTGCATGAAAATCCATCTAAAACTACAAAAAGTGTTAAAATGATGTAAAATTATCACCCACGATGTGCATTTCATATTAAAGTAGGGTTTTCTTATGATTTATAATAAATGTGGGTATTTTGAAGGTTAAAATGGTGATTATACAAACAATAATCTCTAATCCTTTCTGAAAACTGGTTGGATAACTTTTAACTTTAGAGATTATTTTTCCTACAATCTTTCTAAATCTTGGCAGCCAAACGATACTGAGTAGTATGTTGGAAAATTTAGTGCACTTGAGGGATTAATTCACACCTGATAATGGGTTTGGAGGTACGGAGTGTACACCCATTTGGTCACTGAATCCCCTGACTCAATAGTGGTTATGAAAAGATTCTGCTGCTAGTAGATCCTGCTGACAGTGGACTCTGTTGCTAGTGTGAATCTGACTCTGCTGCTAGCAGTTATGATTCTGTTGCTAGTGGATTCAAAGTACTGCTTGTTCAAAGTACTGTTTGTTCAAAGTACTTCTTTTTCAAAGTACTGCTTGGGTTTAACCACTGATTCATACTATTATGGAAAGTATTATGATATAATTAATGGGCCGTTAATTATACATAATTTCATGGGCTAGGGTTTGAGTATTCTCTATTATAAATAGAGGTCATAACATTCTGCATGATGACGATCAACACAAACCCTAAACACTGAACACAATTCTGTTCTTGATTTGTGCCTAAAACAAGAACATCACTTGGTCTTATCCCATAGAGATATTCGTGTAACCCAGGCATAGGGTCGAATAGTTTCTATTGGAAAGTGATAACACGATTTCAAGTGAATATCCGGTACTCATTGATTATCTTAACCCTAATCTGGAAACACTCAAACACATAATAACCAACAATCAATAGAAACTATTAGTGATAATCAATTGCTGCTGCTATGAGACAAATGGCTGCTAACTTTTCCAAGTTGGAAAAGTTTGAAGGTGTTGATTCAGAAGATGGCAAAAGAAGATGCACTTCTTGTTATCAAGCATGAATGTGGTGTATGTCCTTACTACTGCTATTCCTAAAGATTATGGGGATAATGCTACTATAGAATAGATGAGGGCAAGAAGCAAGTGGGAGAATGATGACTATGTCTGCAGGGGTTTAATTCTCAATGGTATGTCTGATTCTTTATTTGATATTTATCAGAATGTTGAATCTTCTCAAGAACTATGGGATTCCTTGGAAGCCAAATATATGGCTGAGGATGCATCAAGTAAGAAGTTCCTTGTAAGTAATTTTAACAATTACAAAATGGTTGATTCTAGACCTGTCATAGAACAATACAATGAACTTCTTAGTATAGTTTGTCAATTCACACAACACAAGATGAACATGGATGAGGCTATTTCAGTCTCTTGTATCATTGATAATTACTTCCTTCTTGGAAAGATTTTAAGCATATGCTGAAACATAAGAAGGAGGAGTTAACTCTTGTTGAGTTGGGCAGTCACTTGCACATTGAGGATTCACTCAAAGCACAAGACATTGACAAGCCAAAGAGTAGCAATGCTACTGGCCCATCAGTTGTCAATATGGTGGAGCATAACAACTCCTCCAGGAACAATGACAACAAGGGCAAGCATAAGCATCAAGATAACACCAAATGTGATCTTAACAAGAAACCAAAAGTGACTTGTTGGAAGTGTGGTAAAACTGGACACTTCAGAAAGGATTGTAAAGGTGTTAAGATTGGCAATAAAACCAATGGATTAGGCACAAGTGGAGGGAATGGTAACACCAATTCTCTGAAAGGTCAGAATATATTTAATAAGTCTTTTGAGATTTATTATGTTACATATATATCTGAAATATATTTTGTGCGGGATGATGATGTTGCTTGGTGGGTTGACTCTGGTGCAACAATTCATGTGTGTAAAGATAGAAGTTGGTTCAAGACCTATGAGTCAATGAATGATGGTTCTATTCTTCATATGGGAAACGAGTCAACTGCCCTGGTGCATGGAAAAGGATGTGTTGATTTGAAGTTTAGTTCTGGAAAGATTGTTTCTTTATTTAATGTTTTACATGTTCCTAATATCAGGAAGAACTTGGTTTCTAGTAGTGTTTTGAATAATTGTGGTTATAAACAAGTGATTGAATCTGATAAGTTTATTTTAACTAAACATGGTGTGTTTATTGGTTTTGGATATTTGTGTAATCAAATGTTCAGAATTAATATTGGTTATGATAATGTTAATTCTGCTTTTATTTCAACCTCTAAACTTAATGATTCAACCTTATGGCATGCAAGACTTGGCCATGTACACTTTAAAAAAATGCGAGATATGTCTAAGGATGGGTTAATTCCAGCCTTTGATATGGACACTGAAAAGTGTAAAACTTGCATGATGACCAAAATAACTAAGAAACCATTTCAAAGTGTAAAACGTGAAACTGAAGTTTTGGATCTCATTCATAGCGATCTATGTGATCTACATGTTACTCCCTCTTTGGGGAACAAGAAATACTTTGTGACTTTTATTGATGATGCTTCTAGGTTTTGTTATGTTTATTTGTTACATACTAAGGATGAAGCATTAGATAAATTTAAAGTATTTAAAACTGAAGTTGAATTGCAACAAGGGTCTCTAATCAAAAGATTTAGGACTGATAGGGGAGGTGAGTACATGGATACTTTGTATTTTCAGTCTATTGGTATAATCCATGAAACGACTGCCGCTTATGCTCCTCAGCAAAATGGTATATCTGAAAGGAAAAACAGGGTGCTGAAGGAGATTGGTTAATTCCATGTTGTCCTATTCAGGGCTGAGTCAAGGGTTCTGGGGTGAAGCTATGTTGATAGCTTGCTATTTGCTAAATAGGGTTCCTAATAAAAGGAACAAGGTTACCCCTTATGAACTCTGGACTAAAAAGAAACCGAACCTGAATTTTCTCAGGGTTTGGAGTTGTAGGGCTGTTGTAAGACTCCCTGATCCAAAGCAGAAAACTTTGGGTGAAAGAGGCATTGAATGCATCTTTGTTGGATATGCTGAGAATTCCAAGGCATATAGGTTCTATGTTATTGAACCTAATGAATCTATTTCAATTAACTCAATTATTGAATCAATGGATGCATTATTTGATGAGAATAGATTCTCATCAGTCCCTAGACCAAGTCAAATAATTCCAAATGGAACTGATGACATTGGTGTATCAGAGGTCCCTGATGAATTATCATCTCAGGCCCCTGATGAGGTTGTGGAACAACAACTTGAACCTGAGCTCAGAAGGAGCAATAGGGTCAGGACTCCAAAGTCATTTGGACCTGAGTTTCAATTATACTTAATTGAAGGTACAAGGAGTAAGGTCTCTGATCAATACTCCTATTGCTTCATTGTTGAGGATGATCCCAAAACATTTGAAGAAGCAATGAAGTCCCAGGATGTTGCTTTCTGGAAAGAAGCAATTAATGATGAGATGGACTCTATCATGGGCAATAACACTTATGTGTTGACTGATCTACCACCTGGTTGCAAACCTCTAGGTAGCAAATAGATTTTCAAAAAGAAAATGAAGGTAGATGGAACTGTTGAAAAGTTCAAGGCAAGACTAGTTATTCAGGGCTTTAGACAAAAGTCAGGAATAGACTATTTTGATACTTATGCTCCTGTGGCTCGTATCAGTACCATAAAATTGCTGATTGCTTTGGCATCAATTCACAATCTGATTATTCATCAGATGGATGTGAAGACAGCTTTCTTGAATGGTGACTTAGATGAGGAAGTTTATATGAACCAACCTCAGGGCTTCATCATGCATGGCAATGAAAACAAGGTGTGTAAACTGATTAAGTCTCTTTATGGACTAAAACAGGCACCTAAGCAATGGCATCAAAAGTTTGATGAAGTGGTTTTGTCTAGTGGTTATTTACTTAATCAGGCTGACAAATGTGTATATAGCAAATTTGATGAATCTGGTAAAGGAGTCATCATTTATCTATATGTTGATGACATGTTGATTTTTGGCACTGATCAAAATCAAGTTGACCTTACAAAGGAATTTTTGTCATCAAAGTTCTCCATGAAGGATATGGGGGAGGCTGATGTTATCCTTGGTATTAGGATTAAACATGAAAGTAACAAAATTTCTATCTCTCAGTCTCATTACATTGAGAAGGTGTTAAGGAAATTTATTTACTTTTATTGTACTCCAGTGAGTACTCTCATGGATACAAGTGAGAAGCTAATGCCTAATACTGGCAAAGTTGTATCTCAACTTGAGTATTCTAGGGTGATTGGCTGCTTGATGTATGCCATGACTTGTACAAGACCTGATATTGATTTTGCTGTGGGTAAACTGAGTAGGTATACTAGTAATCCTAGTGCTCATCACTGGCAAGCAATTCAGAGGGTTTTTAAGTATTTGAAGAGAACTATGGATTATAGTCTCTCATATACTGGTTATCCTTCAGTATTAGAAGGATACACTAATGCAAGTTGGATCAGTAACACTGAAGACAATTCGTCTACTAGTGGCTGGGTATTCCTACTTGGTGGAGGTGCAATTTCTTGGGCATCCAAAAAACAAACTTGCATCACCAGTTCAACCATTAAATCTAAATTTGTGGCTTTAGCAGCTGTTGGCAAAGAAGCTGAATGGTTGAAAAACTTGCTTCTTGAGATTCCATTGTGGCCTAAACCTATAGCACCTATTTCTATCCGTTGTGATAGTGCTGCTACATTGGCAAAGGCTTATAGCCAGATGTATAACGGGAAGTCTAGACACTTAGGTGTCAGACATAGCATGATTCGTGAACTTATCATGAATGGGGTGGTATCTATATAGTTTGTTAGATCTCAACATAATTTAGCTGATCACTTGACGAAGGGTTTGGCTAGAGACTTGGTTTTGAAGTCTGCTAAAGGGATGGGTTTAAGTCCAACTTAGTCACTGAATGCAAAGACACCCAACTCCATTCTGAGGAAACTTGGGAGCTGAGTTCAATGTGGAAAGTTGAACATTTAGTGGACTGGAGCACATGTTTTACAAACATCCCAAGGTTTGTGCTTGGAACCTGCTGGAAAGGAGGATGAAGTCATAACTTCTTAATGGTTAATTTTCTTTGAAAAAGTGCTAAGCAGGAGCATGAATAAAGAGGAACCACCTATGTAAATGTTGAAGTTTTGCCGCTTCAGGAAGCTTTGGACTTTTAGCTTTTACAACATTTATGAATTGGATATGGACATATGGCTTGTATAGTGTCAGGTTTATTTAAGTGTTTGAAAATGTATGTGTATTTTATCTTCAGGTATTCAAATGGGTTGAAGGGTTCAATTCTTAGAACACCCTGATTCTCGAATATTTGAACGTGTAATGTACTAAGATGAGAATTCAATCTTCAAGATATTTTCATTTATGCATATGTTTTGTTTTGTGTTTATTTTTTCATGCAAAGGAAGTAAACTAAATTTGGGGAGGATTGTTGGAAAATTTAGTGCACTTGAGGGATTAATTCACACCTGGTAATGGGTTTGGAGGAACGGAGTGTACACCCATTTGGTCACTGAATCCCATGACTCAATAGTGGTTATGAAAAGATTCTGCTGCTAGTAGATCGTGCTGACAGTGAACTCTGTTGCTAGTGTGAATCTGACTCTGCTGTAGCAGTTATGATTCTGTTGCTAGTGGATTCAAAGTACTGCTTGTTCAAAGTACTTCTTTTTCAAAGTACTGCTCGGGTTTAACAACTGATTCCTACTATTATGGAAAGTATTATGATATAATTAATGGGTCGTTAATTATACATAATTTCATGGGTTAGCGTTTGAGTATTATCTATTATAAATAGAGGTCATAACATTCTGCATGATGACGATCAACACAAACCCTAAACACTTGAATACAATTCTGTTCTTGATTTGTGCCTAAAACAAGAACATCACTTGGTCTTATCCCATAGAGATATTCGTGTAACCCAGGCATAGGGTCGAATAGTTTCTATTGGAAAGTGATAACACGATTTCAAGTGAATATCCGGTACTCATTGATTATCTTAACCCTAATCTGGAAATACTCAAACACATAATAACCAACATAGTATTTGTTTACATCATTGGGAAAGTTGTTGCGAAGGAATTGAACAACATAACAGCAATTATTGATTTATAGATTACTTTCTGGGATAGGATCAATGATTAAGAGAGTTATATACTCCTCAATCGTCTTTTCAGGAAAAGTGAACCTGTCAGTGTACCTATACACCACATCTGTCCTTCGAGCAAGATTAACAACTGGAGCAAGCATCTCAATTGAAACTTCAGTAGGTTTAAGACATCCCTCATTGATGTCTTTCCAAAAATCTTGATGCATTTTCTTGAGTTCATCAACAGCTACATTTTCAGGCACACCGAAAGTATTCATATATGCGCGCATCAACCGATGTAACTTGCTTCTGCGCTCTTTTAGCCTCAAACTTCATGTAGACAGATAAGTTTAGTTACTTACTTTAATGATGCTGATTTAGTCCATGTTGAACGTAAAGATAACGGGCTGGCACTACAGGAGTTTCATGGTTTACCTCCTCGTCCAAAATCGTTGGATGTGAAATGACATGGGAAGAGAGCTATGGAGTTTTAGTTTTATAATCCTAAATAAATATGTCTATTATGGACACTGAAAAATTAGCTTGAATGCTTTAGACGCTTTCTTTTCTGTTTGTCTTCGACTTTTCACTGTCCTTGTTCTCTTAAAAAATAGAGAACAAGTTGGATGTGAGGGCAATTTATTAATAGAAATTTGAGTGTCTCATACTTCATGGTTCTCTTATCTTTTGGGTGGCCGGATTCCTTTGTGTGGCGAGATGATTTGACATATCTAACGATTGGTTAGTCGTTAGTGGCGTCGTAGACTAATTCGGGTGGATTCCAGGGTTACTTAGTTTTATTCCCATAATCATCGGTTGGGTATCCTTTAACTATAAGACAAATGTTATACATACCAACGGTATATGATTAATTCTAGCGAACACTAATATCATATCATACAATTTATTCTTTACTATAACACAATATTGCACGTGGCTTATGTTGCATATTGCGGCACATATTTTCGAGTTGTTTCTACAATAGATGTAGAAATATGATTAATTCTAGCGACATGTACAAGTATGGATTATTTACCTGGAAAGTGGTTATGTCATTATAAAGTCTTCCAAGTAAGCCGGTAGCTTTGCACCAAAAAAAGTAAGCCGGTAGCTTCTAGGATTTTTGGATGGCTTTCATACCAATCTAAAGCCTCCTGAGTAACAATCTCACTCATACACCCATCACAGAAGATTTGAATAAAACATTGTACGTTGAAGTAATCAATCCGTTTTTCATATATTCCTGAAATGATGGCGCTTGTCCTCTGTGTCTCCATTCAGCCTCTTTAAGGTACCCTCTAGCTAGTTCTTGAAAATGGTTTATGACGAGAGAAACGCAACAAAAAAGTCAAAAATATATACACATGATAAACTCGTATATACAGTGTACTGTCTACATGGCTCGAATGGTATACTACCGCTTGTTTTGAAGCAGTGACACTGTTGCCTCTTCCATTTTTAGATAGTTGTTTTTCAAGTTCAGTATGCTCATTTAAGAGAATCTCGTAAAGTGGTTTCAAATATCCTGGAAGTTGCTCCATAGCACTTATTTCCCACCTGAAATTGAAAACAATATTATCAATTATAGGAAGACATTCAGAGCCAATTACTAACAATATATAGGTAATAGACCGGCATACGATTTTCACATTTTGTGATGTATACTATCACTAGTATCTTATTATAGAATCGTCACATTCTTGGTGATAGCGCGCAATAACCAATACCTGTTTATGGCATCTGTTAGAAGGCGAAGCTCCTCAATAGTAGCATATGCGTCATATGTGTCATCCAGGACACACACTAGCTGTGCAATTTTTGAGGTTATAATTCTCGCTTGAGAGTAAGGAGGCTCATAGTATAATCCCAGTCCCCATAGGTAGAGGTCAGGTATTCTATTCCTGGCATAAGGAGTTATAACTTGGAACTCCATATCTTTACCCCACCTAAAAAAAGAAGATTAAGTTGGTTAAGCTTTGCACTTCAAAGACTACATTTTGCAAGACTCATATCTATGCTTCAGAAGAATTGTGCCATTTCACTTATATATACATTGATTCTCTTGTTTTTGTATAGGAGTCCTTTCTAAAATAGTTACTCCGATCCGTACTAACATATGAGTAATCGTATTCAACAGTCCACAAAAGTTATTGTAGTGTCCATAAAGTAATTTATCACGATCATAAATAGTAAAAGGTTAATGTGATCTACTACTTCAATACTTACTTTGTGAGAATTTGAAGTTCTTGCCTCTGCAGTAGTCGCAAATAATTGAAGTGTGCCTTTGCAAGCTTAGTAATTAGCGAGTCATATGTGGATAGTTCTTCTTCATGTAAAGAGAAATACAACCTTGCTTCTGCCATTTTCATCCCTCGATGAAAAGGACTTGCCAATGCATGTTTCACCTGCTTAGCAAGATTACCTTGTAGTGTGTCTACTACACCTGTAAGTTGAGCTTTTGTGAATTCCATGGCTTCATCTAAAATAGATTCGCCTCTTATTCTCAGTTGGGTGGATTCATAAAAGCTTAACAAACCCCTCACATCAGTCACTGTGTAATCGTGGAATTTGCATGAGCGGTAGTCCTTGAACTTGTTAAAAACATCTGCATAAATCATAGGTAATAAACTAAATGGTGCATACTTGAAAATGGTAAAAAGAAGACATTCAAAATTGTTTAAGGGTAAGTTGATCAAAGTAATCTAATTGGAGATCGGTTTTGACAACCAACTATCAGATTTGTGGTTATGGAAAACTAACCAACCACTACGTAAAATTTTCGCTTATCTTTTGATTATTAAAAATAAACCATCTCCAATTTCTTAATTTGATCAACTTCCTTTTGTATAAGATCATGTTCACTTGTAGCTGAGTGGCATACCACATGACAGTTTATAACCATGCTGTCTAAAATCTTGAAAGTTGGTCGAAATTGTATTAAGATCGGCTTTATCATAATCTTTCATGTTAAGCTCCTTGAAAAGTTTATCAAGCTGACCTTGAACCTCTTCCACGAAAAGGTAAGTCAAACCAAGACGATACACCAGTGACGGAGCCAAGTAAGACATAGGGTATGCCATGGCCTACCCAAAACTTTAATTAGATACTATTGGCATGCATATATTAGCATGTATTATATTGTGTTAAACCCATCGTATAGTTTTTGGCCCACCCAAATATAAAAGAGCTAACCCATCCAAATAACTTTTGTGACTAATGTAATTTTGAATGTGTGATGATCTTTAATTTAGTAATTCATTTTTGAGAAAGATATTGAACAAATTTGCAGTTGAAAAGTTTTCATTGTAAGACGTACTCTTGAATTTTATACATTTACTTTTCTGAATTCTTTTGTATTTGTTTCGGCCAACCCGGATAAAAGATCCTGGCTCCGTCACTGCCATTGACGGAGCCACATTGACCCTTGGGTAGGCCAAGGCCAACCCTAACTTTTCTATAGCTATTATTAGTTTATATATTTTGCAATGTATTTTGTAGAGAAAATATGCATTGGCCCACCCAAAAAAAATATATGCTCAACCCATGAAGGCAATCAAATTATCAAAAAGTTTAAAAAATTTGGTTTTAGAAAACTGAGAATCTATATCGTCATTCGTCAAAGTCAAATACTCATTCTATATTGATAAATTGGTAAAGTTATAAAATCAAACCATTGACTACACTTAACACTAACAGTTACCACTTTAACTTTATGAACCACAATTCTATATCCAAATCCAATCATCCACCATTGAAGACAGAAGACTTTAAATCTTTAATTTCATATAGTATCTTCAAATCATCAGGTATGTTACTCATTAGACATTAGTTTGACCTTTCTTCATTAATAATAATGTTTTGCTTGTTCTAAATATGTATATTTGGTTAGGGTTTACTGGTTTAGCATTTTAATGGTTAACTATTTAGTACTTGAGATAAATAGATATTGTTAACAAGTGTGGCAGTAGATATCCAATTGATTTGGCATTTTTATTTCACTCGTGATGTTATTTTTTTTTTTTTTCAATGGTGATGTTAACTAAGTTGTAATTTGTTGTATGAATTTACTAGATATCCAATTGATGACGAAAAAACAATAGATTTTCAGTTGCGAGAACTTGATTCAAGGTTTAGTGAGAAAATTGTGGAACTTTTAGAACTTAGCTCTGCTTTGGATCCTAGAGACGGATATATATCTTTCAATTCTGATTCGATTCTAAAGCTTGCAAAGAAATACTATTATCTTGATTTCACAGAGCAAGAACTCGATACCTTGGAATTCCAGTTGAAACACTTTGAACTTGATGTGAAAGATCATCCGAAGTTAGGAAAGTCATCTTCTATAGCTGATTTATGTCAAGGCTTAGCATACACTGGAAAAGCAAGTCACTATTATCTGGTTGACAGGTTGATACGATTGGTGTTGACTCTTCCGGTGTCTACTGCGAGTGTTGAACGTGCGTTTTCAGCCATGAAAATTGTGAAGAGCAAATTACGTAATAAAATGAGTGATGAGTTTCTTTCAGATAATTTAGTACTTTATATTGAAAAGGATATAAAGCATATCAAATATGTTATCAAAATACATACATTATTTAAGATATAGCTATATCATATATATCTCTTTTATAAAATTTTCAGTCAACAACTTTGTGAAGTGTAACCCCACCTGCTGATTAAATCAGCAATCCTTTCCGAGCATAACCCCACAACCCCGCAGATCAGAGGTAACAGTTTTTGATTTTCTGTCTTGTACTTTTCCGGCGACTTCCAGGGAGCGTGGACCTTCACCTCTGGCGAGTGGAGGTCTCCATCACTGTCACGAGTCCGATCCAGGTAGTCCAGTCACCTCTGCCACCACCGGCAGCCGGTCGCCGCCGCTACTGCCACCGTTGACCACCGGAAAAACTCCTTTTCCGGCAGCTAAGTTTTGCTTTTCTTTTAATCATCTCTTTTGATATTTGCTAACCTTTTTCCCCCTGCTATTTATTCCCCATATTTTTCTTGTTAGGTCCTTTTCTTATTATTTTTTCTTTATCCTTTTTTGCATTTTCAACTTGTTTTCTCTTGAGTTGTTGCCTGCCTCCGTTTTTTCAGGTGTTTCTCTAGGTCCTTTTGCTTATTGTTTATTTTTACTGTGTTCTTTATTTTTCTATCTCTTTGGCCAGTATTTTGTCTCATCTTTGCCTTTTATTGTGCTTCCTTTTTTTTAGTGTTTTAGACCCTTTTTCTTTTTTAGTTTCTTTCTTAGGTGCCTTTGTTTTGCTTCTTTTGCGCGTTTTGCCCCCACTTTTTGGTGCTTGTGCCTGACTTTGCCTTTGTTTCCTTGAGGTTAGTATAGACGCTTTAGATTGTTATGGTCACCTGAGGTCATGTTCTAGCGGCTCGAGAGGGGTAGGGGTAGGGGTAGGGGTAGGAGGGGTAGGGAGGGTAGGCGGGGCTAGGAGTTTTGGTAGTCCTGCGGTCTTTCGTAGGATTAGGGTGGGTAGCTGGAATGTAGGGTCGTTGACCGGGAAGCTCTTCGAGCTTGCCGATGCCTTAGGGAGACATAAGGTTGATATAGCGTGTTTTCAGGAGACGAAATGGAAGGGGTCCCGCACGAGGGAGGGGAACGGCTACAAACTGTGGTATTCAGGTTCTAGGTCTGCGAGAAACGGAGTTGGAGTCATTTTGGCTGCAGACCTAAAGGACAATGTAGTGCAAGTTAACAGGTACAACGATAGGATCATGGCAATTACTTTGGTAATTGAGAATGAGACTATTAACATTGTCAGCGCTTACGCACCACAGGTGGGGCTCAGCGACGCAGAGAAGAGGAGTTTCTGGGACGCCCTTGACGAGCTAGTGAGAGAGTGCCCGTCGGATCAGCGTCTGATTATAGGGGGTGATTTGAACGGTCACATAGGAGCTGCAACTGATGGATACGCAGGGGTTCATGGAGGTTTTGGCTATGGAGTTAGGAATGACGAAGGTCGCTCTATATTGGAGTTCGCAAGAGCGCACGACTTAGTAGTTGTGAACTCTTTCTTCAAGAAGAGGGAGGTCCACCTAATTACCTTCCAGAGTGGAGGGCACAACACTCAGATGGACTATCTGATGGTGCGCAGAGGGGACCTTAGAGCATGTTGGGACTGCAGGGTATTCCCAGGCGAGACATGCTCATCTCAACACAGATTGTTAGCCATGGATGCATTTTATGAGAGGCAACGAAATGGGAAGAGGGCGACTGGCATGCCGAGGATTATGTGGAAGAAATTGAACGGTCCGGCGGTACAGGAGTTTGCAGCAAAAGTCTCAGAGGGACTGTCGGATCGGTCGGAGGACTTAAATGTTATGGACGCGGATCAGATGTGGAACACCCTATCGTGCATCATTAAAGACGCAGCTAAGGAGTCACTTGGTGTGGCTTCTGGGACAACGAGAACCCAAACAAACCAAAGAGAATCTTGGTGGTATAGTGATGAGGTGCAAACCAAGGTAGCGGCGAAACAATCTAGGTTCAGAGAGCTCCTTTGGAGTAGAGCGGGTAATCTAGAGAATAGGGTCGAGGCAGAGGAGAGGTATAAAGTAGCCAAAAGATAAGCGAAAAAGGCAGTAGCCCAGGCGAAAGACAAAGCGTACGAGGTTCTGTATAAGAACTTGGACTCCAAGGAAGGGGTAAACGATATCTTCAAGATTGCTAAAGCCCGAGAGAGGAGAAGCAGGGATTTGGGAAACATAAGATTCATTAAAGATGTGGATGGACGTAGCATTGTCAACGAAGAGAATATTAGGAAAAGATGGGGAGATTATTTCTCCTCTCTTTTTAACGAGAGGGCTACATAAGAAAGCGGGGAGAGAGGGACCCCTAGCCAAGATTTGCTTCCAGACTGCGACTACTTGGATATCAGCCAAGGTGAAGTGAAGGTTGCATTAATGAAGATGGGAAGAAACAAAGCGGTAGGCCCAAACCAAATACCCATAGAAGCTTGGAGGAGTTTAGGTGACGAGGGGTTAAGATGGTTGACTTCCCTCTTCAACAAGATTTTCTCTAGCGATAAGATGCCAGAGGAATGGAGGCTCAGTGAAGTCATCCCTATCTACAAGAACAAGGGTGACGTACAAGTGTGTAGCAACTATAGGGGTATTAAGCTCCTTAGTCACACGATGAAGCTCTGGGAGAGGGTTATTGAGAGAAGGTTAAGAAGGGAAACGAGGGTGTCAGAGAACCAGTTTGGTTTTATGCCAGGAAGGTCGTCGATCGAGGCTATTCACCTCCTCAGAAGCCTCATGGAGAAATATCGAGAAAGGCAAAGAGACTTGCATATGGCCTTCATCGACCTAGAAAAGGCATATGATAGTGTCCCACGTGAGTTGATTTGGAGAACTCTAATAGACAAGGGAACCCCAAGGAGATACTTGAGAGTCATAAAGGATATGTACGAGGGGGCGAAGACCCGTGTACGGTCCACAGTGGGAACCTCAGAGTTTTTCCCTGTGAAAGTTGGACTACACCAGGGGTCGGCCATTAGCCCTTATCTATTCGCCTTGATTCTTGATGAGCTATCACGTGGGATCCAAGAGTGCATCCCTTGGAGCATGATTTTCGCAGACGATATTGTATTGGTGGCAGAGTCAGCGGACGGGTTGAACAACAGACTTGAGCATTGGAGGGAGGCTCTTGAAGAGAATGGCCTTCGGGTTAGTAGGGAGAAGACTGAATACATGAGATGTGCTTTCGGTAGGAGCGATATCAGCCACAACGAAAAAACGGAAGTCTGTATCGGAGACCAGATCCTCCTACCTAAGGAGTCTTTTAGATATTTGGGTTCGGTGATTCACAAATCAGGGATGATAGACGACGACGTAACCCACCGTATCGGAAGAGGCTGGGCGAAATGGAGGGCGGCGTCAGGGGTTCTATGTGATAGGAAAGTACCCGTTAAGCTTAAGGGTAAATTTTATAGGGTGGCTATTAGACCGGCTATGCTATACGGGTCAGAGTGATGGCCTATCACAAAAGCTCAAGCAAACAGGATGGAAGTAGCGGAACTAAGAATGCTCAGATGGACTTGTGGTAAAACTTTGTCTGACATGATTCCTAACGGGGTGTTCAGGTCGGCACTTGAAGTAGAATCTATTATCTCGAAGATGAGAGAAGGAAGGTTGAGGTGGTTTGGTCATGTCAGGAGAAGACCACAAACAGCGCCAGTAAGGAGTGTTGAATCGCTATTAGTCGATGGTCGGAGAAGGAGGGGTAGACCTAAACTTAGATGGGAGGATAGGCTTAAGCTCGACATGGAGGAGCTTCACTTGTCCGAGGACATGAACTCAGATAGGAACGCGTGGAGAGATAGGATTAGTATTCGTGGTTAGTTTTGGGGCTAGGATGGTAGAGGGTTTGGGGTTTGTTGTGGTTTAGGCTTTTTAGGGTCCCTTGGCTTACTCCCTTTAGGAGATTGGAGCTTTTGCTTTGCCTCGGCTAGTGCTTTGGTTTTGCCCTTGTTGTGCCTTTAGGCTTTAGGCCCTTTGCTTGTGCCTTTTGCTTGCTCTTTTTGCTTTGCCTTAGCTTTAGGCCCTTTGCGTGCCCTCTTTGGTATTTGCTGCTTGGTTTGGCCTTGGTCTTGTGTCCCCCTCGCACCCTTATTTGCTGACGCTTGTCTAGGTGGTTTTGTTTTGGTTGTTTTGTCTTGGTTGTCTTGTCGTTTTGCTTTGTTTGCTCTTTTACTGGTTGTGTCGGTTTGCTTCTATGTTTGCTTATATGCTTGTTGTGTCGTATTGCCTATTTGTTTGTATTGCTCTGTTTGCTTTTATGCTCTTTTACTTTTCTTTGTTTTGCATTCTTTTTCTCGTTTTCTTTACTTCGAGCACACTTTGCACACACTTGCCGGAGGTCTTTCTGGAAGCAGTCTCTCTACCTGCAGGGTTCCCTGGGGTAGGGGTAGGTACTGTCTACATCCCACCTCCCCCATACCCCGCCTTGGCGGGATTGGGTATGTTGTTGTTGTTGTTGTATGTGATATTGAAAAGGACATTGCAGATACCTTTAGTTTAGATAGTGTTCTAGATGATTTTAATGATGTTGGAAAGCGTCGTACGCGCTTGAAATGAAAAACTCTTATTGTAAGACTCTTTAATATAGTTTTTTTTTGTCGGTATCTTTTTCCAAATTTTTGTGTTTTGGCCTACCCGGCTAAACAATCCTGGCTTCGTCACTGTATGTAGCATTCTACAATTCTTGGATGAAGTTATGGCTCAAAACAAATTTTCACATTTAACGCTTAGAGATGTTGCTTCGATCGCGCCTGATAGTAGGAGGATTCATCAACAATAAAACATAAGATGTAAGACAGATGATGTGTCACAATGTTTGGGAAAGAAAAGCAACAGTTGCATTGGAGCACATGACAAATAAGTTAGGATGACATGTATTCTTTTTCCAAACCATGTTAGCAACTTATTACTTTATTCAGTTTGAATTTTATTTTAGTTTTAAGACAATATATAAAGATATTATGAAAGAGTTGCAAGGTTTTAATATAGAGGAGGTGATAGATGCGCGCACACAAAAAGTAAATAAATTATTTATAAAAGATATACGATATCTATAAACCCGTACGTGCACGAGTATTAAAACTAGTATAATAAAACATGAACATCAAAACATAGATATTGCAAACAACAAAACATGAGCAACAAAAGTTAAGTGCAAATATGCTCTAGGGTATTATGGAGCCAGATGATGATGACTCTAGTCTCTGATGATGTCTCCTGTCTCTTTGGACACTACCCAAGTTGGATGGATTTTTCTTATAACCTCTCTTTAAGTAATCAGTAACATTATATGTAATTATGAATACAACAAGGAGAGATATGATTAAATACCCAATCCAGTAATGATTACTTGTGGGGATGAGTAACAGCAGGACTAACGAGAGAGGTGCAAGAATGACCGAGAAGCAAAAGATGCATCTTAGGATCATGTAAATGCAGTAGATACGGGATGTATATACATTGGCGAAACCCTCTAAGAAGCTTGCCATTGCAAAAAAAGCCACTGCAGCTGGCATAGCAATGACATAGGCAACAACACCCATGTTGGAAAAGAACACATGAGTTTCAAAAGGTGATTTATTTGTAAACTTGAGCTGACATACTTGTGCCAATGATGGGTACATTGCGAAAAGAGCTGCAGTAAGAAAGAGTTTCCATATTTTCTTGTTATGATGAAACCTGGCAAAAGAAAATATACAATGCATGTTATGTCATTTGAACACACAGATAAATGAAATCTAAATGGTAGAAATTAAAACCGTAAGTAACACACTCTAGTGTTTTTATATGGGC
The DNA here is from genome assembly GCA_030686995.1 of Artemisia argyi. Taxonomy (NCBI): domain Eukaryota; kingdom Viridiplantae; phylum Streptophyta; class Magnoliopsida; order Asterales; family Asteraceae; genus Artemisia; species Artemisia argyi. Next base: position 158,179,120 of record CM060678.1, read on the forward strand.
CTACATTATTTATGTTGTTGGGTTTATGTTTTTAGATTCTAAATATTAAACACGACATGTTCGGTCAAGTAATCATTGTTGGATAAAATTGGGCGAATCCAAAACATAGTTGGTGAATCAAACTACCAAAGTGGCCAAGAGTTGAGATCTATGAAGAAAACCTATTAACCAATTATAGTCACCCATTTATATTTTTTACCTTTTTTTTCAAAACAACATATCTTGCAAACGGTAAATCTTCAAGCTACAAAAAAAATACCATCGCGATGAAAATTAAATGATCTTTCAATAGATATGCATTGTTATATACTTTTAACGAACTTTTTTTTCGCCCAGAAAGAATCATATATGATTTGTAAAAATCATATATGATTCGTAAAAAATCATATATGATTCGATTCTTCGAATCATATATGATTCTTATGAATCATATATGATTTTTCTGGGTGAAAAAAAAGTTCGTCGAAAGTATATAACAATGCATGTCTATAGAAAGATAATTTAATTCTCGTCGCGATGGTATTTTTTTTGTAGTTTGACAATTTACGGTTTGCGAAATATTTAAGTTTTAAAAAAGGGTGGAAGTTTATTTTTTTTATTTTGATAAAAAAAAAATGAGTGGCTAAGATTGCTTGATGGGTTCTACGGTAAAAGTTGGATCTATAAAGAACTTTTTATAAGTGGCCAAAATATCTAATCGAAACCAACAAAAACTAGTCGGTTGTACATTTTGGAAAAGCAAAATGTTCATTTTTGATATATAAATAATAACAATAATAATAATAATAATAAAGAGGACTAAACGAGCTCCCGCCTACGATGTCGTAAAAAGGACAATATTAAACAACCAAATTATTAAACAACCCTTAAATACGACCAGTGCTTAAAATAAGTGAGTGTTTCAGATTGCTTATTTTTTATGCTTGTGCTTTTGCTTAAAAATAAGTTTTTATAATGGAACTAATATTTGGATTCGTTTTTTGTTTTTTTTTTTTAATAAAAAATGTAATATTATTTGTAAAAATAATAGTTTTAATACACTTTTTCAGCCAATTTTATTTATAAAAGGTTTCAGATTAAATAAGAGAGAAAAAAATCATTTTAATTCTATATAATTAACACGAAATAAACAGTTACTAAAATGTTTATGAAAAACTGTTTTTCTGTTTCTTTTAAGCAGAAAAGTCAAACATTGTTTGGATGAATAAAGTGATTTTCCGTTTAAGAAAAAACGGATAAGCAGAAAAGAAAAAATAAGCAATTCCAAACACTCCGGTTGATATTACTTGGGAGTTGCGAAGATGAGTCAAAATAGGTATTTTGACTTAAATGTATGCGACCGTCGCCTAGTAAGCATTAAACATAAAGGACATCAAACAACAATGCCAAAATAACGTTGGTTACGACCAGATCTTAGACCTTAAAAACTTGGATCTAAAACAAAAAACAATAACAAACAAAAATCAAAGATCTACACTTACATATCTTCAATCTAGATCTAAATCAAAGACGATTGATGGTAGAACGACAGAATCATTAAGAATAAAGAAGATTGGGTAAGGTTTTATTCCTTTCTCAAGTCAACTGTCCTAAATTTTAAAACTCCAAACATATATATATATATATATATATATATATATATATATATATATATATATATATATATATATATATATATATATATATATATATATATTCACTGTCACAAAATATTCCAAATCCATTAATAAAAGCGTATGCACGTGGGCCGTCTGATATACGTAGTATAATAATTGGCATTTCATATACGATGAAGTGGACTAAAAGGTACAAGAAGTCGATTATAAACTTTTTAAGGTATATCATAATAAATGCTTTCATGATAAATTTAGATATGTTAACTTAATTCGATCCGAGCTTTAATCCAAATAACATACCACCGCATAAAGCGGCGGGGTGACTATTAGAAAATATAAATATCCATATTTAACTAGTTATAATATCCGTGCACGTGCAGGTTTAAATTTTTTTTTTTAATAATATATTTTTATTTTTTAAAAAACAAATATTTTAATTTTTTTTTATGATTTTTAATTATATTTGTTTATTATTAAAAATAATAATTAAAAAAATTTAATCCTGTTGTTAGTTGCATCTTATCTATATTTTTTTTATTTATCTTTTACTTGTGTATTATATTAACAAAACAAATTTTTAAAATTTTAAATTAAAAAATAATAATTAAAATATTACCTAATAAGGAAATATTTTTTTTCCGAAATACGAAAGTACGGGTTTTGTTTTATTATATAAAAAAGATTAAACATAAAATTTACTTTCTTTATATGGAAAAATGAAAATAAAATTTTGACGTACGAGCGACATACTAACCCCATGCTACAAGAGACGAAAACCGAACGATAAAAACTCTACGTGTTATGTACTGAATTTTCAAATCATCTTGTTAAACTAGCTTTGTTCACTTACTTTGTAGGGAGTCCAGTAACGATAGATTTTTCTGATGCAGGTGGAATGTCAATGGGAACATGCCCAGCAGCCCATTGCCATTGGTGTTGGATTCAGGCACGTTTTGACCGCTGGGAGCTTCAGACCTTTCAAAAGAAGAAAACAAAAAAAGTACAGTAAGTGGTAGTTAACTAAGAAAAGTATCCAGAAACTCAAAACAAAATGTACAAGTAGCAAGAACAAAAGGGGTGGTTGGAACTTAACTGTGAACGGGGAGGGAGTTCGAGTTCGACGGGAATTGGATCTCTTCCGGTATGCGCATTTAAACCTTCGTCTGGATTCTCCATATATTGTTGTTTTGGGAGAACTTTGTGGATGATTATGTTGGTGTATGCGATGTTTTATATGAATAGATTACAAGTGGATCACTTCTCTTCGAGGTGCGACTTCATCGTTCCATTGGTAGGGACTTCATTCAGCTGATAGGGACCTTCATCGCCATTGGTAGGGACTTCATTAAGCTGATAGGGACCTTCATCGCCATTGGTAGGGACTTCATTCAATTGATCGGGACTTCATCGTTCCATTGGTAGGGACTTCATCCCATTGATAGCTACTTAGCTAGGGACTTCATCCTTACACAAAATAGAGTTTTTCACATGATCGTAGTATTTAATTATTAAATTTGTGAGGTTCTCGTATTTCTTATCCTCTTTTAGACGTCAAATATTGAATTCGAACTTTTAAAATTTACGCTCTAATTTGGTTACATTAGACATACGTTGGTTAATCAATCTATAATACTATAAGATTCAGTCCCTAAATTTAATGCGGAGGCGTCAAGATTGCATAGGGTACAAGCTAGCTAATGCTCGTAATTCAATGCAGCCTCATAATAACTATACAATCATGAAAGGAGATAAAGTGCAAGGGTTGCCCGAATTGATCACATGGTATTTAGTATAGAATTAAAAGTCGGTTAGATGAAGTGCAAGGGTTGCGAAAGTTTGCAAGAATAGTTAATGATTTAACCTAATTCATGCCTATATAAATCGGCCAAAATCACATTTAGTATGTACATTTGAAGACGATTCACACATCTTTTAGATCTTTAATTGTTGGTAACGGTACGTAAATTCTCTTTTGCAACATTTTGGAGATGATTCACACATCTTTTAGATCTTTGTAATTAACTCGGTCTTCTTTTTTTCTTAATTTAGTTATTATACGCAGGTACAATGAAAATCACACAAGATAATGCATGCTAAGATAAATAGAACCAAAGACTGGGATACCAACTATTTTCTTTATTTCTTACATAATTAGGTGATTGTTATAGATAAGCAAATATATAGATATATGTATTATGTTAATGCATTTTCATATACAAGTAATTTATGTGTGTTTTCTATTGATGTAACTCACATGTGCGAATTGATTCAAGAAAATGTGGATGAGCATGTATGTAAAGCAACATTTAATTGGTTAAATGATACTTTTTAGCGTGATTAGTTTATGTAAGCAGTTGCTTTCGAATGCTCTTTGAGAAATATTATAATGAATTTATCGTGTGCAATTGAATTATTATTGAAAAAAAAGAAGGTCCGCGCATCGCAAAATATTTTCTTTTTCTATATGTAGAATCATTAGGAGAAACCAATATTTACGCCCATTAAATGAGTTTGCCATAATAGCAAAGTAAGACATATTAAAAATATCACATTGAGTAATGAATAGAAAGGAATAAATACATAATTTGAGTTTTAAACATAAGCAAAAGTTCAAACTTTTATCGAAAAACAAAACTGGTGCATTTAATGTGAAGTATATACAACATCGAGATAGAAGTGCAAGGCTTGTCGGAATTGATCACATGATATTTGGTAATTAGTATAGAATTAAAAGTCGGTTATGGATTGAGATGAAGTTGAAAAGGTTGCAAGAATAATTGATGATTTAACCTAATGCAATTTATATAGATATATGTATTATGTTAATGCATTTTCATACACAAGTAATTTATGTTTGTTTTCTATTGATGTCGCTCACATGTGCGAATTGATTCAAGAAAATATGCACGAGCATGCATGTAAAACAATATTTAAATGGTTACATGATACTTTTTAGCATGATTAGTTTATGTAAGCATGCAAGTTGAATAATGAATATAAAAGAAAAAGTCCATAATTTTTGCTCGAACCCATTTGTAAATTAAAAAAAAAATAAGTTTAAGACATAATACTGGAGTCCAAAGGTTTTAGGAATTATTAATAGTGTATTAATTAATATTCATTTGGTTAGCTATTTAGAATTGAGTTTATTGATAAAATTTGTTAATATTAGTTAGACTTCAATGTTAATTTTCAATGAAATTAGTTGTACAATAAAATGAGATGAAGCTAAAAAGGTTTGTAACGAGTTTTATAAAGTTTATTTGGCATTATTATATATACATTATTACACAAACTTTAACTTACAAACTTAATAAAGAAAATATTTAACGCACATTAAACTATGACCAATTAGATAGACCCCGTGTGCTTCATATTACCATGCAATAACCATCTAATGGATAAGTACTGTAGGGCTAAGTAATAGACCAAAAGAAATAAAACTATTTTTTTTATCATGCAAATAGTAATAGGCCAAAAGAAACCAAGTCATAACAACTTAATAACCAAAAGCCCATTTATAAAATACAACACCACAAAACCAAAACAACATCAAACATTTTTAATTTTTTATACAAGAAAGTTAAAACATATCATACAACATACTAAACAATACTTAAGTATACACTCGCCAATATACAGAAAGAATACACGATTAATAATTAGATTCTCAGCCCGTGCGTAGCACGGGTTCTACCTGCCTCGTAAAGTATAATTTATTATTAAAGTACAAACATTTAATGAATGTGTTAATATATTATATCTACCTTTTACGTTTAGCATTTTCTAAAATATCATAATATCGGGATCATTTTAACTGTCTTCAAAACCCCACTCGTTGTAGGCCATATTTAAAACAGACATTTATCTTTAGTTATTTATACATGTTAAATAAAAGTATAAAATAAATTGAAAGTCAGATACGTAAAAGGAGCTTACATGAAAAACTGAAAACATTTAATTTTTGGATTCATTTTAAGGAGTTAAAAGATATTGAAACATTTTCGGATTCATTTCACGACCAAAAAGATATCGCGTGTGAAAACCGCGTGATACAAAGGAGCTTACATGAAAAACTGAAAATATTTTCGGTCAAATAAACCAAAAAATTAAGTCAAATGAACCAAAAAATTAAGCCAAGATTATCTTCTTGAACTCATTTTAACTAGTCATAGACTTTTATAAGCCAGTAATTTTATTAAGTTGACTAAAAAATAGGGCTCATACATCAAGCCTAAGACCCTTATGCGATCTAAGAGAAGAATTGATCACTAGACCATCTTCAATATATAAACAATACATACAATTAGGGTAAATCATCTCCACCTAAAACATCCAAATTGTATAAAAGCTGCTAATTACTTGTTCAACTAACTCAAGCACATAGAAGATGAGAAAGAGACGTTACAAGTGAACCTTCGATTTTTAGGTCACTTAATTAAGAAAAAGGTTATTGGAGCTACAACAAGAGCCAACATTTTTATGGATTGCCTCTAAAATGTTTAGGCAAAAGCTAGTCTTTGAAATTCAAATTTTCAAATTTGGTGTTTAGTTTTTCCTACTAGTCGCTTAAGGCTAGCTTAAAAAATATGAATGAACACACTTTTGGATTTTCATTCTCCTTAAACCAATGTAAACCTTTCGGTTCAATATCCATTTAAACTCACAAACAAGCAATCAACTAGATATCGACTTTCTAAGTCGGTAATTTCATTCAGTGGATCAACAAATGGATTTCATACATCATGCTTAGAGATCTTATGCCAATCCAAGAGCAGAGTGTACCACACCATCTTCAATACATGAACATAAACATTATATTAGTGTAAATTTTAATATAAATCGTCTCCGACTAAAACAGCAATTGGAGCTTTCCAATCTTCTTATCTGCAAAATAGAGAGAAATAGATAGGAAGAATAAGCCCGAAGCTTTACTTATTGATGAGATTTGGAATGTGACATTATTTATCAAGTTTTTAATAGAAGGGGACAAAGGTTAAACTGCAATGTGTATATGGAGTACATACGAGGAAAGAGTTTAGACAAAGTTGATTCGCAACCGACAAAATTGAGCCCAATTGGGTTTAACCAAGTGGTTGAATCTTGCTCAGTGTAATTTAGATAGATGTGGGCAAGATGAGCGGAATGGGTAATGGGTTGTCACACAAAACACTTTTTGTCCAATTTTTATAACTTTTCACAGGTTAACTATAAGTCTATAATTAACAATATTAACTTTAAATATAAATCAAATTGATAAGCGGACGTCTGCATTAGAAATACTCTTTTTTTGGTAACCATGGTTTATGACCTATTGGCCGACTAAGCCACACAGGCTCAAACTGTTTAAACCCAACATTTTTTAGGAAGATTGGTGCAGCACATTTTGTGCAACTTGCAACATGTTTAGCCCGTTTGAAACCATTTGACTAGTTCCCTTTTAGCTAAACTGTTTGATTTGACCCGTTTAAGATAAAAACACGACCCACATTGACTCATTCATAAGTAAACAGGTTGAAATTGCCACCTCCAAATTTAAAGGTTTTGGGTTCATGCCAAGAAAGATGATAGTATATGTATAAGAGACACAACGCTAGAAAGCGGACATATGTATAAGAGATGTGCTGAAGTACACTTTTTCTTCCGCATGCAGAAAAAGACAAAATTTTCCTTTCGGAATGGTAAACTTTGCATACCGAAATTACCATGTTACCAATTACGAGTAGTAATTAGCACATGATACATAAACTACATTGACTATGTTCCAAGAGACACACAATCGTGTTCCAGCGAACATTTTTCTTTTTTGGGTCACAGGGACAATGGTGAATTTTCTAATCTAAAAAAATTGGATCCAGAAAATATTATCGATCTAGACTTAATTTTGTCAAATAAAAAAAGAACTGCTGCAACTTTATTAATCATCCATAATGGGGAACTGCTGCATAGAACATGAAAACATACTTGAGCCGAATAGTATAGAATCTAGTTAGGAAGAGGTGGCAGTTGCGACCTTACTACTTGTGATTTTGTGAATGTCAAAAAGATGAAACAAAATCATAGCCTTATGGAGAAAGGATCAAAAGTTGCCTATATATGTTTCGATGCGTAAAACCTCCCAAATCATTTTGTTCAAAAGATATATTATCATTAAGATAATATGATTTTTGTAATGATATTTGACGCACTAAATATTGATAAAAAAATCTAATGTTTTAGGGAAAAATATATTTCTAATCAGCCCAACCCAACTAATTGTTTAGACTCGTACCAAATATAACATGTTTTGACCTGTTACCGAACATTCCCGACCTGCCCAGTGACGAAGCCAGGATTGTTTAGCCGGGTAGGCCAAAACACAAAAATTTGGAAAAAGATACCGACAAAAGAAAACTATATTAAAGAGTCTTACAATAAGAGTTTTTCATTTCAAGCGCGTACGACGCTTTCCAACATCATTAAAATCATCTAGAACACTATCTAAACTAAAGGTATCTGCAATTTCCTTTTCAATATCACATACAACAACAACAACAACAACATACCCAATCCCGCTAAGGCGGGGTATGGGGGAGGTGGGATGTAGACAGTACCTACCCCTACCCCAGGGAACCCTGCAGGTAGAGAGACTGCTTCCAGAAAGACCTCCGGCAAGTGTGTGCAAAGTGTGCTCGAAGTAAAGAAAACGAGAAAAAGAATGCAAAACAAAGAAAAGTAAAAGAGCATAAAAGCAAACAGAGCAATACAAACAAATAGGCAATACGACACAACAAGCATATAAGCAAACATAGAAGCAAACCGACACAACCAGTAAAAGAGCAAACAAAGCAAAACGACAAGACAACCAAGACAAAACAACCAAAACAAAACCACCTAGACAAGCGTCAGCAAATAAGGGTGCGAGGGGGACACAAGACCAAGGCCAAACCAAGCAGCAAATACCAAAGAGGGCACGCAAAGGGCCTAAAGCTAAGGCAAAGCAAAAAGAGCAAGCAAAAGGCACAAGCAAAGGGCCTAAAGCCTAAAGGCACAACAAGGGCAAAACCAAAGCACTAGCCGAGGCAAAGCAAAAGCTCCAATCTCCTAAAGGGAGTAAGCCAAGGGACCCTAAAAAGCCTAAACCACAACAAACCCCAAACCCTCTACCATCCTAGCCCCAAAACTAACCACGAATACTAATCCTATCTCTCCACGCGTTCCTATCTGAGTTCATGTCCTCGGACAAGTGAAGCTCCTCCATTTCGAGCTTAAGCCTATCCTCCCATCTAAGTTTAGGTCTACCCCTCCTTCTCCGACCATCGACTAATAGCAATTCAACACTCCTTACTGGCGCTGTTTGTGGTCTTCTCCTGACATGACCAAACCACCTCAACCTTCCTTCTCTCATCTTCGAGATAATAGATTCTACTTCAAGTGCCGACCTGAACACCCCGTTAGGAATCATGTCAGACAAAGTTTTACCACAAGTCCATCTGAGCATTCTTAGTTCCGCTACTTCCATCCTGTTTGCTTGAGCTTTTGTGATAGGCCAGCACTCTGACCCGTATAGCATAGCCGGTCTAATAGCCACCCTATAAAATTTACCCTTAAGCTTAACGGGTACTTTCCTATCACATAGAACCCCTGACGCCGCCCTCCATTTCGCCCAGCCTCTTCCGATACGCTGGGTTACGTCGTCGTCTATCATCCCTGATTTGTGAATCACCGAACCCAAATATCTAAAAGACTCCTTAGGTGGGAGGATCTGGTCTCCGATACAGACTTCCGTTTCTTCGTTGTGGCTGATATCGCTCCTACCGAAAGCACATCTCATGTATTCAGTCTTCTCCCTACTAACCCGAAGGCCATTCTCTTCAAGAGCCTCCCTCCAATGCTCAAGTCTGTTGTTCAACCCGTCCGCTGACTCTGCCACCAATACAATATCGTCTGCGAAAATCATGCTCCAAGGGATGCACTCTTGGATCCCACGTGATAGCTCATCAAGAATCAAGGCGAATAGATAAGGGCTAATGGCCGACCCCTGGTGTAGTCCAACTTTCACAGGGAAAAACTCTGAGGTTCCCACTGTGGACCGTACACGGGTCTTCGCCCCCTCGTACATATCCTTTATGACTCTCAAGTATCTCCTTGGGGTTCCCTTGTCTATTAGAGTTCTCCAAATCAACTCACGTGGGACACTATCATATGCCTTTTCTAGGTCGATGAAGGCCATATGCAAGTCTCTTTGCCTTTCTCGATATTTCTCCATGAGGCTTCTGAGGAGGTGAATAGCCTCGATCGATGACCTTCCTGGCATAAAACCAAACTGGTTCTCTGACACCCTCGTTTCCCTTCTCAACCTTCTCTCAATAACCCTCTCCCAGAGCTTCATCGTGTGACTAAGGAGCTTAATACCCCTATAGTTGCTACACACTTGTACGTCACCCTTGTTCTTGTAGATAGGGATGACTTCACTGAGCCTCCATTCCTCTGGCATCTTATCGCTAGAGAAAATCTTGTTGAAGAGGGAAGTCAACCATCTTAACCCCTCGTCACCTAAACTCCTCCAAGCTTCTATGGGTATTTGGTTTGGGCCTACCGCTTTGTTTCTTCCCATCTTCATTAATGCAACCTTCACTTCACCTTGGCTGATATCCAAGTAGTCGCAGTCTGGAAGCAAATCTTGGCTAGGGGTCCCTCTCTCCCCGCTTTCTTATGTAGCCCTCTCGTTAAAAAGAGAGGAGAAATAATCTCCCCATCTTTTCCTAATATTCTCTTCGTTGACAATGCTACGTCCATCCACATCTTTAATGAATCTTATGTTTCCCAAATCCCTGCTTCTCCTCTCTCGGGCTTTAGCAATCTTGAAGATATCGTTTACCCCTTCCTTGGAGTCCAAGTTCTTATACAGAACCTCGTACGCTTTGTCTTTCGCCTGGGCTACTGCCTTTTTCGCTTATCTTTTGGCTACTTTATACCTCTCCTCTGCCTCGACCCTATTCTCTAGATTACCCGCTCTACTCCAAAGGAGCTCTCTGAACCTAGATTGTTTCGTCGCTACCTTGGTTTGCACCTCATCACTATACCACCAAGATTCTCTTTGGTTTGTTTGGGTTCTCGTTGTCCCAGAAGCCACACCAAGTGACTCCTTAGCTGCGTCTTTAATGATGCACGATAGGGTGTTCCACATCTGATCCGCGTCCATAACATTTAAGTCCTCCGACCGATCCGACAGTCCCTCTGAGACTTTTGCTGCAAACTCCTGTACCGCCGGACCGTTCAATTTCTTCCACATAATCCTCGGCATGCCAGTCGCCCTCTTCCCATTTCGTTGCCTCTCATAAAATGCATCCATGGCTAACAATCTGTGTTGAGATGAGCATGTCTCGCCTGGGAATACCCTGCAGTCCCAATATGCTCTAAGGTCCCCTCTGCGCACCATCAGATAGTCGATCTGAGTGTTGTGCCCTCCACTCTGGAAGGTAATTAGGTGGACCTCCCTCTTCTTGAAGAAAGAGTTCACAACTACTAAGTCGTACGCTCTTGCGAACTCCAATATAGAGCGACCTTCGTCATTCCTAACTCCATAGCCAAAACCTCCATGAACCCCTGCGTATCCATCAGTTGCAGCTCCTATGTGACCGTTCAAATCACCCCCTATAATCAGACGCTGATCCGACGGGCACTCTCTCACTAGCTCGTCAAGGGCGTCCCAGAAACTCCTCTTCTTTGCGTCGCTGAGCCCCACCTGTGGTGCGTAAGCGCTGACAATGTTAATAGTCTCATTCTCAATTACCAAAGTAATTACCATGATCCTATCGTTGTACCTGTTAACTTGCACTACATTGTCCTTTAGGTCTGCAGCCAAAATGACTCCAACTCCGTTTCTCGCAGACCTAGAACCTGAATACCACAGTTTGTAGCCGTTCCCCTCCCTCGTGCGGGACCCCTTCCATTTCGTCTCCTGAAAACACGCTATATCAACCTTATGTCTCCCTAAGGCATCGGCAAGCTCGAAGAGCTTCCCGGTCAACGACCCTACATTCCAGCTACCCACCCTAATCCTACGAAAGACCGCAGGTCTACCAAAACTCCTAGCCCCGCCTACCCTCCCTACCCCTCCTACCCCTACCCCTACCCCTACCCCTCTCGAGCCGCTAGAACATGACCTCAGGTGACCATAACAATCTAAAGCGTCTATACTAACCTCAAGGAAACAAAGGCAAAGTCAGGCACAAGCACCAAAAAGTGGGGGCAAAACGCGCAAAAGAAGCAAAACAAAGGCACCTAAGAAAGAAACTAAAAAAGAAAAAGGGTCTAAAACACTAAAAAAAAGGAAGCACAATAAAAGGCAAAGATGAGACAAAATACTGGCCAAAGAGATAGAAAAATAAAGAACACAGTAAAAATAAACAATAAGCAAAAGGACCTAGAGAAACACCTGAAAAAACGGAGGCAGGCAACAACTCAAGAGAAAACAAGTTGAAAATGCAAAAAAGGATAAAGAAAAAATAATAAGAAAAGGACCTAACAAGAAAAATATGGGGAATAAATAGCAGGGGGAAAAAGGTTAGCAAATATCAAAAGAGATGATTAAAAGAAAAGCAAAACTTAGCTGCCGGAAAAGGAGTTTTTCCGGTGGTCAACGGTGGCAGTAGCGGCGGCGACCGGCTGCCGGTGGTGGCAGAGGTGACTGGACTACCTGGATCGGACTCGTGACAGTGATGGAGACCTCCACTCGCCAGAGGTGAAGGTCCACGCTCCCTGGAAGTCGCCGGAAAAGTACAAGACAGAAAATCAAAAACTGTTACCTCTGATCTGCGGGGTTGTGGGGTTATGCTCGGAAAGGATTGCTGATTTAATCAGCAGGTGGGGTTACACTTCACAAAGTTGTTGACTGAAAATTTTATAAAAGAGATATATATGATATAGCTATATCTTAAATAATGTATGTATTTTGATAACATATTTGATATGCTTTATATCCTTTTCAATATAAAGTACTAAATTATCTGAAAGAAACTCATCACTCATTTTATTACGTAATTTGCTCTTCACAATTTTCATGGCTGAAAACGCACGTTCAACACTCGCAGTAGACACCGGAAGAGTCAACACCAATCGTATCAACCTGTCAACCAGATAATAGTGACTTGCTTTTCCAGTGTATGCTAAGCCTTGACATAAATCAGCTATAGAAGATGACTTTCCTAACTTCGGATGATCTTTCACATCAAGTTCAAAGTGTTTCAACTGGAATTCCAAGGTATCGAGTTCTTGCTCTGTGAAATCAAGATAATAGTATTTCTTTGCAAGCTTTAGAATCGAATCAGAATTGAAAGATATATATCCGTCTCTAGGATCCAAAGCAGAGCTAAGTTCTAAAAGTTCCACAATTTTCTCACTAAACCTTGAATCAAGTTCTCGCAACTGAAAATCTATTGTTTTTTCGTCATCAATTGGATATCTAGTAAATTCATACAACAAATTACAACTTAGTTAACATCACCATTGAAAAAAAAAATAACATCACGAGTGAAAAAAAAAATGCCAAATCAATTGGATATCTATTGCCACACTTGTTAACAATATCTATTTATCTCAAGTACTAAATAGTTAACCATTAAAATGCTAAACCAGTAAACCCTAACCAAATATACATATTTAGAACAAGCAAAACATTATTATTAATGAAGAAAGGTCAAACTAATGTCTAATGAGTAACATACCTGATGATTTGAAGATACTATATGAAATTAAAGATTTAAAGTCTTCTGTCTTCAATGGTGGATGATTGGATTTGGATCTAGAATTGTGGTTCATAAAGTTAAAGTGGTAACTGTTAGTGTTAAGTGTAGTCAATGGTTTGATTTTATAACTTTACCAATTTATCAATATAGAATGAGTATTTGACTTTGACGAATGACGATATAGATTCTCAGTTTTCTAAAACCAAATTTTTTAAACTTTTTGATAATTTGATTGCCTTCATGGGTTGAGCATATTTTTTTTTTGGGTGGGCCAATGCATATTTTCTCTACAAAATACATTGCAAAATATATAAACTAATAATAGCTATAGAAAAGTTAGGGTTGGCCTTGGCCTACCCAAGGGTCAATGTGGCTCCGTCAATGGACCTGCCCATTTTGCCACCTCCACTAATGAGTGAATGATTGCATCCATGCAAAATTGGAAGTATGAGATGGTATAGGTCATTATGGTATCTATCCCCAAAGCAAGCAAACTATGATTCACGGTGTGTTTTATTATCTTCATGAGCAAGTAAGCTTTTCAAATGTTGGAGTACTAATAAATTCCAGCAAGTAACTTATTACCTTTCAAAAGTCTTTCTTCCTCGCCAACACTTCTTCTCAGTGCATTCGACAATGAGCCAAAATATAATGCAAAGACGGTGCATGTAATTGTAATTACATTGTAAGGCATGCTAAAATCGGGGGTTGTCAAAGGCACAAGAAGCACTTCTATGTAAGACAATATTGTTCTTTTTTCCTCCAACAGAAATTAGACATAAGATAATAGTGAAATGGAGCCACATAGATGTGAAAATTTCGGCCCATTTACAGATGAACGGGTCAAATTCGAGATGTGCTAATCTCAAACGGGGTAACCATGAACTTTGGCTTAAAGGGGGACGATCAAATGGGTCAAATAGGTCTATTTCTAATTCATACATCATCCAAAATCGTCTAATTCACAAATTCTGATTATTATTGGCGTATCGACCCGTCCTGGTGTAATTTAATGACCTGTTTTAACCCAGACCCAATTTGACCAATCATCCAACTCGCCCATCTTGCCGTCTAGGCAATAAATAGAATTTTATTTTAGTTTCGAGACAATACATAAAGATATTATGAAAGAGTTGCAAGGTTTTAATATACAGGAGGTCATAGATGAGCGCACACAAAAAAAGAAGTAAGTAAATTATTTATAAAAGATACACAGACATGTGTGAACCCTGTGCAAGGGTATTAAAATTAAAACTAGTATAGTAAAACATGAACAAAACATAGAGCCAGATGATGATTACTCTTGTCTCTGATGATGTCTCCTGTCTCTTTGGACACTGCCCAAGTTGGATGGATTTTTGTTACTACCTCTCTTTAAGTAATCAATAACATTATATGTAATTATGAATACAAAAAGGAGAGAGATGATTAAATACCCAATCCAGTAATAATTACTGTTGGGGATGAGTAACAGCAGGACTAACGAGAGATTTGCAAGGATGGCCGAGATGCAAAAGATGCATCTTAGGATCATGTAAATGCAGATACGGAATGTATTTACATTGGCGAAACCCTCTAAGAAGCTTGCCATTTTAAAAAAAGCCAATCCAGCTGGTATAGCAACGGCATAGGCAACAACACCCATGTTGGAAAAGAACACATGAGTTTCAAAGGGTGATTTATTTGTAAACTTGAACTGACATACTTGTGCCAATGCTGGGTACATAACGAAAAGAACTGCAGTAACAAAGAGTTTCCAGAATTTCATGTCATGGTGAAACCTGGCAAAAGAAAAAATTATACAGTGCATGTTATGTCATTTGAATGCACACTTATAAAATGAAATCTAAATTGTATAAATGAAAACCGAACCATTTAGGACAAGTAACACACTCTAGAGTTTTTATATGGGCGTATTAATATCATTGAGGTTTATAATGTCGTTTGAATATATCTTATTAGAGTTCGAAGTTTTTAAAATTGTTGGGCTACATTTATGTTGTTGGGTTTATGTTTTTAGATTCTATATATATTAAACACGACATGTTGGATCGAATCATCATCGTTGGATCAAATTGGGTGAATCCAAAACATTATTGGTGAATCAAACTACCAAAGTGGCCAAAATATCTAAGCGAAACCAACAAAAACTGATCGGTTGTAAATTTTGGAAAAGCAAAATGTTCAGTTTTGGTTAAAAAAAAAAGACTAAACCAGCTCCCGCCTACGATGTCATAAAAAGGACAATATTAAACAACCAGATTATTAAACAGCCTTTAAAATACGACCAGTCTTAAAATAAGTGAGTGTTTCTGATTGCTTATTTATGCTTGTGCTTTGCTTAAAAATAAGTTTTTATAATGGAACTAATATTTGGGTTTGTTTTTTTTTTAATAAAAAACGTAATGTTATTTGTAATAATAATAGTTTTAATACACATTTTCATTCAAGTTTAATTATAATAGGTTTCAGGTTAAATAAGAGAGTAAAAAATCATTTTAATTCTATAGCAAATAATTAACATGAAATAAACAGTTGCTAAAATGCTTATGAGAAACTGCTTTTTTGTTTTTTTAAGCAGAAAAGTCAAACAGTGTTTAGATGAAAAAAGTGATTTTCCGCTTAAGAAAAAACGGGTAAGCAGAAAAGCAGAAAAAATAAGCAATTCCAAACACTCCTGTTGATGTTACGTGGGAGTGGCGAGGATGAGTCAAAATAAGTGTTTTGACTTATATGTACGCGACCGTCGCCTAGTATGGATTAATTAAACATAAAGGACATCAAACCACAAGGCCAGAATTACGTTGGTTACGACCAGATCTTCGGTCTACACCTTAAAAACTTGGATCTAAAATAACAAACAAAAATCAAAGATCTACACTTACAAATCTTCAATCTAAATCTAAACCAAAGACGATTGATGGTAGGACGACAGAATCAAGGTGCTTCGATAATAAACAAAGAAGGAATAAGCAGATGAGCAGAGGATGTAAAGGTGTTATTCCTTTCTCAAGTCAACTGTCCTAAATTTTAAAACCCCAAAACATATTGTAACAGAATATTCCAAATCCATTAATAAAAGGGGATGCACGTGAGCCGTGTTATCAATAATAATTGGCATTTAATATACAATGAACATGCTCATATTTTTGTTTAAGAGATTTGTGTTAAGTGGACTAAAAGGTACAAGAAGAATTAATGATACGAGTCGATTATAAACTTTTAAGGTCTATCATAGTAAATGCTTTTATGCTAAATTTAGATATGTTAACTTGACTTAATTCAATCCGAGCTTTAATCCAAATAACATCCTACAGCATAAAGCGGCCGGTGACTATTAGAAAATAAAAATATCCATATATTCAAACATAAAGTTTACTTTTTTTATATGAAAAAATGAAAATAAAATGGACGTACGAGCACCGTACTAACCCCATGCTATAAGAGACGAAAAACGAACGATAAAAACTCTATGTTTTGCCCTTTAACGACACTCCTAAGTCCTAATACTTATCACAGTGATTATATATGTACTGAATTTTCAAATCATCTTGTTAAACTAGCTTTGTTCACTTACTTTGTAGGGAGTCGAGCAACGATAGAAGTTGACGGTGCTTCTTCTTCTTCTTCTTCTTCTTCTTCTTCTTCTTCTAATGCAGGTGGAATGTCAATGGCAACATGCCCATCGCCATTGGTGTTGGATTCAGACATGTTTTGACCGCTGGGAGCTCCAAATCTTCCAAAAGAAGAAAACAAAAAAAAATTACAGTAAGTGGTAGTTCTAAGAAAAGTAACCCAGAAACTCAAAACAAAATGTAAAAGTAGGAAGAACAAAAGGGGTGGTTGGAACTTAACTGTGAAAGGGGAAGGTGTCGGTCGACGGGAATGGGATCTCTTCTGGTAGGCGTAGTTAAACTTTGGTCCAGATTCTCCATATATTGTTGTTTTGAGAGAACTTTTTGAGTGATTATGTTGGTGTATGCAATGTAGGTACTTGGATTTTATAGTTTCACAAGTGGAGTACAAATTAAGGAGACGTTTTTTTCTTTGAGAAAAAAACATGTTGGCTTTGGCTTTGGCTTTTTCTGCTGCCATGCGTAAAGAAAGCTTTTTAGAAAAAAAAAAAAAAAAAAAAGGTATTGGTGGTAATTATAACTGGTAGGTATCATGTAGACTTGATAGTATCTTTACGTCATACGTTCAGTGGACTCGCATACATTCACAAATTAATGACTTTTCAACTCTATTTATCATGTTGGACTTGATAGGATTTATATACGTCATACGTTCAGTGGACTCGCATCCATGGACTACGTCATACGTTCAGTGGACTCGCATCCATGGACTCGCATACATTCACAAATTAATGACTTTTCAACTCTATTTATAATGTTGGAGTTGATAGGATTTACGTCATACGTTAAGTGGACTCGCATCCATGAACTCGCATACATTCACAAATTAATGACTTTTCAACTCTATTTAATATTCGCAATATTTAATTATTAAATGTGATTTGCTATTTAACAAGGTATTTGCGCCCGTCGCGTTGCGGCGGGTACTTTCCGCATGTGTTTTTTGGTAATATAGTTTTCTGCGCGGCGGGTAATTTTGGCATACGTGTTTGATTTATCTTTGAAAGAAACGAAGCATTATCCAAGAAACGTCAAAAGAAAAAATAAAACGAAAAATTAATCGAGTCGAGCCTTCATTGATGGACTAAAAAGGAGCCCAAAAATTTTATTATTAAAATATTGGCAGCCCATTTGTAACTATATATATATACGAGCGGGTAAACCCGCGCGATGCTGCGGGCGTGTTTTGGAATATCGTATTTGTACATTTTATGTTTTTTTGTTTACATTGTAAAACGATCGGGGAAAAAATTATTAAGGACTAAATTTGCAAAAGAGCGCTAACGGGGGACTAACGGTGCTATTTACAGCTAACCGGAAGGACCATTTTTGTAAATTCGTTAGGTACAAAATAATTCTAGAAATAATATGTTTTTTTATGTAAAAAGTCCCTAAAATTCTCGGCGCGTTGCATCGTTAGTCTCCGGCGTGTTGTATCGTTAGTCCCCGAAGGACCTATCTTGCAACGACAGTTTCACCTTAGGGACTATTTTGCAACTGAGCACTGTTCATCCAACTGTAGCATGAACAGTGCTACAGTAAAAACTGCCTTTTAAATAATATATATATATATATATATATATATATATATATATATATATATATATATATATATATATATATGCTCATTGAGCAATGATTAAGTACATTTAATGCATAATAAATAAACATACAAATTACCGTAAATATGTGTTTTTTAGTTTAATAAAGTCTAAGGGCCCGTTTGGTTTGTAGATGAGTTTAAGGGTGCGTTTGGTATGATGACGTGAATCACAATCGGTATCGGTTTTGGTATAAGATGGGTCCCTCACCTATGATAGATTCATTCCTCCCCTTTTAGACTCCTATGGAGTATGGATAATTTATATATTTCATTCCCATATAATGTGGGCCCCACATCTTAACCAAACACTAACAATCATTACAACTATCTTTCCCTCATTCCGATAGGGGATACCAAACGCACCCTAAGATTAAGATTTGTATTTGGATTGAATGTATTAGATAGAAAATATATGATATTCCCTCCGTCCCAATTTAATTGTCCACGTTTCCTTTTTAGGATGTCCCAATTTAATTATCCACTACTAAAAATAGATAATGACATTTAACCAATTTTACTATATTACATTTATTTAAAATTATTATTACATACCTTAAAAAAGACTTTAATTAATTACCTAAGGGCAAAATTGACATTCTGTCAAAAACTAAGAAATAGAAAGCTGTAATAAATGTACTTTTATTAAACAGTGTGTTTTTTTTCGGACGAAAATAATTTTGGGACGGAGGGAGTAAAATATACGAAGTTAATCATTTTATATAATAATATGTCAATAAAAATCACTATTTTAAAATACATTGTCAAAGACACAGAAATTGCATAGAAATATTGTGGACCTACTAAAACTTGCTAAACCCATCTTTTTTCTGTGCTTCGGTGCCAGTTTGAGTAATCCCCACATTTTTTCTTGGGTAAATTGCAAATTTAGTCACTAACGTTGTCCAAAAACGCAAAAAAGATACAGAGAGAAAAAGGCATGCAAAAACATCATTAACGCTCCAATTTTTTGCAAAATGGCCACCGAGAGCAAACTTTCGTTAGTTTCCTCATTAAGTGTCACGTCATTGAGGGTATTATCGTCATTTCACTGTTCCTGGGGTACTATGTATACGTGTCATAACACTGTAGATATAAGGACTAAATTTGCAATAGAAGTTTTTACACACTTTCCACTATACAGTAATTAAATATGATTGTTTCATCACACTATTCCACACAAGTTTTTTTACACACTTTCCACTATCCGGTAAAAAAATGGTCATGATTTGTGACTGTGAGAAACAAGCAACAATCTAAATAAGTTGGACAAACAGGAACCCAGGACGACGATTCTACTGTTGTCCGTCATGTGGGTTTATTGGATGGACGGATCCTCCAATGTGTTGTTAAGCAGTTGATGTGATCCCTGGCCTCCTGAGGGCAAGGAGTGACCTTGAAGAAGACTTGGAGGAGTAGATGATGTTGATGAGGTAGAAGGATAAGTAGTTGAAGAAGCTCAACAAGTTTCTTCTTTTAAGTTGGGTTTTTTTTTCATTGTTTTTAAGTTGGTTTAGGTTGGTATGGATGTGTTGTGATATCTTTCTGGGTTGTATCATTACAGAGAATAAGGTCATCCCTGGTTTGTATTGACTTTATCATGCTAATAATTTTTTTTATTTTTGGCATTATAGTGGGATCATCGTAGTTGCTTGTTGTTATTTTAAAAAGACCAATGTAGTCAATAATGTTCCTTTTAGTTGCTGAATCACTATGCATCTAACTTGGTTTCTGGTTCCTTATCAACTTTGACTACCAAAAATCAAAAACAGTTTGGGTCATTCGGTATACTTGTATGATGTTGGTTCATTCAATGTATACTTGTATGATGTTGGTTCATTCAATATAGTTAAGTACATGATGATGTCAAACCACAAAGTCTTTGAATTGTGTAGAGCATTATGCAACAAATTACCATTTTGGTTGCATAATTAGCAAATTACCCTTTTGGTTGCACCAAATTGGTCGTTTGCTTAATATGGATGCAGCAACTTTGATTATGCAGCAAATAGTGAAATAATAAATTTGCATGAAAACCATGGTAAACCCAAATGAAAACAAATATCATTCCTAATCAATCAGTCTAAAAACAAATACCATACAAATTATTGTCTAGAAGACAAAAACTCAGGTACATAATCCATACACTCATTGTCAATGTTGCAAAAATCGTGAATCGGTCCCGAGGCGGTCGAGGGCCGTGTAGCGATTTTTGGCTGATTAATCGTCGATTCCAAGGTCCAAGGCCGATTAATCGACCGATTACCTTGTAATTCGCTCCAAGGTCCAAGGCCGTTCAGCTTGTAATCGCCGATTAATCGGCCTTGTAGGCCGATTTTTGCAACACTGCTCATTGTTAAAACACATAAACAAATAACTAAATAAGTTTACTACACCATCACAATTGTGTTGACTCACTTGGCGATCTTGGCTTTTTTCTTGATCCTCTTCTTCCTTTGACCTCCACTATTCACTGTTGATTGTGATCCCGCTGGCCATGTTGATACCTCACTTGCTTGTATTCCAACTGGCTGACTTAGCCTTGCTGCTACCTCACTTGCTTGTGTTCCAACTGGCTGGCTTGGCCCTGCTTTCATCTCTGTTGCAGAAGATCCCACTAGCTGAGTAGTTCTTCCTAGTACCTCATCTGGTACTCCTTCCTTTCTTGTTCCACTAGCCTTCTTTTGGTTGTCTCTTGGACCCGTACAAGCTCTCTTATTGTAACCCTGCCTACCACATGCACCACATTTGACTATCTTGCCCCTCTTTGACAGCTTCCCAGTTTTCACCATTGAGTTTTTCATAACCTGTTCATCAATCTCATCCTTTGACACTCTTTTCTTCTTCCTTAGTCTACCAATTGAAACATAGTGGTGAGGTAGCTTTAGGTTACTAAGAATACTGCATTTGGGCCAAAAGGTTGGACAAGCAATTCCTTCAATCTTGTACTGATACATCTCCTTCCATGTGGTTAACCAATAACATGGGGACACCCAATCCTTTGGTATCCCAACCTGGTTGCTATTTGATGACATGTTGTTGATAGCCGCAACAACATGTTTACACGGAATACCAGTGAGGTCCCATCTCCTACATGTTCATTCCCTTGTTGTCATATTCACAACACATTGGTCACCCCAAGCTCCCTTCCACTGGTATGTCTCCCCCCACCCCATATAACATTATAATAAGTTGCTCCATGCTTGATGTTGCTTAAAATTGTAGTTTCTGTTAGGATTAAGGGACCTTCAAATTTGTCTATTAAATGTTGCACACTAACACTTCTCTTCATAAGATACTCCCTGGTGTATTCCAAACAACCAATGATTGGTTGATTTCTGCTGTCCACCCACTTGCTATTGAACGATTCATGTAAGTTGTTAAGAAGGATGTCATGTCACATTTAGCTCTCGCTGTATGTAACATATCAATATCAACATCATTTTTAAGCTTATTAATATTATATATGAAAGTCATAATATGTGTATATTATACCTGAAAAATGTGACCTTGACCATGATGATGCTGGCATCTTTCTTAACAAGTCATAAGCTTTAGAGTTCGTAGATTTGAGCTCATCTATTCCTCTATTAAACTCAACAACTATTGATGCTCTAGCATACTTCTAAAGAAGATCCTTGATCGTCTGTCCCTTGAATAACTGTTTCATGTTGTCATATATGTGTCACACACATAATATGAGTTCAGCAGCAGGAAACAATTCTGCAATGGCTGGTAATATTCCCTATCAAATTGAACCAAACATAATATATGATAATATGAATGAGGATTGAATTGGGTTGCAAATAAATTAATAAGATACACCATGTTTATACCTTTTGTATGTCTGAGATAAAGGTGTTGTTTGAATTGGGTTTCAAATCAAGATCATCTCCTAGATTGGTAAGGAACCATAACCATGAACTCTTAGACTCAGCTTCAACTACCGCGTAAGCAACTGGATAGAGCCCATTATTGCTATCGACACCAACAGCAGTTAACACTTGACCAGTATATTGTCCATTGATAAAAGCCCCATCCATACCTAGTATGTCCCTTCTTCCTGCTCTATAACCTTTTTTCAAGGAACCAAGACAAACATAGATCCGTTTAAAAACCCTTAAAGCATCAGTTTCATCAGGGTTTGCTTCAACTTGAATCTTCACAGTTGTATCCTTATTTTTATCTTTCAATTCCAAAGTGTAATCCCTAAGATTGGCATATTGTTCTTCATGGTCACCGAAAATCCGTTTCATTGCAAAATCTCTTGCTCTGGATATCTTTATCGCAGGGACTTCGATCTGGAATTCTTGATTTATTTCAATTGCTATTGCAGAGATTGGGGTTTTCCGGTCCCTAACAAGAATTTTAGCAACCTCGGATGAAATGAATCTTGCAATCAACAAAGTAATTTTTCTTGTTTGGAGGCATTTATGTTCATCTTTTAATACTTTCACACTCCAACAAGACTCATCACCGAATTTCGAAACATGTAAGGACCATGGGCACATGGGCTTGGCCTTTTGTTGTAGGTTTTGGAAATGGCAAACTTGCCCTTTGACTGTAAACAAGAAGCTGATGTTTGACAACTTGCAGTATCATTTCTACCATAACCCACAACAGTCCCATTACAATACGCTCTAACCCTTTCTTGGTCACATTTATCAATCCTAATATCTCTTCTACACTCCAACGCATACATTCTAACCTTTTGTTTGATTTCCTTTGGTGTCGAAAATCTTTCTGTTACAAAAAACTCACCCTTCTTAACATTTTCTCTACCCTTGTACTCCCTCCTAATTTCTTTCAACCTTTTCTTGCGTAAGTTCACAAGTCTGGGAGCATGGCCTTCTTCCTCACTTTGAAACTCATCAAAGTTACAAGCAGCATTCTGATCCATATCCTCTGCCATACTATCAGCTAATTTTGAAACATGGTCAAAGTGGTCATCAATATCTAACTTAAATCTACTCATGTCCACCTGTGGCTCATTTGGGGTGCCAACATCATCCTTTTCAAAATCAATGATATTTGATTCATGTTCTTCCTCATTCTCCTGTTGTGTGGAGGTGCCCACATCATCCCTATCAACTACCTCTTCAAAATCAATAAAGTTATTGTTAAGCTCTAAAACCACATCCTCACCCTGAAGTTCTTTGACCATGTCTATATAGGCTTCTTCCACACCAACATCATCTACAGGAGGGACAAACTGGAACAAGTCTTCATCCATAATTTGGGATTATTGCTTAGCTTGTTATGGACCAGCAACCAGACTTACAGGTGGTTGAGTAGCAGGAGTGTCTGTGTCAGTTACCAACCTGGTACCAATGGTTCCATCAAGTTTACTAGTTGAAGGCTCATCCAGTACTTCATCAATTATTTGGGATTGTTGCTCAGCTTGTTCTAGACCAGCAACCATACTTACAGGTGATTGAGCAGCAGGAGTGTCTGTGTCAATTAACAACCTGGTACCAATGGTTCCATCAGGTTTGCTAGTTGAAGGCTCCTCCAGTACTTCATCAATTATTTTGGATTTTTTGGCTCTTTTGGCTCTTTTGCGTTTAGCCTCAACATAAACCTCTATCTCTCTATGTGTTGGACCAAATCCAACATGTTCATAACATCGTCATCATTCTTCAAGGGTAACAACCCATCATCCAATGTCTCACCTAATATCCTATAATGAGACTCTGAAATCCCACAATTGTTGACACATATGTCATCTAACAACGATTAAAAGGCGTAAAAAGTAAACATGTCATAATCAACACAATCATACCACTCTATAACTGGATCAACATATACCCTTCCTGGTGGTGACGTAAATTTTCCAATATGGGTGATTTTTAGAATGAAGAAATTCTGGTTTGATTCTGTGTAGAAAAAATAAACATCAACACACACACACACACCAAGTAAAAACATAAAAAATCATCTTCATGTATAATCTTATGCCTATTTGTACGGTTCATGTGGTTAACATATCACTGTAGCTAAAAAATCGATACAATTAACAATGCCCAAAACACACCATATAGTTTATGATGATCACAGATCGGGGAAGATCTTGTGCGGTTTTTCCCAAATGGTTGAGCCATCCTGATCACGTTTTAGTAGATTGAACTGCGTATTTGAAAAGTTTAGGGCAGAAATTGCAATTGGACTTTTAACAATTGGGTTTATTGGGTTTTGAGATAATCGGTGGGTGTTATATTGGTTTAGACGGGAACCATGAAATGACAATAATACCCTAAGGGACGATGCAACTTAATGAATGAAATAACGAGTTAGTGTACAGTGGCTCTTGGTGGCCGTTTTGCAAAAAAAAAAATAAATAAAAAATAAAAAAAATCATAATAAATGGAACGTTAATGGCGTTTTTGCATGCCTTTTTCTCTCGGTGACTTTTTTGCCTTTTTAGACAACGTTAGTCACTAAATTTGCAATTTACCATTTTTTCTTTATAATACTAACCAAACAACTATATTTATTGCTAAAGTTAAATCTTACCTTCAAAACCCATTAAACAAATGTACCCTAAGTTTCCTTATATATTTATCTTAATCATTGGCTTAACTATTGCTCGATGCAATAAAGTGTTGCATTATGGCTTCAAAATGTTGCATTATGTCTAATGTGACACTTTACCAAATGCTACATTATGTAACATTTCCTTAGGTTTAAGCGACACTTTTGATTGTAATGTACAACACTTTTTGAAAGTGTTGCTTATGTTTACCAAGTGCAATACTTTAAGGTACAACACTTTTTATACTTAAATGCAGCACCTTTTACCTTCAATGGCAACACTTTTTACATTCAACTACAACACTTTTTTTAATCAACTGCATACTACAAACCAAGTGCAACACTTTTTCACTAAAGTGCAACACACTATTATTTAGTACCACTTTGCAACACTTTAATACTCAAATGCAACATTTTCGGATGTTTCTAGCACACAGTTTAATACGTGAGAATCGCACCAGGCTTTACCTCTCGAGGGATCTCGAGAAGCTTACAACCCCCACCAGGCAGTGTACCTGATCGTTATAGTATAGTATAGTGACAAGTACCGGGGGATTGATCGTTCAACTCAGGAATAGTGTCGCTAGGATTAGAAAGCCTAAAAATTAAGTCTAGAGGTGAGGGACGATTCTTTTTGTATTTTTATATTTTTATAAAAGCAATTAAAATCTCGGGTTTTGGAAGAGTGGGCGGAATTAGTTGCTAATCAACTAACCCAATAACTAAAGATGCAATCAAAATAAAATAAAAAAAATGTAAATAAAGCTAATTAAACTAGTGGTGTGAACAATAAATGGGAAAATTGTGTTTACTTAGATTTCATTACTCCCTAGATATCTTTTACAGGTTGATAGTTTATTACAGTTGCGTGGATGACGGGTTATATTCCTTAATACCATTCGTGGGGTGGCGTACGTACTTCCCCAACTCTATAAGCTCCTCCTACTTCACTCCTATGTCGAGCCTGCATGAAGCTCCTAACATGGGATCATTAGAATTCACTCATGCATTAAATACAACCATAAAAACCTAGTACGCATTGGTTCATGTTTTTTAAGACGTTCAAACATGTTACCCTATGGAAGTCTGCCAGTTTTCTTAAGCCTAACATCGAAATCATTCATCCGTAACAACTATAAACAAGCAATCAACCCATAATCAACATCTAGGTTTCACTACATCTAAGCAAACATACAAGAGATCTAGCCTAGCATGTTAAAATCAAGACAAGCGTAAGATATATTCAAACAACACATAGACATATTGAATGAATTGAAAGGATACTTATCTTAATTGAACATGAAAGGTTTCAAAGGGTAAAAACCCTTGAAAGTACAGTAAAAATCGTGCTAGGGTTTCTCCAAGTTATCCCTCTAATTGTCCTCTGTTAATGAATGAAAATTACAAAACTATATATAGATTTTCCAACGTGACGGCGTCAAGAAGAAAAATCTGACGTCGTCAACTCGCCGCCCATAGTAATATCGGATTGCCTAGATCCTGATCTGACGCCGTCAAGTGCAAATTTTCTCTAGCCGTCACGTGTAATTGGAACATGACGGCCTATGGTGACGCTGTCATGCCCCTAGTGTAAAAACTCTCTGGATCGTCATGGACTCTATCCACTTCACCTCTTGTTTTACTCTTGACGCCGTCATGAAGAACTTTGTGACGCCGTCAGCTACTGTTCCAGCAAGGAAAATTAAGACTTTGCCATTTTCTTCACTTTTATGCTCCAAAAACGTCCAAAATGCTTCCTTTTCTGAATTTCACTCCAAAAGTACCTAAAATCACAAAAGGAACGATTTAGGGCAATATTTGATCAAATAAATTCAATTCCGGGCTTAAATGACCCCTTAAAAATGGATCATTTTTCGCCTCATCACAGTTGCAACACTTTTTTGAATGATTCGTAACACTTTTGTTCCATGCTATACAGATGCTACGTATATCCATTTTCTTATAACAAGTATAATACATAAAGATTTTCCATTCCATAATAGCAATAATATTATGGGGGGCTTTATTTTCATAACCCTGTTAAGTGCGGGAACTGCGAGAACTCCAATTTTGCATTAGAAAACATGCATATTCATATAAAACATGTATGTTTTCTTACATTTTTTTTTTTGAAAAGGTATGTTTTCTTACATACATCTTAATACACATACCTGCGTAACATACCTGTTTTTATAAAACCATTTTGCATTGATATGTTGCACTTAACAGGGTTTTATATGAACATGTATGTTACGCAGGTATGTGTATTAAGGTGTATGTAAGAAAACATGCATGTTCATTGGTTTTATATGAACATGTATGTTACGCATGTATGTGTTTTAAGGTGTATGTAAGAAAACATACATGTTTTATATGAACATACATGTTTTGTAATGCAAAATTGAAGTTCTCGCAGTTCCCGCACTTAACAGGGTTCTGAAAATAAAGATACACATAATATTATACCATAAATAATGTCATATTGTACTTTGACATATACAAACAACTAATACTATTAGTTATTTTTCTTCTTTGCAAATTCCACTCATAGGTTAACGTCGGCCAAAACAACATGTAGCCTGCTGCATATGAAATTGATATAAGAATACGATTAGTTATTTTTCTTCATAAGTTGAAAAAAAACGTAAGCTACCATTATTTGAAAAGAATTAGATTCACCAATAACTATACTCATAATATCCATATAAAACTTTCTAAATCTTTACGATATCATTCCAACTAGCTTAGAGACCCGTTGACACCGGGTAATATTTTAAAGAAGTAGATAAATGAGATGATAAGAAAATTGATAACGTAACCATGTTCCATTTAACATATGAAATAAAGAATGTGACAATGCGCCCATTATGCAATAAGCAAATACTTTTCTTACAAATAAAGTAACAAACGTCCAAGCTTGGTAGTCTCCAAAACAGATAGTCTTGAGCAGCAAAAGATGATCATGTGTGAGTGTTTATCGATGCTGAAACCCAACGTCCATGGCATGCACACCTAATAGTCTGTATATGATGTGAGTAAAAACAATAAGTCAAGAATTGAGAACATGAGAAAAATAAAAGTAATAACGTAAAAATGTCCATTTAAAATATGAAACAAATAATGAGACAATGCGTCCAGTATCAAATTAGAAATTGCTTCTGTTATAATTACGATAACAAACGTCTGATACGTGGGGATTGCACTCTCGCAACAGGTTTTACCTCTCAAGGGATCTCGAGAAGCTTACAACCCCCACCAGGCAATGTACCTGATCGTTGTAGTATAGTATAGTGGCAAGTACCGGGGGATTGATCGTTCAACTCAAGAATAGTGTCGCTAGGATTAGAAATCCTCCTAAACTAGGTCTAGAGGTGAGGGATGATTCTTTTTGTATTTTTATATTTTATAGAAAGCAAGTAAAATCTCGGGTTTTGAAGGAGTGGGCGGAATTAGTTGCTAGCCAACTAACCTAATTTACTACTAATGCAATCAAAATAAAATAACAGAAATGAAAATGAAACTATTATACTAATGTGGTGGAAACAATAATGAGGAAAGTTGTGTTTACTTAGATTTCATTACTCCCAAGATATCTTTTACAGGTTGATTAGCTTGTTACAATTGCATGGATGACGGGTCATATTCCTTAATACTAGTCGTAGGGCCGTGTACAATATTCCCTAACTCTATAAGATCCTACATCACTCCTATGTCGAGCCGTTAGAAGCTCCTAACATGGGATCATTAGAATTCTCTTACGCATTAAATACAACCAAAAAATCGTAGTACACCTCCGATCATGTTTCTTAAGACGTTCAAGCAAGTTACCAATGGAAGTCTGCCAGTTTTCTTAAGCCTAACATCAAATACAATCATCCGTAACAATTATAAACAAACAATCAACCCATAATCAACATCTAGGTTTCACTACATCTAAGAAAACACAAGAAAGATCTAGCCTAGGATGTTAAAGAGAAGACAAGCGTAAGATATAATCACACAACACATAGACATATTGAATGATTTGAATGAATACTTATCTTCAATTGAACATGGAAGAATCAAGGGGTTGAAACCCTTGAAAAGCTGATAAAATTCGGACTAGGGTTTATTCCCTCAAAGTTGCACACTAATGAATGAAATTTGGAAAACTATATATAGACTTTAAACTTTGACGGCGTCATGTGGTAGCTCGTGACGCCGTCAACTCACCGCCTTGATAAAATCGTATTGCCTAGATCTATTTGTGACGCCGTCATATGGAGAAATACTCTGGGCCGTCACTAGTGTTTGGACCCTGACGGCCTTCGTGACGCCGTCAGGTCCATAAGCTTGAAAATACTCTGGGCCTTCACGTTATAAGTTCACATCCACCTCTTTTGTAACTCTTGACGCCGTCATGTGTAGATCTTTGACGCCGTCAGGTACTGTTCCAGCAAGAAAATTTGAGACTTTGCCGTTTTCTTCACTTTTATGCTCCAAAACGTCCAAAATGCTTCCTTTTCCAGATTTCTCTCCAAAAGTACCTAAAATGACAAAAGGAACGATTTAGGGCAATATTTGATCAAATAATCTCGAATTTGGGCTTAAATGACCCCTTAAAAGCGGTACACTTTTCGCCTCATCAATGTCCAAGCTTGGGCTATCCAAAATGTATTGACTTGAGTATCAAAAGATGTGTGTGAGCACCTATCGATTTACAACGCAATGTCCATGCCATGCACACCTAATAGACAATGCGTCAATTATACGATAAGCAATTTATTTTGTTACAATTTAGTTTGTTATCTTTTGATTGACTCGAACATAAAATGATGTGTGTGAGTTGCTATCGATTAAAGATGCCATGATGATAGAACTTCAAGTACTTCTCTACATGTTGATAACGTAAAAATGCCCATTTAATAGATGTCGTGATGATAGACTTTCAAGTAATTCGATAGTACATTCAATGCAAATGTAAACTTCTCACATTAACATAGGAAGTATGGTAAAAAAAAATGTGATAAATATATTGTACATACCTCTTGAACCTTTATCATAAACCGTGAAGTATTTGTTTGTAGACGACATTTTTAATAGTTTTAGAAATATTATCATCCTCGTCACATGTGTCTTTTCTATGCATCAAGTGTACATAAATTATTTGGTATCAAAAAAGATAACTCAATATTATATAAAGATTGTGTTTAATATTTCTTTACTATGCATCAAGTGATATCACATAAAGATAGTGTTGAATCTATTGTGTAATTTCTTATAGAGTCGTGCAATCACGGGAATTTTTACAGAAATTATTCATTAAGGAGTTAGGTACATAAATAAATTAACAAACAACAATGATCGCAAATAGTTTTAGCATTTTGTGAACGAAATAATAAGTAATATGTGAATGAAACGATAAACAATTTGGTTTCCAACTATTAAAATAATAAACTTGTTTTTACAATCTTAAATCCGAAGGAGCCTAAAAAGATGAATGCAGTGGAAGTATGTTTTTTAGTAAAATGCTATGCATTTGGTGGAAAAAAGACTGTGTATTGATTATGTTTCTTTAGCCTTTCATTAGCTATGAGAAGTACATGAGAACAATCATATGTTAAAATTATATATACACTGAATTCATTTCTAAAATACATACCATCTTTATAAAACCAAAAAATGGAAATTCGACTAAATCAATATATAGCTATAATATAGTTCGTCCTTTTCATTGTCAGTAAAGGAAAATCCAATAGTAAGAATACCAATGTTTATCAATTGATCCAGTTGTGCCCGGTTCAGCAAGCAAAAACGCCATAAGATGCTCTGGCTGCATATGCATCCTAATGAACAAAAAAAAAAAAAAAAAAAAAAAAAAAAAAAAAAGCTGAGCAATGTTCCACTTTGATGTATTCTATATGCCATCTTCCAAACACTCCTATAATAATTCTAACTACTGGCTATTGTATAGCTAAGCTAAAAGTATACATATGATTAGACACATAAGAAAGTATATGAACTATTTTTTTATGATGAGTACATATAGCAAAATCCTTTCAAAAAAAATAACAAAACAATTTTAGCTATTAACATTACTCTTGCTCATATCCCCAATATTCCATGGGCCGAAAGCATAATAGCAACAAAAAAGTGCAATCAGAAAGATTGAGAAAATTCTTTCGAGTTCACTTTTGATGTCATAAATGGAGTATGCAACTTGGGTTGTTCGTTAGTATTATTTTTTCTACTTACTGACTATTTTTATCAATTTACATTTCAAATAATGGAGTGTCTCATGTTTAGTAGTTGTTTTTACTGTAGGAATAAAAGGAATACATCAAAGCTAAATTACAATAGAAATGTGCCTTCTTTTTGCAGTGAAAGAGCTCGTCATCTTGAACGGCATGAGATGTAACACCAATGTTCACCATGTCTTTAACAATGAAAGAATTCAACTTTAAAGAGTAAACAATTAATTCTTCAACCACCCATCAATGGTCTCAAGTAAACTCACAAAATCCCACTGTCTACGTGATTTGGACAACTTGGTACATTTCGATTTTGTTCAAGAACACATTCATATATCCTATAGCTTTCCTATTCTTATCAATTCCAACCCTATTCATTTCAGATCTCGACTTCTTCATATTAATCTAAAATGCCTCCAACTTACACTATTGTTGCTTCTAGACGCCTTCCTATCAATCCCACTTATTTCCCATAACCTCGAGCTTGATTTATCTACACAATTCACTCCGCTAAATCGGTACACATCTAAGTTCTTAAGAAATATTAAAAACACCTAACAAAACCTATACTTGATAATAATATGTCTATCTTTAATCTGTTAAAAAAATTTACACCTAAATAACCAAATAACTTATTCAAAAACCAATATCCAAATAGCATGTTACACAAAATTCTTATACTAATTCACTGGAACTTGCAAAAGACAATGTGTTATTAAAACACATATTTTGAAAGATTCAAAATAGTACGTAACATTGGTGTTACAAAAGCCCACTGTCTGCGTGATTTGGATAACTTGCCACATTTTGATTTTGTTCAAGAACACATTCATATATATTCTTTCTTTCCGATTTTTATCAACTCCAACCTATTCATTTCAGATATTGAGTTTTTCATATTAATCTAAAATGCCTGCAACTTACACTACGTAGATCAATATAATCCATGCTCTAAAGTTATATTTATAATAGTAGTTGTATATCATAACAATATGTACCTCAACAATGACATCGAGAGAAGATAAAATCACTTGAAACGCGATTAACCCGTTTTGCCTATGAGATTTCAATGCCATAATGACGTCATGTGCATCTTTGTTCCCCCTGCAAGTTACAACATTTCTTAAATGGGAAAATTTTGAAAAAGCGGTTTCCCGCCAAGAAAGAGTGTTTGAAGCACGTAGTTTAGTATAGGCTCCTTCATGTTATCCGGCAACAATAATAGAAAAAGCTACCACCTTAAGCGGCCGGTTCTACAAATAGTATTTTGGTTGAATAGGTTCATAAAGAAGAAAAAATGGTCTTGTGCATATACCTATCTGCTTGCGAGCATGGAGACTATTTGTGTTTGAATAAGTATGTGCTTTCTGAAGATGGGATGTCCAAGTTTTTTTGCACTGAAAAGCCCAAATTGGATGAATTATCGGTGCTCTGCCACAAAGTAAAATACATCAAACATTTATTCCTTGTAATACTTGTGTCTGTACAACTTACTGAAAAATAATTAGTGATCGAGATACTTGTTTGCTGGTCCACTTGGAGGCAAGGAACTCATTGTTGCTAAAGGCTTTGAATCCATAAACAGTGGTGAAAGCCAATGCGCCCACTCCCACCAGTTTGTCTTACAAACTCCAGCCATCGAAAAAGTCCTGCTGCTACATTTTGGACCAAAAACACCAACATGAGATGTTTGACGAACCTTACACAGCCTAACTCAAATGAAAAAAGGAAAACAGTACCTTAAACATTTTGTTAATATATTATTAGTATCATAAGAATTATAAAAACAAAAAATGAAAATAGTACCATAAACATCTTAAAAATAGTAATAACATAACCAAAAACTTGATTTTATAATGCTGCAAATGGGGAAAAAAGGCCACATAATCTAATTGTATTTAAAGGCTCTCTGAAAAGAATCTGTTTGACTTCAGTGTATGCAAAAAAAATTCAAGTAATTTGTGTATTTTATGAAATTCAAAATCAAACCAACATGTAGCAGGGCAACCCGACCCACCTGACCCATTTTGACCCAAAGAAAAGTATTTTTTTTTTCAAATGTCTGCTTTGATCCAAACAAATTTTTACCTATTCCCGACCCAACCTGTTCTTGTTAACCGGTATATGTATTCTGTAATATGTCCGCGACCCAAGTGGTGATTCTTTCTGCACAACAACAAATAACACACGTAAATCAACCAATACTTAGTTTATACATCAACCAATAAACTATGATGTTACGAATCAGTTACATCAAAGTATTGGGTCAAGCTGGAATTTACAGGAATCATGTTTTATATAGGTTGAAGTTTAGTGGGAATTCTTACCATTGTGAAGGAATAATGAGATCACTATATGAAAGGAATAATGAGATCACTATATAAAAAACTTGGTGTTCATACTATCAATAAATGAAAAATTTAGATCATATGAATTAATGGTACAAAATCACATGACAAAAATCAAGACTTTACCTTTATCTCATCCATTAAAGCCACTCATCATTCCAAACGAACCACATACAACCTAAAATGCAAACAAAGCTGATAAATGATTAAAGCTTCAAAGAAATTCAAAATTCACAACAAAACCAAATACCCGTGAGTTTGAAGCTCCATTTGGCCAAAACGCTGAGCTACGACGTGCACATAATACCTACAATAACAACATCGATAGGAACCTGAAAAATATTATTCACACATACCAGCACATAATTAGTAAACATCAACATACCAAGCACAAACGGAATATTCAGAAACTGTAAACCTATAAACACACAAATAAAAACACTTATGGTTAAAAGCATAGAAAGAAAACTTGGATATTGGACCGTAAAAAAAAACTCCCTTTCGCCATGACCTGCAACCATGAATATTGATATCACATTCAAACTGCACAGCTACGCACCCCTTGAATCCAATTTGACAAAGTTACATTATCAATTTCAATTCAAAAACAAACCGTAATAATTAGAACATATAAAGAAATGTTATAACTTCAAAAATTTAGGCCAAAGTTCGCCTAAATCTGTTTTGCTTTCTGACCAACTGAATCTAAATAATAAGAAGACATCGAAACACTTTGAAGGATTAACTTTTTGACCCATTTTTTTTTCATTAAAGGTGTTTGTTTTTATATGATGGGCTTACGTGTTATGAGCCTATATCAAGATTGAGAAGCTCATAAGCTCATTTTAAATGCTACTTGAGGTTGTAAACTTAGCTAAGCAATAAGCTCAAGCGAATAAGCTCATAAGAAATGAACTTACCAATTTTTTAATAAGCTGATAAGCTAAGACAAACATCGTCTTAATCTTTTTAGACATTTTATAGACTTAAATGATTGAACCAAAGTTTTAAGGATTGAAGTTATTTAGACATTTCAAGGGATGACACATCTTGTCTAAATAGAAAAAGATTAAATGGATAATATTACGAATTTTATATGTTTTGAACCATTAGAAAGATATCCATTTTCATACATACCTTTTGTGGATCGCTCGTGTGGGATAACTTCTTGTTGAAAGTATGTCGATTGGAGCCCAAGCAACCTGTTCCACATAACATCTTAAGAATATCATGGTAGTCCGTTAATACTAATTTGGATTTTTTATTATATTACCTTATGAATTTATGAATTGAAGATCAGATATAAAGAAACTATTTATCAACCAACTTATTACAAAAACCCTTCCTATACTTGGCTCATGTTTTCCTCTACAAAGAACTCTTTCATCTACAAAGTTGTGTGTTACGTTTATTAGAATCCGGAAAACATAACATGATTGCTTTTCAGTTTTCACCTCAAATTTGAACTTCTGTGACAAATATTACGATCAAACCCTTTAAACATGAGTAAACAAAAAC
Source organism: Artemisia argyi (assembly GCA_030686995.1). Taxonomy (NCBI): domain Eukaryota; kingdom Viridiplantae; phylum Streptophyta; class Magnoliopsida; order Asterales; family Asteraceae; genus Artemisia; species Artemisia argyi. Next base: position 158,214,327 of record CM060678.1, read on the forward strand.
CAAAACAACCAAACATCCCTTTAATTAGCATTATACAAACACCATTTAGATAGAAGTAAGAATAAACAACATTAGCCAAACACCAGTCTAAGGAACCTTTAAACAACAAACAAACATCCATTTTTAAAAACAAAAGAAATGTGTTCTAATGAACCCAAGAAGGAAAAATGCAATTTATATGTGAACCAAATTTTATATAATTAAGCATCTTAAATGAGAAGGTTTCTTTACAATCCAACATCTTATCTTAGCTATGAGTGACATGGTGACTACGCATGACTATTCATACATTCTTAATTTTTTTCAAATCTTTAAACCACCCATTTCATCAAACGGTTTAAGTGCATAAAAGCACACACAAACAAAATCTTATAAGCAGACATTTCATGGAACAAAGTACCAAAAAAACCTTGTCATCAAAATACAACTACACATAAAAATGAAATATAACGGAGCATTTTACCACATCAAAGTTAAAATGCATGAAATAATTTTAACACCTTCGGAAACAACCGATGAACTTGATTTTCCACTTTGACTGTAACATTTTGTTGTCATGTACCATTTTATTGAAAATAAAGTTAAATGTTGGATAACTCAAATAAAAAACATGTATGGCCTTGAGAAAATAAACTAACCTTCATCGATTAGATGAAAATCATTTCAAGTTATACCGTAACCCTGCAAGAATGGAGATAATAGGAAAATAACTATTTCAAGTTACACCATAGCCCTACGGGCTACAAAAATGTTCGTTTACAAAATTTATCAGAAAATTGTAAATCAACAACTTATAAATTTTCATAGATACTTACCAATAACCTAACACTTTGACAGCTTGATCATATAATATGAGTTGCATCTTATTAAGTTTTATTTTTAGAAGGAACTAACCTTAAAACAAATCATCTCAAAACTTATCTTTTTAATAAAATCATCCAAACAACTCTTTAATAATGACCTGAAAAAAAAAAAGCAAATTACCAGAGAATTAACATAAAAAACAATATTATAAACTAAAATTTCACAATCATATCGCCTTGCAAAAACCGGCATTACAAACGAAACTACACCAAAATAAACAAAAGTAATCATTTTTTAGCGCGATACGTAAATGAAATTATCTCAACAATGTTATTGCGCTTCAATTTCTCACCCTGCTATTTTAACAAAAAGTTCAGATATTAGTTTCCGTAGCACATTAAACACATTCAACGGAGGAATCATCATGTACAACATCACCTCTTGGTTATGAGGAATCGTCATATGCTCCATATTTGCCCTACAAATGAAAATTACATAAATACAATTCATCAAACAGTTGGTGTGCATAAAAAATACACATAGAAAGCAAACTATAAATAATCAGCTTCATCAAGCTATATCATCTACTAACAATTAAATTGAAGAGCGAAAAGAGATAGAAAAAACTGTCATACCTGGTTAATCTTCCTCAATCAGATTCTATCTACAAATACCAAAAAAAGAAATGACAAAAATAAGCAATTAGAAACTTTAAATAGTTGAAGAAATATCACAATTGTTGTACTATATAATAGTTATAAATTATAAGGTTTAGACAACAAAACACACACATGGCAACACACTGTCATTGCAAAACACCCACTGGCAACGTTTGCGTGAATTAGTGGAATGTTTTTGAGAATTTTTTTTTATTTCTACTTTTAAATTGTCAATTGGAAGAGAAACGGTGTGTTATTTTTGGAGTTGTTCGAATGATAAGAAATTAATGTAGATTTGTAACTGGTTTGTTTCATTGAAATTATTACTAAGCGTATTGTAGAAGATTTGCTTTTGATATCGAAACTGAAGAAGGGAGGAGCATATACATTGACTGGCCATTTAATCACTTTACCAAAAATAGGGAGTCAAATGAGCGTTTTATTAAATGTGGTGTTTAATAGGTTGACCGTAAATGAATGTATTTGACCGAAAATATTGTAAAAAAGTTGGTGCATAAAAGAGGTGTACATTGGTGCTAAAATATGAAATCCACATCACTGCATTAAACCAATTTTTAATGCTTCGTGCTTAGAATGGCTTGTACAAAAGCTTATTTTATTAGATAAAATAGATAGTATTTAAGAAACGATAATCAATTTAAAAATAAGCTCAAAAACAAAAGTCGATAAGGTTTGTTTCCGAACTGTAATATCAAGAAGAGTACATATTGGCAATTTATTGTTTTTGTTGTTGTATTTTGTTAAAATATATCCACATACTACATACTTGTACTAAAATCATAATATAGACTACACACTTATTCAATATCATACATATATGGCACAGTTTGGTGTCGCTATAAGTTAGAGGTTGAAAATGGACAAATTGGGTTTATCAGCTTCGAGCATATATACTTGGATCAAAATGGTCCAAATAGTTTAAGGTCAGGAGGTCAGTTTGTCTGCTAAGTTCTCCTGTTTTCTTTTCAATTCACAATAGTAGATAGTCCAATATAACAGAACTAATAATATCTAACTTATTTCAACATATAGTGGAATTCATAGATTAAATGATACTACCGTGCCTAATCTTTATGGTCAAATAACGCTACATATGCAACTATGCAAGTTACTTACACTTTTGCAACATGTGGTATTAATTAGAATTTGAGTGACGAATCATTACCTTGTATCAAACATTGACAATAAGTTATTCTTTATAAGCTCTCGAGTAACTTGATGAGTTAATTTGTCTGAAGCTTAGCATCTTCAACAAACTTGTCTCGCTGGCGTCAATTTCTTGGTGCGTTACTTCTAGTTCAATCTCATATCTTTCGTCTTCATGTGCTAGCTCAAGCTTCTTTCGTACATGATCCTCTACAATTATTCATCAAAGTTATCAAGTATGTTTGCCCCATTGTCATCTACAATGGTATCAGTATTAGTAAGCATTAGAGTTTACTGGAGAGAGTTCTTCTCCTTAGAAAATCCATGAATAGTAGTTGCCCAAAAATCCTTGTCTTGTTAAATTATTGAATAGTTCATCTCTACGAAATCAATAACAATATTACATCTTTTGCAAGGACAAGAAGTTTGACCTCCTATGGCTAGTGGCTACCTTAGAAAAAAGCTTTAAGGAAGTCAATATTTTCATATTTCGGACTCACGCAAATGTTGGTGATTTTGCTTTACCAATATGATTTAAGTGTAATGGATTTGACTTAATTGACCAATGTGCAATCGTGACAAATGTTCAACAAGTCATGGTTGTGCGGAGTGCACACTTGTATGACGTTATTATGATAATCATTCGGGGGCGAAGCCCCGAATCACGGGGGTCCGGGGGCAGCGCCCTTGGTAGCAGGGCCCAAGGGGCGAAGGGCCCAAGCTAGGGTCAAATTTTATTTGGTATAAAGTACTATGTTAAAAACGCATTTGAAAATAAAATTTCCGGAATTATGGACTTGATTTTTGCCCTTTGATTTAACTGATTCGATAGTTAAAACAACTGCTATGGCAGTTACAACCAATATTCAGTTTTGTTGGTCTGATATATATTATCAATCTCTAGTTCGTTTTCATAATAACAAAAAGCATCTCGATTCTTAATCTGAGTTTTATCCGATTTAAGATTTCGTTAGAATCATCGAAATACTTCAATCTGAAAGTGTTTACACGACTCTCAGATTTTTGTGATCATAAATTTATAACAAAGATTGAAGTATCTGTGATCATGACGAATGGAGAATCTGTGAAGGATATGACGAGCAAGTTCGATAAGTTGGCAAAGTTTGAAGGGCAGGACTTTCGTCGCTAGCAAAAGAAGATGCACTTTCTTCTTACCACCCTGAAATTTGTGTACGTTCTGAGTACACCCAGTCCTGAATGGTCCGAGAAACTATTTTTCCATATGGCACTTCTAAACCAACATCGGCATTCAAATACAATTTCTTGGATGACTCACCCGATATAAATCCTTCATTTATTCCACCCGCCCCCGTTGTGCAACCAAGTGTGCCTCAACCCATAAACGAGCCAACAACACCAATTCCCACTAGTCCTAATACAGCCCAACATGACGCAACCCATGACCCATCACCATCCCCATCACTACCCGCTACCCAACAACATACACAAATCCATCACCACCCGCGAACCAACACATTATCCCAAATCCTCCTCACAACCAAAACCCTGCCTCAATTCATCCCATGGTCACACGATATCGCGTCGGGACTAATCGTCCTACTGAGCGTCTCAATATGCATGTGTCTTCAGCTTCTCCATTACCAAAATATTATCGTGACGTGTTTAATGATCCAAATTGGCAAAATGCTATGCGTGATGAATACACATCACTTATTAAGAACGAAACTTGGACCCTTGTGCCCCGACCTACGGACACTAACATTATTCGTTGTATGTGGCTTTTTCACCACAAGTATTTGGCTAATGGTACTCTTAGTTGCAACAAGGCTCGTCTTGTAGCAAATGGTAGCAATCAATTTGACGGGGTTGATGTAGATGAGACGCTTAGTCCGGTGGTTAAACCGGGCACTATTCGGATTGTACTGAGTTTAGGTACTTCTCGACATTGGCCGATTCACCAGCTTGATGACAAGAATGCTTTCTTACATGGAGATTTGACCCAGACTGTTTATATGTATCAACCTCCGAGATTTCAAGACTATGTGCACCCTGATTATGTGTGTTTATTGCAGCGGTCTCTGTATGGGCTCAAGCAGGTCCCTAGAGCTTGGTTTTAGCGATTTGCATCTTATATCACTCAGGTTTGATTTTCACAGAGTCGCTGTAACTCTTCATTATTTATATACAGACAGGGGACGGATACTGCCTATCTATTATTATATGTGGATGATATTGTGCTCACAGCTTCTTCTGATAGTTTGTTACAACGGATTATTAGTTCCTTACATCAAGAGTTTGCTATGACTAATCTGGGTCAACTTAATTACTTTTTGGGTATCTCTGTTTCTCGTGATTCTATAGGGTTGTTTTTATCTCAGAAGCAATATGCACTTGAGGTTTTGGAGAGAGCTCATATTGTTAATTGTAATCCCAGTCGGACTCCTGTTAACACTGAGTCCAAACTGGGGGATGATGGTGATCCAGTCTCTGACCCTACTTTATATCGGAGTCTTGCAGGTTCTCTTCAATATCTCACATTCACTCGCCCAGATATATCGTATGCAGTTCAGCAGGTCTGCCTCCGCATGCATGATCCTCGAGAGCCTCCTCTATCAGCTCTTAAACGGATTTTGTGATATGTCCGGGGTACGTTCCACTATGGGTTACAGTTGTTTGCTTCTTCTACTTCATCCTTGGTAGCATATTCTGATGCGGATTGGGTTGGTTGCCCCACTACTAGGAGATCCACTTCCGGCTACTGTGTTTTCCTTGGAAACAACCTTCTATCTTGGTCATCTAAGATATAACCAACTCTATCTCGTTCTAGTGACGAAGCAGAATACCGTGGGGTTGCAAATATTGTTGCTGAAACTTGTTGGTTACGGAATTTACTTTGTGAGCTGCACACACCTTTATCTTTCGCTACGCTAGTCTACTGTGACAATGTTAGTGTAGTCTATTTATCATGTAATCCGGTTCAGCATCAGCGAACGAAACACATAGAGATTGATATCCATTTTGTTCATGATTTGGTTGCCACTGGTCAAGTTCGAGTTCTCCATGTTCCCTCACGTTACGAATATGCAGATATTTTCACGAAAGGCTTACTGTCTGCTCTGTTTGAAGAATTTCGCTCCAGCCTCAGCGTTCGGTGTCCTCCCGCTCCGACTGCGGTGGAATGTTAGACCGAATATTTTGTGATAACACATAATATTGTATTTCCATTTGTGTATTGTAGATAAGCATCTCATCACTGGCACACTCATTGTAATTAGCTTAAATCATGGACTCTATCAATTTACCCTAGATAAGTCCTCTTGTATATCTTATATAACCAACTCACTTGTAATGTTCTAGCAGGCAATCAAATACAATCTCTCATATTTATCATTCATATTATCTCATATGCTTTCAATAAGATCTTAAGAAAAACTAGTCGTAACTTGATTCAAAGACAAAATTAAAGAAAAAGAAATTGTCTAGAGTTTGTTCAAAAGTTTTGGGCAACTGGGATTGGACTTCTAATGCCGCTTCTTGTAAAAATTGGACTGGTATTGTTGTTGGATGGAATCCTAATGCTGTTAGAATTATGTTGCACAGCCAGACTTCCCAGGTGATGAATGTGTTTGTGGAAGTTATTAATAGTGGTCTGGAGTTTTTTTTTTGCTCTTTTGTTTATGCTTATTATAAGGAATGTGGGAGGAGAGCTTTATGGAAGGAGCTGAGTAAGTTTTGTTCTGCTGTAAAAGATGCTCCATAGATCTTATTAGGTGATTTCAATGTCATCTTAAACCCTAGTGAGAGATCTTTTGGTCCTTCTACAATTACTGTTGGCATGGAAGAATTTAGAGATTGTATTGCTAAAATTGATGTGAGTGATTTAGTTATGGCTGGTCTTTAATTTACTTGGAACAAAAGCCCAAAGTCTCCCAAGGGCCTCTTGAAGAAGCTGGATAGAGTGATGTGTAATATGGCTTTCTTGGATAAATTTCCAAGCTCAAATGCTATTTTCTTGCCTTTTGTTAGTTCTGATCATGCCCCATCTGTTCTGAATATTCCTAGTGCTCCTGGTCCTAAACCTAAGTCTTTCAAGTTTGCCAATTTTCTATCTTCTAAAGCTGAGTTTTTGCCTGCTGTTAAGGGTGTTTGGGAGAAAGAAATTCCAGGTTATGCTATGTTTTCTATGGCCTCTAAGCTTAAGCTTTTGAAAAAGCCTCTCAGGAAGCTTAAATATTCTCAAGGTGATTTGGCTGCGAAAGTGAAGTCTCTTAAAGATAAGTTGTGTAGAATTCAAGAAGAAATGGTTAAAGACCCTTTCAATTCTGATTTTAGAATACAGGAGGCTGAAAATTTTAAGGCTTACAATGTTGCTGTTAGAGATGAAGAGCTATTTCTTAAACAAAGGCCTAAGGTTTCATGGTTAAGTGAAGGGGACTTTAATACCAAGTATTTCCATAATGCTATGAAGGAAAGGAGAAATAGGAACAGGATTGAATATGTAGAGGATTTGGAGGGTAATGGTTTCTCTGGTGCTGAGGTTGGGAATCAATTTGTAAGGTATTTTGAAGAGGTTCTTGGTAGGAGAGACAATGTTGAACCTATTCCTGATCCTCCAAATTTGTTTCTCAATAAGCTTTCAATGGTGGATGCCGAGCTTTTGGTGAAGCCTGTGTCTAAAGAAGAGGTTAAAATGGCTTTGTTTAGTATAGAAGATGATAAAGCTCCTGGCCCGGATGGTTTTTCTTCTAGATTTTTCAAGTCTGCATGGGCTGTTGTGGGGTCTGAATTCACTCATGCCATTCTTGATTTCTTTTCTAATGGTAAGTTGCTCAAGGAGATTAATGCTACTGTGATTGCCCTTGTTCCTAAGTCCAATACTTCTAAGAAAGTTTCTGATTTTAGACCCATCTCTTGTTGTAATGTCATTTACAAATGTATTAGCAAGATCATTGCTAATAGACTTAAAGGGGTTTTAAACTCTTTGGTGAATGAGTGTCAGAGTGCTTTTATTCCATCCAGGCAAATAAGTGATAACATTTTGCTATCCCAAGAGCTTATGAGGAATTACCATAGGAATAGTGGTCCTCTTGAGGTAGGTTTTAAAATTGATATCCACAAAGCTTATGATATTGTGGATTGGGGTTTTCTTAAGCAGTGTTTGATCAATTTTGGCTTCCCTTGGAAAATGATTAATTGGATAATGAGTTGCTTGACCTCCCCTTCATTCTCTGTATGTGTGAATGGTGATCATTGTGGGTATTTTAAGGGTATGAGAGGGCTAAGACAGGTTGATCCATTATCCCCCTATCTTTTTACTTTAGTTATGGAGGTCCTTTCCCTGTTGATTGATAAGAAGATTAAAGAAAGTGGTTGTTTTAAGTTTCACTGGAGATGTAGCAAAGTGAAGCTCACCCACTTGTGTTTTGCTGATGATCTTTTGATCTTCTCTCATGGTGATTCAAGGTCTGTTTCTATTATTAAATCTGCTTTGGAGGTTTTTAGTAGTTGTTCTGGTTTGAAGCCTAGTATGGAGAAAAGCATGGTTTTCTTTGGAAATGTTTCTGCTCATTGTAAGGCTTCCATTCTTGGTATTATGCCTTTTCCTGTTGGAACTTTGCCTATTAAGTATTTTGGAGTTCCACTTATTTCTTCTAGACTCTACAAGCACCATTGTACTCCTTTGATTGATAAAGTGAAGATGAAGCTGTCAAACTGGAAAAACAAGGCGTTGTCATTTGCAGGCAGATTGCAACTCATTAACTCTGTGGTAAGTTCTATCCAAGTTTATTGGTCATCTGTTTTTATTCTTCCTATGTCTGTAGCTAATGAGATTTATAAGTTAATGAGGGGTTTCTTATGGTCTCATGGGGATTCCATTAGGGGAAAGGCTAAGATTAAATGGAAGGATGTTTGTTCTTTGAAAGTTCAGGGCGGCCTTGGTATAAAATCCTTACACATATGGAACATTGCTTTGATGTCTAAGCACATATGGAATATTGTTTCTAAAAAAGATTCGTTATGGGTAAAATGGGTCAACTCATATAGGCTTGTTGATAGAAGGTCTATTGAGAGGGATTTCTAAGATATTCCTTTGTTGAATGATGTTTGTTGGAGTTGGAAGAAGATTCTGTTATATAGAGATGTTATTAGAGATCATATAGTCATGAGAATTGGAGATGGCAAATGCACTTCTGTATGGTTTGATAACTGGTCTTTTATTGGCCCCTTGTGCCAATTTATATCTAAAAGGGATATCTTTGAAGTTGGTTTGTCTCTTTCCTATAAAATTGCTGATATTGTCATTGATGGAGCTTGGAAGTGGCCTGAAATCTGGAGGACTAAGTTTCAGTTCCTGTTTCATTTACCCCCTCCATTATTATTTCAAGACAGACAAGATCAAGCTTTATGGAAGAATAGAAGTGATAAAGTTTGTCATTTCTCAATTAAAACTGTCTGGTCTGATTTATCTATTTCGAAGCCCATTGTCCCTTGGTATAAGTGTGTTTGGTTTAGTCAGAATATTCCTAGGCATGCTTTTATTTTATGGCTTGCCATAAACAGAAGGTTGAATACTCAGGACAGAATTGCCATTTGGAATAAGACTGATGATTTGAAGTGCCCTTTATGTAATTCTTTTAAGGATAATCATAACCATTTGTTTTTTGGATGTGATTTCTCCTCAAGAGTTTGGAGTTTTTTTAAAGGTCTTATGAAACTGGATCATGTTCCTGATGACCTTTATCTTATTATTGATTATACTTTTTCTAGACCCATTTCTAAGTCTATTTGGAGTATTATTCAAAGATTGGTTCTAGGGGCTTCTGTGTACTATATTTGGATTGAAAGAAATACCAGGATTTTTCAAAAGAAGCTTAGAAGTGTGGATGAAATTTGTAGTATTATAAGTGATTATGTTAGACTTAGGCTTCTTAGTCTTAAGATTAAAAGTTCTAAGCAGGCATTGGAGGCTGCTGGTATATGGAACTTTCATGTGATGCCGAGCAATATGGTCAAGGGTTCTAAGATTAAATGTTAAGAGTGTGGGTCAGTAGTTGTATGCTAGTATATCAGAGCTATGGGAGTTGTTTCTTTATTTGGTTTGATGATAATGACCAGCTGTGTAGTTCTATGGATGGGGATGTGATCTGGTCTGCTTACTTATGGGTTTGCAAAAGGAGTCAGGGGGTTATTTAGTACCTGGTGTGTAATTTGGTGGTGTTCTGTTTTTTGCTGATATGGAATGATTGGTGTTTTTTAGTTATGTGTTGAGATGGATGCTATTAGAGGTGGATGCAAGTGGGAGAGGATTTATCTTATATGGCATGGATCTGTCTGGGTTATTTTGTCTACCATGGTGGGTAATTTTGGTGTTTTTGTCTGCTATTCTACTGATATGTACTGCTTGCTGATGCATAATGGGTGTTTGGTTTATGTTTACTTGGTTATTGTGGAAAATAAGGGGTGTTTGGTGCTGGTCGTGGATTGTTGGTATGTTAGACCTACTATTGCTCTTTGGTCTAGGTTATTTCGTCTCGGCTGTTGGGTCAACCTTGAGCTTAGGAGGCATTTTCACTTGTTGTTATGCTCTTTTCCTGTCTTCATGGTGCCTAATTTGGAATGGTGTTGGAAGATCATGGTGATTTGTAGGAGGCTCTGTTCTCTTATTTGTCATTTGCTTTGTAATAAATCTAGTTATTGTAGAGCTTTTTTGATTCTTGTAATGTTCCCAAAACATGTTTTGGGAATGTCATTTGAACTTACTTATGTGGGCTTGTCCATATAAGTTTATTGTATTTTTTTTTTTTTTTTTTTTTTTTTTTTGTGATTAATAAATTTACCGAGGATTGTCCTTTTTTTCAAAAAAAAAAAAAAAAAAAAAAAAAAAAAAAAAAAAAAAATCTCATAAAAATCAAGCAAAAAACCATATGCAATATGTTTTGACTTACAAAACCCAATAAATGTAGATTCTTTATGTATGAAACAAAGACTAAACATATTAATAAACATTGCAAAGTAAGAAAACATTAAACTAACCATGTGAAATATACGAGATAGTATTAATCATAGTTGTCAAAATTGCGATCCTGATCGTAGGATCCTACGATCCTACACACAAAAAATGATCAGGATCTTAATACGATCGTAATTCAAGTAGGATCGTAGGATCGCACGTAGGATCATAGGATCAGATCGTAAGATCGCCTTTTTTTTTTTTTTTTTTTTTTTTTTTTTTTTTGTTATATTAACTTATTATGCATAAGTCCATGTCTTAAAGCCTAATGACTAAGAATTCTCATGAAAACGATTATTTTGATGTTGTTAATTGTTTATCTTTTGCTAGATTAACGAGTGTCAAATTATTATGCTTTTATGGACTATTTCGAAATAGTTTAAAAGTGTCTTTTTGGGTTTTATTATGAAAAACGATTTCTTGCTTTGTAACATGTCAAAAGCTTGTTTTTGAAGTAAACCATATAAATACTTGACCTAGTTTTGTTCATAATTTATTTTATGTTTCATATAAAAGCATGAATTACATGTTAAAAATTTTCAGTAATATAATATTATCAGAATATCCTAATTTAATTTATTTGATTATCAGGAAAAAAAAATATTGTGTTGCCCTCTATTACAAATTATGACATTTCATTTTCAGATACAATTCATTTATCTTTTTGTATCAATCTATATATTGTAATAAAAAAAAGGTCTCAAAATCACGTACCAAAAAATTAACACTATATTTTTGCATTAATCTAAATGTTATCACAAAAAAAACCTATAATAAAAAACATTGAACAAAAAGTAAGTGCACGTATGTAGTAACTTTGTGCAAGTGAGCATTGCAATATATCTAATATTCTACTACTACGGTACTGGAACATATAAAATTTTATTTTATCAACTATTTAGATTCGTTTATCATATGAAATATTATATAGAATTATAAAACTACAACCCCTGTACAAAAATATATACATTTTCGTATAATCTTACGATCCTGATCCGATCTTACAATCACGATCTTGCAAAGCCGAATACGATCCTGACAACCTTGGTACTAATACACCATCAATCTATCAAATAATATAAATATCTGTGCACATTTATGGTCTTGTTCAGTTGAATAAAAAAGAAAAATTTGTGGTTTTAAGCAAGAAATGAACCAATACGAAGATAGGTAGTGATGTGGGGATAGAATGAATAAGGGACAGAGATGAGAAAACAATATTTTGTGAAAAAGTAGTCAAAAAAAAGAAGGAATGGGCAGATATACAGTAAGCAGATATGGAAGAAGATGATACAAAGGAGAGCTTTTTCCGGCAACAGCACGGCGGCAACTATTTCCGGCAAAAACATATTCAAAAAGTAACTAGAATGTTCAAAAAATGTAAAAAAAAATAAAAAATAAATAAATAATAAATAAAGATTAATAGTGGTGGTTGGGCTATCAGTAGAGGTGTGAGTGTCGGCGGGGTGAGGTCCGATGGTGGTGAGTTCCCGCAGTGGTGAGTCGATTGGCGCTGAGGTCAGGCGGTGGTGGAGGGGTCCGGTTGTGGGAGTTGTGGTGGTGGGTTTCGATGGTTGTGGAGGAGAAAGAAATGTAGCAAGTTTATGAAGGATTAATTAGGGGTCGGCAACAATCCCCTCACCTAAAATCTCTTCACTCATTTACAACCAATCTCCTTATGTCACATCATTCTCTCACTTTTTCATTCACTCACATTTTTTGTTGGCATCACACAACTCACCCTTCACTCACTTCCAACGTTCGAAATTTACTCTCCAACATTCCAATTTCTTTTCTTTCTCGTGCGGTAAACTTTCACGCAAAAGCACCCCCCCCCCCCCGTGCGGTACCGCATGGTTGGCGACGGTGTTCCCGCACGGGAAAGACCCCGTACCGTGCCTCCCCGCACCCATTGCCAACCCCCTTAGTTGGATCATTTAGTAGTACAAAAGTGTTTTTTTTAATAAAAAGTACAAAAAGTACACTTGCTACAATGTAATGTACATGCCCAGAACAAAAAGCCAAAACCAAATATTCGGACAAAATTGCCCTTATGTGCTGCGCACGTAATGACCGAGATAACTAGAAAAACTAACGAGCGTTAGATTTTTTGACCAGTGGTGTAATATTTTCGAGATCGTGGACCAAAAAGGCAACAATTCGCGTTTTTGGATGTCGTATACTCGTATGAAATCTGGAAAAAATTTAGGGACTAACGGTGTAATTTACTCTTTTTTTTTTCTTGGTGAACTCAAGGCACTACCTTAGATTTAATCCTAGGTCCGCCACTGGAGAGGAGTGTACCACACCATCTTCATTCTTCAATACATGAACATAAACATTATATTGGTGTAAATTTTAATGTAAATCGTCTCGTACAAAACATCAGAATGTGTAAAAACCAAATATAATTAAATTGACTATTTGGTCCTCTAAACACAAATGCATAGAAAGTGTTGTAGTGAAAATAAAAAAAAATGAAAGATGAAAAAAAAAAAAAAAAAAAAAAAGCTTTCCTACTTCACTGTTACAGTAAAATAAAATAAAAAAGAGAGAGAGGGAGAGGGAGAATACAAGCCGGCGAAGAATTTTCACATCTGATCATATAACAGAACTTATGTAATGTTCCAGGATTGAACTTGCCGCATTCTAGACTCTAGATGGTGATGAATTGGATGGGAGTGACATAAAATAATAATGCTGCCATTTGAAACAAAACAATATGTTTCCAATGTTCCTAATCTCTCTATAAGACCTAAGCAAATTAAATCTCGGGTCCTGTTCGATACAGTACTATACAACCCGTCTGCACTTTCTGGTTCTGGAGGTCATCCAGAGTAATACTGCCATCCAAAACCAATGGCAGCTATTAATACGACTTTAAAAAGTACCTTCGAACTAATTAGCTTCGAGGGTGAAGATTGAGGTGTTGACGAGGGTGGTTCCCAAGGTTTTCCTCTCAACTTAGCTGACCACTTAGATAACAGCAATTGGAGCTTTCCAGTCTTCTTATCTGCAATGTAGAGAAAAATATATAGGAAGAATAAGCAAAGCTTTACAAATTGTTGAGATTTAGAATGTGGCATTATTTATCAAGTTTTTAATAGAAGGGGACAAAGGTTAACTGCAATGTGTATATGGATTATGGAGTACATACGAGGAAAGAATTTAGAAAAAGTTGATTCGCAACCAACAAAATTGAGCCCAATTGGGTTTAACCAAGTGGTTGAATCTTGCTCAGTGTAGTTTAGATAGATGTGGCAAGATGAGCGGAATGGGTAATGGGTTGTCACACAAAACACTTTTTGTCCAATTTTTATAACTTTTCACGGGTTAACTATAATTAACAATATTAACTTTAAATATCAAATTGATAAGCGGACGTCTGCATTAGAAAAACACTTTTTTTTGGTAAACATGGTTTATGACCTATTGGCCGACTAAGCCACACGGGCTCAAACTGTTTAAACCCTACCTTTTTTAGGAAGATTGGTGCAGCACATTTTGTGCAACTTGCAACATGTTTAACCCGTTTGAAACCATTTGACCTGTTCCCTTTTAGCTAAACTGTTTGATTTGACCCGTGTAAGATAAAAACACGACCCAAATTGACTCATTCATAAGTAAACAGGTTGAAATTGCCACCTCCAAATTTAAAGGTTTTGGGTTCATGTCAAGAAAGATGATATATGTAAATGAGACACAACCCTAGAAAGCGGACATATGTATAAGAGATGTGCTGAAGTACACTTTTAATTCCGCACACAGAAAAAAGATTAAATTTTCCTTTCGGAATGGTAAACTTTGCATATCGAACTTACCATGTTACCCATTAGTAAATAGTAATTATCACATAATACATAAACTACATTGACTATGTTCCAAGAGACACAATCGTGTGCCAGCTAAAGTGAACATTTTTCTTTTTTGGGTCACAGGGACGGACAATGGTGAAAATCCAGAAAATATTATCGATCTAGACTTAATTTTGTCAAATACAAAAAGAACTGCTGCAACTTTATAAATCATGCATAAGCCGAATAGTATAGAATCTAGTTAGGAAAGAGGTGGCAGTTGCGACCTTATTACTTGTGAATGCGTCAATTTGGTATATGTTCGATCTCTAATGGGTCAAAAAGATGAAACAAAATCATAGCCTTATGGAGAAAGGATCAAAAGTTGCCTGTGTATGTTTCGATGCGTAAACCTCCCAAATCATTTTGTTCAAAAGATATATTATCATTAAGATAATATGATTTTTGTAATGATATTTGATGCACTAAATATTAATAGAAAAATCTAATGTTTTAGGGCAAAATCTATTTCTAATCAGCCCAACCCAACTAATTGTTTAAACTCGTACCAAATATAACATGTTTTGACCTGTTACCACTTACCCAACATTCCCGACCTGCCCATTTTGCCACCTCCACTAATTAGTGAATGATTGCATCCATGCAAATTGGAAGTAAGAGATGGTGCTTCAGACTGCTATAAGTAACATATAGGTCATTATGGTATCTGTCCCCAAAGCAAGCAAACTATGATTTACTGTTGTGTTTTATTATTTTCATGAGCAAGTAAGCTTTTCAAATGTTGGAGTACTAATAAATTCCAGAAAGAAACTTATTACCTTTCAAAAGTCTTTCTTCCTCGCCAACACGTCGTCTCAGTGCATTCAGCAATGAGCCAAAATATAATGCAAAGACGGTGCATGTAATTGTGATTACATTGTAAGGCATGCTAAAATCAGGGGTTGTCAAAGGCACAAGAAGCACTTCTGTGTAAGACAATATTGTTCTTTTTTCCTGCAACAGAAATCAGACATAAGATAATAGTGAAATGGAGCCACATAGATGTGACAATTTCGGCCCATTTACTGATGAACGGGTCAAATCCGAGATATATTTAATCTCAAACGGAGTAACCATGAACTTTTGCTTAAAGAGGGACGATCAAATGGGCCAAACAGGTCTATTTCTAATGTGCATACAACATCCAAAATTGTCTAATTCACAAATTCTGATTATTATTGGCATATCGACCCGTCCTGGTGTAATTTAATGACCTGTTTTAACCCAGACCCAATTTGACCATCATCCAACTCGCCCATCTTTCTGTCTAGACAATAAATAGAAGATATAAAATATTTCACATTCAAAATTTTGTACAAGTCTCAAATACCTGCATCTTAGACACCAAAGGTGACTTAATCGAATTGTTGTCCTCTTTATATTGCAAGCGTGTGTGGAAGTCCGGGTAGCTGACTATGGCAGATGGGATGTCAAACCCCTGGTTAGCATCTGGAGGATACTCATCTATGTGCAAGAAACCCTGTTTTAGAAGCAATACTTCAGTAAGTATAAGGAAGCTGCAGAAGCGGGATTAACTTTAAAAAAAGAAAATAAGGCAAACATCAATAAAATTAATATTTCCATCAGCAACACAGGATTTCACATTAAGGTGAGCAAGAAAACTAATCGGTCCGCTCCAACAAGAAGGGCAAGAATATATATATCTATAAAAACCAAATCCATTGCTTCTAAAATTCAAATAGTTGACATGGGGTGTGTAGATAAGATGTGTACCTTGTCAAATTCTAAAGTTATAGAAGCTGATTTCATGTCACAAGGTAATCGTAAGATCATTTCCATCACTCCAGGGGAAACCTTATCTTCGGAGGGTGAGACATGCAGCTTTTCTACGGTCTCTCCAACAGACTGCAGCATTCCATCCACATATATTTTTGCTGTGTGATAATATACTTTAATATACCACGGCACAACTTGGAAAATATCTACCCGCAACCTACATCTTCGTTCATTGTTGTCAGCCTTTGGGAGACTTTGACTCCATTCTGTGGACTGCAAGGAGAGTGCAATAGCACCCTTCTCGTTCCCACTTCCCATCAGGAAACGGCTCGCACGTAGTGGTGCCTTTACACATGACCAAGTTACAGGAAGCTTCCACTTAAATCCCAAATCAAATGGTTTAAAACTGTGATGATCATCGATTGAGAAACCATATAAAATAGACGAGCCTTCTCCATGGAAGCTGTTTACTTCTTTCATCATTCTATCAGGAGAAACCGAAAACTCAAAGTTTTGATTACTCCCAAAACCACCGTCATTATTGTTCCATGTATCTTGCATATTGTTAACTAAGCTCCCCTCAAGCTGAACGTACACATTACTAGACATGGCAAGAGCACATTTACCATCAACCGTTCTTCCAAATAGTGAGTTCATAGACCAGCTCGGTTGCAATTTTCTGCTGCTGGAGAATGCAGAATGAGAATCCAAAACATCTGGTTGAAGAACAATTGTAAGGGTTTGTTCAAGCACTATTCCATTACCTGAAGCCACAGGATCAAATTCACTGGAAGTTAAGTGTAACCGTTGAGAATGATAAAACCCTCTGTAAATTGATGGTCGGTCCATCAAAGAAGAAAGTCCAGCTTTGTCACGGCATGGAAGCAACTTTAACCAGGGAGTAAGGTTCTCAGTGCACACAGCCTCTCGAGGCAATGAGCCATACCTTAAATTGCCTGAAACTGACCGAAAGCTCCAATCAGGAGCAGTATAGCTGGTAGAAGACTCTAGAAAGTTGATTGAAGCGCAAAAGAGTCCTGAAAGTGTGTGTGTTAAATTCTTCCAAGAAGCATCAACCTGATCAGAGGGAACATCAAATACAGCCCACAATTCAACTCCAGGAGGTTTCGCATTACTACTTGCAACAGGGTCAAAACCACCCCAGCTTTCATAGTTCCATCGACCTTGAGTGAAAGACAACTCCAATTCTCGGATACGATATTTGTGAACCTGGGTAAGCAGCACAAAACAGTCATTCCTTGATTGACAGACGCCCAACACAAAAAACCTACATTGCATTTGTCATTTTGGTTCAACGAGTTACCAGAACTCTTTAACAGGCGCAAAGATGTTGAGAAATAGAACAAAAAATAAATAAAGGCATAATTAAGAAGAAGAAGATACATTTTCAATCACAGATAAAAGGGAATGATTCAATTTTGAATGGCAGAATCATTTCATGATATAAGTTTCCAATGTAAAATGGAAAGGATGTTTGACCATTTGTGACAACCTACATTGATAAAGATGTAATGCATAGCTTTCAATATATATTTAAGTATTTCGTTGGGTTCATCTCATTCTCTGTAAAATTGCATCTATATTAAGATGTTAAACTACTTCTCTGATCACATTATGTACATATGTGTGTAGTAGTGTAAGGACATATGAAACATTCAAGCCACAGAGATCGGGGCCACCAGTTTTGAAAAGGGGGGAAATATAATATCGCATCATGTGTGAAGCTTTTATATTGCACGAAAAGCATAAAAAATATAGGGGCACAGGGATAAGAACTTTAGCTTTCGACATTGGACTTCAACACTGCTACACTGTCTGGTCCTTATTCACATTACCCAAACTCTATATTTCTAGAATGCTGCAAATCAGAATGCCTGGTACATTGAATTTTCTCTATAGCAATGTAACCATAATCATTGGGCCTAAAATCAATCACAGTTAACAATGCGTCAATGCCTAAAATGAGTAATGTCAATTCATTCAAATTATTAAACCAAATAATACCTACCTATGCACTCTTAATAACTTTACTAATCCCCACAATCTATAATATACAGTAACTTAAATAATCATCCTAATATGTAAATTACAGTAACTTCATTAATCATCTTCCTCGATAGATTACACTAACTCAACTAATCATCCTAACCTATAATTTACAGTCACTTTCTAATCACTATCAAACAATTAAAAAATACAGTAAATTCACTAATCACCGTCAGCGATACGGCAATGCTGGTTATCAACGTTCTGCCAAAAAAAGTACAGCAACTTCACTAACCACACCAATCTATAAATTACAACTTCAGAAATCCTCAACAGAACAATCAACAATACACACTACCTTC
Source organism: Artemisia argyi (assembly GCA_030686995.1). NCBI lineage: Eukaryota > Viridiplantae > Streptophyta > Magnoliopsida > Asterales > Asteraceae > Artemisia > Artemisia argyi. The sequence goes on from CM060678.1 coordinate 158,232,910, forward strand.
ACTAACATACAGTAACTTCACTAATCACCCTAATCCATAAATTACTGTAACTTCAGGGCGTGAATAAGCCACAGTAACTTCACTAATCATCCTAAATTATAAATAACAGTAACATCACAGCTTGCAGGCCGGTCAGCTTCGCCGGTTCACAAGTAAATTGCAGTAACTTTACTAATCATCCTAATTATCATTATCTATATATTATCCTAATCTATAAATTACAGTAACTTCACTAATCACCCTAATCTATCAATTACTGCAACTTCGGGGAGTGAGCCACTCTTCATTATCATTATCAGTCATCAACGTTCTGTAAATAAACTACATTAAATTCACTAAGCATCATGTTTCTAAAAGGCACGCAAAGGCGTAAAGCTTAGTCATACCACCACGCCACGCGTTATGCCGTCTTATGCCAGGTCTTTTTGTAAACTCGATATATATGAAATATAATATAAATATATAAAATATTTTCATATTTTGAGCCGCCTTATGCCACATCTTGCTTCGCCTTGACCGCTAAGGCGTGAGGCTTGGTCATGCCGTCACGCCACGCCTCGCGCTATTTATAACCTTGCTAAGCATCCTAAATTATAGATTACAGTAACCTCGCAGCTTGTAGGCCGGTCAGCTTTACCGGTTCGCGAGTAAATTGCAGTGACTTTACTTATTATCCTAATCTATATCTATATCTATACTACTATATAATGCATTTGGGACTATTCTATAATTAGAAAGGCTTAAAATTCAGACTTTTACTTGCTTATTATGGAATGATTTCAAAATTAATTGGTTAGGAAGCAGGTTGGTTAGGTTGGTTAGGAAGTTTGTTAGTTAGGAAGTTTGTTAGGAAGCAGGTTGGTTGTTCAAATTAAAATTATTTGACTTAACATCTCTACTTATAAATCATAAAGACAACTAAATGTGTAACCGAATAACCGAATAACGCAAAATATAGTCACAGGTACCCGCGTCCGTTCTAGTTATCAATAATTTATAATAACCTAGCGTCAATAAGCACAGCAAGTAAAAAAAAAAAAAAAAGACTTGGCTACTAATTAACCTAACATAGATTTTATAAAAATAAACACAACACAAATCAAATTCATACCAGCTGATAAATAGCTTTCGGAAACAAGCGGTGATGAGGTCCATACGACGTCGTTTTCGGAGTTTGAATCTGGAAGTGAAAATGAGACAAAACTTTGCGATCAGGAAGTGGCCGGAATAAAAGCTCCTCCGTGAACTCTTCTTCTTCTGCGGAGGTGACGTGGAGGGTTAAGAGGGAGAAGATTAATGCGATGAAGATGATTGAGAGTGAAGTGGCCATGAGTGTGTGTGTGTGTGTGTGTGTTTTATAGTGATCGTGTTGAATGTTGTGCCATTGTTGGAGGTGGTTTGAAATGTGTGTTTGATTTGAATCGGAGATGGGTGGAGTGGAGGTTTGACGGGTTATGGTTTGGGTTCGATACCAGAATCCGGGTTATGGGTCGGGTATTTGTACATGGGTTAAATGAGTACAAGAACTAAACTAGTTTTGGGAAAAATATTTGGCTCGAATTTCTTTTTTGGCCTCCTCGATACTAGCCACGTTTACATCCATCTCGTCAGTATTGATTGCAAGTGTCTTCAAGTCCTCGATCTGTGTTCGTGATTTGATTAATTCGACTCTAGCCTTAGCCTTGTTTCTTATTTTTCCATTTTCGCCTCACCATCTAAAGCGAGTTGTTGTTGCATCATCTCGTGAAAAGCTTCTTGTGAGTTAGTAGTGGCGGATGAGTTTGAAGATCGTTGACTTTTTGCCTTATGGCGTTATTTGCCAGGTGGACGCGGCAAAGCACCATCTCTAAATAGCTCGGGATCTTCTTCGGTTTGTCGTCCTCAGGTTCTTCTTACATGTGATGGATCGGGATTCAATCATTTATATTTGTCTTTCAAAAAATTCTAAGGTTTTTTTTGTGAGAAAAGCTTTTCCCTTCATTGTCATAAAACAAGAGTTCAACACGCGTCGTCAAATCTTCGTCATTTCACCACTAAACCTCGTGGTTTGGTTAACAATCGAGTTATACTTCTCAACTTTTTCGGTTCATAGGAGTCCACTTTCTGATCAACATGTTTTTGTTACGCGTCATGCATCTAACTTCTCTTTTGTTTTTTAAAAATACTCAATCCAACCATTACAATTAAAAAAATATAAAATGAAATAAAAATGAAATCCAATAACTCAGCTGATGCTAACGACACGAAGGGCTATAACACCGAGAGGGTGCCGGTCGGTGCAATAAGGCTATAACGCGCCCTATAGCTCCAGACAATAAGATCATGGTATGGTTTTAAAAAGCTGATGCGTCAATCGTTACTATAATTATAACATAAAACAGTACATTGTGTTTCACATATATTTGTGCTCACATGAAGTTGCGTCGAACAATAGATGATAGACTTTTGATTTTTTTATGATTTCTCATGGTAACCGAAAAGGCATAAACATCAAATTTTGTTACCATTATAGCAAGATTTCGTATATTTATTTTCGAGAAATGATACATGGACCTAAAAATAGACCTAATTGTGGATCTAAAAGCACGTGGCATCATCCTGATGGTTACAGACAGGGACCACTTATTTTACAACCCGTCAGGATCATGCCACATGTTTTTAGGTCCACAATTAGATTCACTTTTAGGTTCATGTATCATTTCTCTTTATTTTCACAGTCCATATTTAGTAATGCCGTACATATAACATGGGCAAATGGCAATGTATCGTTGTCCGCGTCATGTTAGGAGCAACTCACTTTTTCATGTCTCGCATGAACATTAAACTTTCCAGACGGTGTGCTATTATGACCAAAATGACATGTGTTTATGTTCACAAGTTTCTGGTGACCATCATTTTTTCCAACGACAACCAACCTTTTTTTCTGTTTTGTTCAATCTTGATGGTGTTCCAACTGATAGGCAGTCATGGGAGTTGCAAGAGGCGTTATTTGGTTCCGTTGTTGATTCATCAGCCATTGGAGATTCCATTACCATCAGTTAATTAAACGCTATTATATGGTCACGATCTTAAGTTTGTCGTTGACATTTATTTCTACCTATTTTGAAACAGATTTAAAGTGCAGAACCTGGTTAACTTCTACCACATGTAGAAGAAACAGGTTTATGATGGTGGTCAAAGAACAACCTGTGCAGATGACCAGATTTACAGCAGTCAAAAATATTCACAGGACTAGCTCAACAAACTGAGATACCTCGCTTACTTAAAATTTGTAATTTCAAGCTTATCCGTGCCAACTTTAAACATGAGTCGGAAAAGTTATTCATAAATTCATGACTAATTGTTTAAACAACTAACATAAGGTTATATCGTTCATGAATATCATATCTAATAACTTTTGCAGGAACCCATGAATGAGTTGAGTAAAAGATACAGAGCAATAGCAACAAAAGTACTACTACCATATCATTTCATATCAAAAGGATGCATAGATTAAAACACAAGACAAAAGATGGAGGCACAAGATAAACACAGTAACACAAAAGAAAGATGACAACCGTTTTGACATGCCCCACATAATATCGAAACTAGGAATTTCAAGTATTACTACCACATGTACCATAATACGTAAAACCTTCCACCAGACAACTACGTGAGTAATACGGAGCACAAGTAACTACTATTCAGGTTTTATTCATAATCCACATTCGACCTTAGATACCACCTCCAGTCTGGTGTAGCATAGCATCTATTTCATCACCTTCCTCCATCTCGAGCTGCATAAACAAGATGATATTTAGTCTCAAGATTAAGAATAATACAAATGTAGGTTGCTAATCTCCAACACAGGATACAAACCACATATTGATTCTGATAATCCTAGAACAGATATATTGTTTTATAATTATCTGGTAACCTTCTTTCCATTTTCAGTTATGCCTAAAGTGGCATACTAATTTGTTGCTAACATGTTCAGTTGTTCACATGTGCTTTGAGTAATGACAACCAGTTTGGGCCGTATTTCATTGACAAAGAGTCAAATAGGTAAAAGACAACAATCAAGGGAATTTACTTTAAAGAGAAAATACTTGAAAGCCGCCTAAAGTCAATTCATGTGTTTGCTACCTCATAATCATTCCATTTTTATGCATTAATTAGATACCCGTATCAGATTCAAATAAACCAATAAACAGTGGTGTGGTCAGCCAATCTAACCTTAAGGAGTACATATTTAACCCAAACTCATTTTGACATTTCACAAAACCGGCCCTGCTTTGCCACTACTACCAAGTACCAATGAACTATTTTTGTAAGTTTGAATGGACCACTTGGGTCCCATACTCCCATGTGAATGTATCAAAGACCACGGTCAACAAATAGCATCATTGTAGTCAATAGAAACAGGTGACTTAAGTTCGTAAATATCTTCAAATGATATTACTGAACAAATAATTAAATTAAGGTCGTTAATTAAAAATAATAATACCTCATCAGGGGTCTGTTCAGCACGAAGCCGACGCCCATCAAAAAGAAATGCAATAGCATTCATCTCCACTGACTGCCTATCACAATAGGCATTCATCAGCTTCTTGAGCTGGGTACTACGCTTGATCCTAAAGAACACTTCATTCCCATCCTACAAAGCAACAAAATAAGAAACTGTTCATAAATAGAGAAAAATTAACAAAAATGCAAACAGTGTGTTGGCCACGTTGTTACAAAACACACGACAGTAACACCAAACAATAGGACTCTTAAGTTCAACTTTCAAAATATAAGTTGTTGAAATGGCGCTTTTAAGTTCAAATAAACCATAACTAAATCGCTTTCTAGAATACCAGAATGACTGGATATTATTATCGTAACACTAATAATTATTGAATCACTTAGCAAACAACACACATACTTTTACAATAATCCCAATTTAATAATTTATAGCATAAAGTTACATTAGGTTTTTATTTGTAATTAATCTAAAACCGTACACATAGATCCAGACAACAAACACGCACGCATTTATAATATAAAGTTACCCATTTCACATGGTTGCAAAACTAGTAAAGAAACTAATTCAACAACAAATACATACAAACATAACGCGCCATTCAGCGATTCATTCACTTTAAGTGTAAAAAAACAAAACAATGAATTAATTCCATATAAATTCTACACCAATTAAACAATTAATCAGACAACAAAAAAATAAACTTATTAACTCCAAATCAAAACATCACATTATAATCCTAAAAAAAACCTAAATCTAATTAACTGAACAATCAATTAAATAAAACACGATGATTTAAAAATTCATAAAGTGTATAAAAATATACCTGACTCTTAACCTTGAGATTGATATGAGCACCTTGATCCATGGGCTTCTTCTCATCTTCTTGAGTAACAGCACCATCACCACCACCAGCCGACATTTTTTTTTATTTTTTTTTTCTTATTCGATTATTTCTAGGGTTAGGTTTTTTTTAATTTCACACACAGAGTTTGTGAAGGATGAAGGCGGTTTATAAGGGCGTTATTTGAAAAACTATATTAAATGTTGTTTTCAAATCCGTATATTTTGTAACCACGAGGGAATTTTTGATTTTTTTGACTTTGGAAAAGATTTAAAGATAAGGGTGTGGGGCCCGGTTGAAAAAGTTATGGGGTGCTTATCGCAAGCGACTAATTGATTGGACACTTATGTTACGTATTATATTTGTACACCGTATATTGTCTGTTTTATTTTATTTTTTACAGTTGAGTTTGTAAACTAAAATGAAAAGTGTAAAATTGAAAAATCGCTTCTGTTATCACAATGGTATTTATTTGTATGTTATTTTATTTTTGATTTTAGCTTTACTAAATATATGAATATATTTAAAAAAAATTGTTTTGATATGTGAACTAAAAAATGTTTCATGTTATAAACATTTATAAAGTGTTCTAATTATTTAGATGACGGTGTCAAAATATAAAATATTATATGTGTCATTGTTTTTTGTGTGACACGTTATAAATTTATGCATATTATAATACTTTTTAAAAGTTTGTAATATTTAGTTAAATAATTTTTGGTTTGCTTATATAAAAATACTTTGGAAAAAATAAATTGTTATTTAATTAACTATAACCTATTTTTAGTTAAAATATTTTTAATTTTTAACTCTAAAAGTAAAGACAAAACTAGTATTTTATGCGTCTTAAGTTAAATATCTACTTTCAAGTTGCACATATTGATATTTTAAAATCATGTTAATTTACCGGAAATATCAGGATGAAAAATTATTTGACAATAAACCGAACTGAATATACTTTCACCGTCTCGGACTAAGACCACCCCTAACTGTGACACATTAACTTGTGTGTAAGTTGTGTTACCTCAGCGTCACATCATTATTCACTAAAGTGACGCGTAAACTGACACACCCCTGCCAATGATTGTGTATCTCTTTCTATGTCACTACACAAAACCATACACACAAACACTCACACAAAAAACAAATTGGTAAAACACCACTTCATCCCTTGTTAGTCGTCAAACCGAAGCAACTCCAACCGACAATTAAGTGACATGTTTGTGCCATTGGTGTCACTTAAGTGACGCTCGTCGGATGGCCAACCGACGAGCCGATGTGAATGGTTTACGAGACCGCAGTAAGATCACATTCGTGTGATATAGGTATTTATAATGATAAAGAGGTAAATTATGACTTAAACCAAGTGGCCATCCTTTTTAACATATTTTTAGCCGATTACAGTGATCAGTTAACCACTCATATAAACCATTATGTAGCACTCACTTTTAGTGTTAGATACCCCTAGTTTAACATGCATAGCCATACTTTTCGTTTATTACATTCACTAAAAATAAAAAGACAAAATATATAGCCTATAGCCTAAACCTTAACCCTTGTTGTTCTTGCTAATGAAGTTTAAAAGTTGCAAACTTATTATTTCATTTGAAATACTAGCAGTATGCTTATCACAAATATGGGGGAAAGATTGTCATTTCCCATAAATATTAAAAAAAATAAAAATAATAAAAAGAAATATATGAAGTATTGATATCTGGCGAAATATGTGCCAAAGGTGTGGCAATCGTTATAATAATTCTCGTGAAATTTGACTTACTATCTTTTCTTCCTAAAACAGATTCCATTATATATACCCATGTCTTATCCACACCCTTATTAGCCTTTAACCTAAAAATTATAATCCGAATGAAAGTCTTCTTTTAATATTTTTGCTTGGTGCTTACATCACGTCGGTGCAGTTTAGTTTATTGTAAAAGCTTATGGTAATTTAAATAAATCACGTATAAGCAATTGAGTGTGATTCTCTTGAACCCATTATTTCATTATTTATGAGTGTTAGTGAATTATACTTATCATGTTTGTGAGATGCTTAGTCGCGTTATCTTAGCTTATGATTTTTTGGACTTTTCTACTCTTCCGTATACATTAAAACCAAAAAATATTTTTCTTTCAAATGACATTTTCTCTTAGGTTTGCTTGAGGGCAAGCAACGTTTAAGTATGTAGGATTTGATAACGCTCTAAATATACATATTTATACCCTCACTATTATAATATTTATTTTTACGTATTTATATATATTATTGTACCTTTTTGTATATACTTGGTACTAATTAGTTGCAAGAGCAATAAGACGAGATAGCTTGGGAATATGAAAAATATCCATTAATACCTTTAACGGCCATCAAGAGCAAGGACTAGAGTTCCAAAATATAGAAAAAGACAAGTGTGCCGGTTTTAGAAACCAAGTGTGGCGTACTTGGCTGGCGGGCAAATAACATTTAATTCAAATACTTGTGCGGCGCACTTTCTCGGTAGTTACAAGTTATCAACTTTATAAGCTTGGCATTCATTGAGAGTCCGATCATTTGCCTTGCCTTTACTTCCTTGGTGTTTAGTTACATCTCTAGAGCTTAGTTATACTCACCATTCGTTCAATTTACAAAGACACAACACAAGAAGGAGATCAAAATAGGTAGATTGAACTAACCTCAAGTTCAATCTACTTGAACCATTTTCACAAGAATAAACCATTGGGATAATGTTGGAAGTTATCTTTTTGGTTCTTTAGTTGCTGTGACAGGGTGCTAAGGAGCAGGAAGCTTAGTTTGGGCTATAGAATAGTTTTCGATTGGGGAAAACTAGTGTGATTCATATATTCGCTTGTAATTGTGGTACATTCTTATTATCCTTTTTAATATGAAATCTACTGAGATTATTAAGTTTATTATGTGTTTCATTCCTTTGAATATGGAGTAATCGATTTATGTTTGTTTGGGCGATCGTGGGAATGTGATATGCTTTGATATAATGGAAATATGATTTTGACTATGTGATATGTGTGCTTGATTTTGGTATTGTGAGATAATTGGTTATGGTTTGATTCGTCTCTGTGGTAAATAAATCGAAAAAATCACTACCTTGGTGTGTTTCATGATTATTTGTCTATGGTAATCGATATTAGTCTTGTGAGAATTGGTTAATAAAACTATGAACATCATTTTTATCATTGTTTAAGACTTGCTCCCATGTCTAACGACCGGGTTAAGGGAAGTACACTTATTATATTTTCAGCCACAAACCACACTTTATGCACTAACTTTGCTTAGAATTAAAGGTCGAAAAAACTTCTTTGCATCGTGGGTAGATATGCTCGTTATTATGATCACCCGTCATTCATAACTTGTAGGAATTGTTTGTGCGTGCTTATCCTCGTATTATCATCTCTGATTTCATGTTCCTCATCCTAACAAACATACCTTTAATCATCATTGTTACAAAATTATCTGTTTGGAATTACCATTTTTACTAAGTCTTTTGATTGTGACAATTCTTAGACTTTTTCTGCAAAAACACTTGTTAACTAAAAACACGACAATCTCTTGCGACGACATGGTCTTACCAATTATTGGATTACATCGAGGGTTATACTCTACCCGTGTGTTAGTCAAAATAATCAGTTAAACTAGTGTATAAATTTAAAGTTTAATTAACACACCAACAACTTAAGTACCGAAAACTTCACTCTTTTATCCTTGTGCATATAAGCATTGTATATTTGTTCCAATGAAATAGTGACTAAGAGAATGGTCAACATGTCTTGTCCAATGGTCAATGCTAAATGTTAACTCAAGTTGTAACTGTCGATATTTTCATTAAAATATTTATATAAAACCATCATGAAGAATAACTTATCAAAAAATCTACCAAGGAGATTCCAGGTAATATGTTTGTTGAATGCTAAGACCATCCGAAATGGATGGTCGAACCCATGGTCTGTCGCCATCCCAGGTACGTGCCCCCACCCCCCACGAAACCCCTTGAGCGTGTCCCCTATTTTAGTATGTCTCTGAACAGGCTTTCGCTTGCTTGGTGAGATCTAGTGGGTGGTTACTTTAAAAACGTTGTAGGTTGAGACCTGTACAGATGCATCTCCCGTAGGCCGCAACACAAGCATCATTATTTGCCACCATCAAAAAGCAAAAAATTATAATCTTCCATGACAACCGTATATGTTTAGACATTCATCTAATGACATGATGTACATATGGGCATATGGCTAGTCATATTTCATTTTTCTTTTTAAATCTACATGTTATGATAAATTTGAAAGGAAAACAAACAAAATATCAATTACGTATGTGTTTACTTATGATGCGTAAAACAAGGATTAATTAAGGTGTATAGTGTGAGATGATGTTAATCATGTGTTCGTTTTCCCTTAATTGGTAAGAACCTAGAGATAAGAGTGTTTATCTTTGTGGGCCTAGGTATTTTGGGCCTGAAATGGTCGTATGAGCTTTAACTATTAGACTAAAACTCACATACTGTACGCTATCACTATAATATTATGTTAAATTAAGAGTAATTGATTATTATAAAATCAATAACACTTATAATCATTTTCTTTTTTGGCATTTAATATTATTCCAACAACAAAGATCTACATAATAAGTATTTTTCTTAAATATATACATTCATAACAAACATTTTATCATGAAAACAAAACATATATGGATGTTTGGATGGATTTAGAGCAAAGATTTGTTGATGAGTCTACGGCTAAAGAAATGAAATGAAAGTTCCGTGTTGTGTTGATCAACATTACTATCGCTAACTTAGTCACATCGTCTTTTCACATCACCCACCAACAGTGGCGGAGGAATGTTATAGGGTTGGGGGTGCCCTCAAAGTGTTCTCCAACAACTTCATCCTATAGAGTAAACATTTCATTTATTAGGCTTTGTTGCCCTCTTTACCCAAATTTAAGGTTGCCCTCATCTAATTTTTTAGTATAATGGGAAAGACTTAAACAGTTCAAGAAAGTAGCCCAGTGGAAAGAAATATACCCCAATCACTTTTTGAGTTGTAGCAACCCACTAATTTCCCCACTAGCTTTCCATAGGTTAGCTAAGCCTTAATAACTTAACTTACGCCCTCACTAAGCACTATTTAGGTTAGATATGCCTATAGCTATTTCCCGAGTGAAATTTTTTCTTTGTTATACCACTATTACATATCTAATCTCTAGACAAGCTCACGTATCCACCTATGCCAACCACCACGATGTTTACTTAATGTAAACATCCAGGTATGTCAAGTCAAGGTTACAAACATATTTTCACTAAGTAAACTATCACTCTAGTACACTATACTCATCAGAAAACCCTAATTGCACCTATGTGTTTCCGGTTAACTTTAAAACCCTAATTGCTTATCTGAATTAGTTTGAAAGTGTTCAAGGCTTAGGTATAAGTTGATATATTAACTTTAGGATACATTAGACATCCTAGATCATAGTACAACTCCCTAGAACCTAGGTACAAAGTCCATTAAGCACAAAACCCTAACTAGGTCATAACTTCCTAGAATTAGGTCTAAACTATCCCAAATCTTTACCATAAGCTACCACCACTTAGTATAAGCCTCCTAGGACTTAATATTAGGCACTAAACCCTATGCAAAACCCTAAACTCTCACTAGGCAAAACTAGGTTAAAACTAAACCTAACACCTAAACTAAGCTACCATAGCACCTCAAATCTTACAACCAAGCACCTTAGCACCTCCCTTATACCTATTAGTCACCCTAGCACCTCCCAAGCTAGGACACAAGGAGGTGCATCACCTCCTTGTCACCTCCTTGGTGTCGTGGCTTAATCACTACCACAAACCACCTATAGCGCCCCCTAGCTACTAGTAGTTGTCCTTAGTCATTACTTAGGTTCACTACATCACCCTTAGCTGCCATGACTCAACCCCCCTCCTCGACACCTAGCACCCTCTTTTGACACATATACCACTCGATACCCTATAAATACCCCCAAACCCTCACCATTTATCTTCACACCTTCCCTCTCTTCTTTACCTAAACATTTCTGTAGTACTAAGACCCTAAGACCCTTAGAAGTAAAGTAGCAAAGCCCTAGTCCTTGTCGAGTTAAGTTTTTGGCCTAGAAAACCCTAGTTTCCCACGTTGCACCTCCCACGACCTAGGTAAGCCTCAAATTTGATTCTAATAGCCTTAGTACTGATATAGGACTCCTAGGATATACCTTAGAACCTTTAGATAAGCCTTTATCATTTTCATTTAGAAGTTTTCATTTTAAAACCCTAATTATAGGTAATTAGGTGTTTATATGCCAAATTGCCTTATTATGTCCTATAATCTGAATTAGATGACTTAGATAAACATATATTAGCTTAGCATAAGCTAGGAAACTTAGTTGTTTCATAAAAATATAGTTTACTTGAATTTAGGACTAGTTGTGCAATAGTTTTCATGCATAGGGGTATACACTATAACTTTCTGAAAATATAAAGTTTAGGGACTGTTTTTGAAATTTCTTAGAAGTTATAAATATAAGGACTCTTTTCACAAAGTTTTAAAACCTTAGGATAAAGAGTAAAATAAGTTATAAACTTATAAGGACTAGTTTTGCAATATTGTTAAGTTAAGGGTATAAAGGGTAATTATTAAAAGTTAGTGTAGTTTAAGGACCATTTATGCCATTTCTTTAAAATATATAAGTATAGGGACTAATTGTGTGAAAGATAGAAAGTTATATGCTTAAATGTTATAAGTTTATAAGTTTAGGGTAGAAAATGTAAATATGTAAACTTGAAGGGTATAAACGGACTATTTTCATATAAAGTATAAAAACTTATTTTTAGTTAGAAACATAACACAATACTAGGGAGCTTCATGTGAGGGGTGTCATGTGGATATTTCGTTTTGACGACGTCAGGTATAATTTTCTGGAAATTTTGCAGGTTTTGTTTTTCTACTGGAATTGTAAAGTTTCATAAAATCTGTATTTTATAAACTCTATAAATATGCAAACAATCATTCCACAAGCATTATATCTTTACTTGCTTTCTAGGATTTAACTTTATGTAGATTTACTGCCGATTTTACGCGAGGTTTTCTTGTTTGTTTTCTTACATTTTCTTGGAGGAGGATTGAACCATGTTACTACATCATCCATATCGAACGAATCAGGGGAGTATTTGTTTCATTCTTTCATTTTCTTTACTTTTATTTTCTTTCAATTGAACATTGTGGACAATGTTCAACCTAAGTGTAAGGGGGTAAATTGATTGATGCTAAACCACCTAACTTATATTGACCAAATAATGGTCAACAAAGTCAAATAGCCTAGGTCAATGCTCCGGGTAATATAAGGTATCACCAGGTCGTTAAGTCCCGTTGAAGTGTGAATTGTAACTTTAGCGTATTAGTGATCGGGTGATTATTCACAGAAAAGGGTTATGATCAAAATTATTTGGAAATTATTAACAAATATAGCTTAGGAAAGCTATGTGATTGATTACGGGAATTTGGATTACGAAGATTTGAGCTAAAACCTAAAAACGTACGTTTTAATTAAAAAACGTATACAGACGAACAAAACAAAAAATACAACTGGTGGACTGGAATGGTTAAAAGTGTAAATTTGGTATTTTTACAATCCTATTAATTAAAGACAATTTTAAGAAAATTTAAATACTATTTTTACACTATTTAATTATTTATTATTAATTAATTACTAATTATCTATTTATTACTAATTAAATTAATTAGAATTACTAAAAATACTAAAAAGGCTTAGAAAATTAAGAAAATTTTTATAAATCTAATTAACCATCATAGGAATCCTAAAAAATTGTAAAAAGTTTATTTTATGTATTTTTAAACTAATTTACTAATTATTAACCTAATTACTTATTAATTTCTAATTAAACTAATTATATTATAAAAAATAGAAAATGAACAGTAAAAATTATAGAAAAATTTATAAAAATGTTTTAACTAAAATAGAAGCTAGAAAAATTATAAAAACTATGTTATACTATATAAAATCTAATTATGCTATTTAATTGATTAATATTAATTAAAACTAAATTAAACTAAGATTAATTAGAAAAACCAATAAAAGGCAAAATAAAAATCTGGAAAAATTTATAAAATTATTTTAACCTAAAATAGAATTTCTAAAAATATAAAAGTGATATATTACTTTTAAATAAGCTAAAAAGAAAAATAAAATTGATAAATCTTATTAAATAGAAGCTATCACTAATATTAAAGTTGGTTTTTTGGTTTTTTTCTTTTTCTAAACTGATTATAAACTAAAAATAAGAACTTTTAACAAAAACACTTTTACTACACCCCAAGAAATAAGCACTTGAAGTGCTTATTAATCCCACAGTTGACTTTTGTTGACTGTGGAGGTTTTTTAGCTCAAATGGAAGATGTGGGGTCCACAATGACAACTATTGGTTTCTCTGAGTTTAATACACTAGAATAAGCAAGAATAAGCCAAATTAGTGGCTTCAATAAGCCAAAAAGCACAAATAAGCTGTTTGCTCAACTTGTTTCTGAGTCAGATAAGTGACAAGCTTTAGGCACAAAGTTAAGTGGGGTCCACTGGTCTGAAGGTCAAACTAAAGGTCAACCCTTGATCCTGGGTAGGAGGGGGGTTGAATGGTGCAAAGTAGGAGGTGTGGGACCCACTGGGTCAGTCACAAAACACCACCAAAGGTGGGGGTGTGAAACAGGTCTGCTGAGACAGGGCAAGGTATTTGCCCTGCAGTCAACTTCAAGGGGCAATTTGGTCCCTAAGAAAAATTCATAAAATGTAACCAACTTGGAAATCAAAAATACTACTGGTAGAGATAACACACAACAATTTTTAAACCTTGAATCACAGCACAAAATTCAAATCAAGTCATGCCATTTTGGCAAAAATCTGCATATGGTACTTTTGACTTTTGGAGAAATTGTAAGATTTGACTTTTGTGAACTTGTGTGGCTGATTTAATGATAAAATGTGTTGTGATGAACTATATGAAGACTATTTTAAGTAAAAACATCCATTTATAACAAGAGTTGATGGGTTTGGACTTTAAAAATTCACCACAGTTGATTGTGGTGATCACTTCTTGGTAGAATGGTACAATTATATAAGTAGAATGGTACAAACAGTCACCAACCAAACACTCCTTTAACAGATTCTTATGAAGAAATCTAGGTTCAAACAAGCATATAAGACATCCTACTGATTAAAACTACTAGATTAAACAATAATTTAGTAAATTAAACAGCAACAAGCACCTAAACTACTGAGAGAGTAAAAATTAAAGAGAAGGCTTACATAAGCCTTCTAAGCAACTGATAAGGATCAAAGAACCAAGTACACCAATCCTAATGCCCTCCCATGAGGTACCTAACCCACAGCCATCCTTAATCCACTGTGCTCCTTGCTCATTCAGTACATAATCAACAATTTTTTATTTATTTTTGATTTTTCTTATTTTTTTAGTAATTATTGAAAACTGAAGTAGGATTGTTCACACCAGCTTATAAACTTATAAAAACCTTGTTTCTTAGTTTTTGAGAGCTTATGAATAAATTAAACACTGATTAGAAGCTTTGATTAGAACTTGCAACTTTGAAATGGAACTTGAAAAGTTGAAAATGAGACTTAACTTAAAACCAAACTTTCATTGATAATAAAAGGTACAATACATGAGAAATAAACTTAAAACCTTAAAACTAAAGAAAATTACACACTAAGAAAGCTTCTATGAGCTTCAAATATATAACGAGCTATCAAACTAAGACTAAGTCTTCCACATGGGTTCCAGGTCCACAATGAGAGTTCCCAAGTCTTTCTTGATGACCTTTAACCAAATCCCAAGCGTCCAATTGCATTATAATCCTTCCTAGCCTTTGATTAGGTTTTCCCGCCAAAAACAAATCGGGGTAAGTTTTAGTGGTATTGGTGGGTGTTGGTGAGGGCATTTATGGTGGTGGATTTGTTAGGTGTAAGCATTGATTGTGGGGGGTTGAGTTGGTGAAAAGTTTGAGGGGGGGGGGGAGACAATGGAGCCTGGTTTTGCGCTTCTTGGTTGGGGAAGAAGAACGGGTCAACGGTCTTTTGACCAAGTTTGACCGTTTGACCCTGGGTGGTTATTAAAAGGGATACGGGCCTGGGTGGACTTGGGCTTTTGGGTGGACTGGGCCAGGGATTGGATTGGGTAAATGGGGTTTTGGTTTTGGGTAGTTATAATAAAACAAGGGTCCGGTTGGTTTAGATTAGGTACAAGGACCAATTTTGCAAATCCTTCAAAGTTGAGGGGCTGAAGTGTAACTTATCCAAGGTAACCATAAGGACCAATATTGCCAATAACCATAACTCCAAGAACCATTTTTGTATTTTTCCAATTTTCAAAATTCCAAAACTTCCCAGGGACCACTTTTGCCATTTTTTGGATTTTTCAGGGACTAAATATGTAATTTTGGAAAACTTGCAACCCAAATGTAATATTTTGTGAAATTGACTTTCAAAACCTTGGGTTGACTTTTTCTTTCAAAATAAATGCTTAGGGACTAAATTTGACAAGTTTTGAAACTTGGGGGACTGAAACTGCCAATACTGCAAACTTTGTACGTTTTTTCTTTGTTTTTGCACATTTTGCTTTTAAAACACATAAAACACAATCCCTGGGATAATTTAAGTATTTTGATATCTTTTTGAATGTTTTTGTGCGTTTTGGCAATTTAAATATATCAAAAACGATGAGTGTTTGAGCACTCATCAATCCCCCACACTGAACTATTGCTAGTCCCTAGCAATCTTTTTAGAAAACTTGATTGATTTTAAACTCTTTACCAAAAGCCATCACTTCTGGAGTAGCCAGGTGTAAGAACTGTGGCACACCTGATAACCGTGTGATTTTGAGCAAACCACCAGCTTTCAACGGATTTGTTAAGTCTTTACCAAGAGCCGTTTGCTCCTGGACTAGCCAGCATCTTGATGGACAACGTCAACATCTTGGTGAGCTGATTACCAATTATGGATTTTCCACGGCCTTTACCACAAGCCATAATCTTGCGGGCTAGCCAACTCATTTGTTTTCGGGGAGTTGAGGAACCATACAATTTTGGGCAAATTGCCAGCCGTTAACGGATTTGATTTATCTTTACCAAGAGCCGTTTGCTCCTGGATTAGCCAATCCCTTTTGTCGCTTAGACAAGGCGGACTGATTACCACAAAAAATTTTGAAATAAAGTGAAAAAATTTTGGCCAAAAACGGGGGTACTTGAAAGATATTTTGATAAAATTCGATAGAATTTCCCCCCCACACTTAGAAATGAATATTGTCCTCAATATTCAAAGTCCCGGCTATAATGCCGAAGCTATGAACGTAAAAAGCCAATATTCGAATCTAACTGCGGAAATACCAATTTTCACTTTATTTCTATATATATACAATTTTTTTTTTATTATTATTTTTTTTTGGAACTCTATATACATATATACATTTTTTCAAACAGTGGGGGGTTGGCCATTCCCCCACACTTGGTGGTAGAAAGTAGAAAGAATCAGAGATACGGGTGAAAACCCGTATTGTTGCTAATTTTTGGTCATCGAGTCGCTAACTTGACTCTATCCCCGAATTCAATTGTCCTTGGGGAAAGTTTGGAGATCTGGGACAACCATGGATGGTATGTCCTCTCCAAAGTAGTGCTTTAACCGATGTCCATTCACTTTGAAATTTGGACCGTCATTTTGAGATAATTCGACGGTACCATAAGGATAAACTTTTGCGATAGTGAATGGACCAGTCCATCGGGTTTTGAGCTTTCCCGAGAAGATCTTGAGTCTAGAGTTGAAAAGAAGGACTCGATCACCAACGTTGAAAACGCGGTTTTTGATTTTGGAGTCATGAATCTTCTTTGTCTTTTCTTTATAGATCAAAGAGTTCTCGTAAGCTTGATCACGAAGTTTGTTTAATTCGTTTAGTTGAACTTTTCTATGATCACTCGCCGTTTTGAGGTCGAAATTGGCATGCTTGAGAGCCCAATAGGCTTTGTGTTCAAGCTCGATCGGAAGATGGCACGCTTTCCCGTACACAAGTTTATAAGGCGTACACCCAATGGGTGTTTTGTAAGCCGTACGGAAAGCCCAAAGTGCATCATCTAATTTGTCCGACCACGATGCACGATTCTCACCTACAGTTCTTTCCAATATTCTTTTAATGCCCCGATTGGAAACTTCGACTTGTCCACTTGTTTGAGGGTGGTACGCAGTGGAAAGACGGTGAGTTACACCGTACTTTTGCATGACTTTGTCGAATTTGTCATTATAGAAGTGCGTACCACGATCACTAATAATAGCACGTGGAGTTCCGAATCGGGCAAAAAGAGCTTTTAAAAATTTCACAAATACTCGGGCATCATTTGTGGGTAAAGCTTTTGCTTCAACCCATTTTGACAAATAGTCAACGGCCACGAGTATGTATTTGTTTCCGTGAGAGGATGGAAATGGCCCCATAAAGTCGATGCCCCAGATATCAAAAATTTCACAAACTTGAATTGCATTCTGAGGCATTTCATTCCTTTGTGAAATATTCCCGTGACGCTGACAAGCGTCACAGGACTTGACCAATTCTTGGGCATCCTTGTAGATCGAGGGCCAATAAAAGCCGGAATCAAACACCTTTTTAGCGGTGTAGTTGGGATTGTGGTGGCCCCCCGTGGGACCAGCATGGCAAGCCTTTAAGATTTCAGCGGCTTCCTGACCATACACACACCGCCGGATTACTTGATCCGCGCATATTTTGAACAAGTAGGGGTCGTCCCAAAAGTAATGTTTGACATCTTTGAAAAATTTATTTTTTTGTTGGGACGACATCCCTTTCACAATGAAGTTACCCTCAAGATAGTTTGCAAAGTCGGCAAACCATGGGGTAATCGAGTCTCCACGAAATGAAACCGCATTGAGGGTTTCGAGAGGAAATGTTTCATTTATTTCCTTTTTCTCGAAAGCATCTTGGTGGGGGTTTTCAAGACGGGAGAGATGATCAGCAGCTAGGTTCTCAGCTCCTTTTTTATCACGAATAATGATATCAAATTCCTGAAGGAGGAGAACCCAACGAAGAAGTCTCGGCTTTGCATCTTGTTTTGCAAAAAGGTACTTCAAAGCCGAGTGATCCGTACACACTATGCTTTTAGTCAGAATCAAGTATGGCCGGAATTTTTCAAAAGCATACACCACAGCTAATAATTCTTTTTCAGTGGTGGTGTAATGACTTTGAGCCTCGGTCATAGTCTTGCTGGCATAGTGTATAGGCTGAAAATGTTTTGTTTTGCGTTGCCCCAAGACTGCCCCTATCGCATAATCACTAGAATCACACATGAGCTCGAAGGGCAAGTCCCAATCGGGGGCAACAAGAATCGGTGCCTCTGTAAGCCTTTTCTTTAATGTTTCAAAGGCTTCGATGCACTCAGGGGAGAAGATAAAAGGAGCATCCTTCTCGAGGAGATGGGTCATAGGCCGGGCGATTTTAGAAAAATATTGAATAAACCTACGGTAAAAACCGGCGTGACCCAAAAAGCTCCTAACACCTTTTACAGTCGTGGGATGAGGCAATTTTGCAATGACGTCCACTTTGGCTCTGTCAACCTCAATCCCGTTTTTTGAAATTTTATGGCCGAGGACAATGCCCTCTTTGACCATAAAGTGACTCTTCTCCCAATTTAGACATAACTTTGTGTCTTCACAACGTTTTAGCATGCTGTCTAAATGGGAGAGACATGATTGGAACGAATCCCCAATGACCGAAAAATCGTCCATAAAGACCTCCATAGTTTTTCCGATCATGTCGGAAAAAATGGCCATCATACATCTTTGAAACGTGCCCGGAGCATTACATAGGCCAAATGGCATACGTTTATATGCGAAGGTTCCATAGGGGCACGTAAAAGTGGTATTTTCTTGGTCTTGCGGGTCAATGGGAATCTGAAAGTAACCCGAGAAACCATCGAGGAAGCAATAGTACTCATTCCCCGCTAATCTCTCGAGCATCTGATCCATAAAGGACAGAGGAAATGATCCTTACGGGTGGCGTCATTTAACTTACGATAATCAATGCAGACGCGCCAACCCGTAACCAAACGAGTTGGGATTAACTCATTTTCCTCATTTGTGACAACAGTAATGCCACCCTTTTTTGGAACACAATGAACTGGGCTGACCCAAGGACTGTCCGAGATAGGGTAAATCAATCCGGCATCAAGAAGTTTTAAAACCTCTTGTTTGATAACCTCGTGAATTTTTGGATTCACCCTTCTTTGTTGTTGGACTGCAGGTTTGAAGTCGTCCTCCATTAAAATCTTATGAGTACAAAACTCAGGGTCAATACCCTTGATATCTGAGAGACGCCAAGCAATTGCTTGTTTATGAGACTTCAAAACCTTGATAAGAGCAGCCTTTTCCTCATCACTTAAGTCTTTGGCAATTATGACTGGTAATTTATCATCACCCTCCAGAAATGCATATTCAAGATGAGGCGGCAAGTCCTTAAGTTCAACCTCGGGGAAGTCATCAGTTTTCTCAACATTTTTGACTTCCTCCTTATGAAGTTGTTGTGGTAGAACAGGAAGAGGAGAGGGATCTTCGTTTAACAATTTTTCAAGCACGAGAATATCCCTCTCGCGGTCGATCTCTTGGTTATCGACTCCATCGGGAATCGAGTCACTTTTGAGAAACGTCTCTATTTCTTCTAAGATGAAGTCACTTCCCTCAAACGGAGTGAGGGAAGGAGAAGAAATGGCTATGATGGGATGAGAAGATTGAGTGAGGTTTTCACTCGAAGAATCATCAATGAAACCTAAAATC
The DNA here is from genome assembly GCA_030686995.1 of Artemisia argyi. Classification (NCBI taxonomy): domain Eukaryota; kingdom Viridiplantae; phylum Streptophyta; class Magnoliopsida; order Asterales; family Asteraceae; genus Artemisia; species Artemisia argyi. The sequence continues at coordinate 158,253,126 of CM060678.1, forward strand.
TTTTGGGCATACTCCTCAGTAGCAACATCGATGACATCAATTTGATTCACCGACTCACAATCATAATTGGAGGAGTATCTCGATGTTTGATTTAGGTTGAAGGTAATAGCTTCCGTCCCAACACGTAATGTGATCTCATGCTCGAATACATCGATAAGAGCGTGCCCAGTTCTAAGGAACCCCCTCCCAAGAATGAGAGGGACCCTGGAATCGGCATCAAAGTCAACAATCACAAAATCTGCCGGAAAATAGAACTTTCCCACTTTAACAAATACGTCCTCGGCAATGCCAATGGGACGGGAAATCGAACGATCGGCAAGCTCTAAAGTCATGCACGTGGGGGTAAGTTCGGGAAGAGAAAGTTTCTTCCACACAGAATATGGCATCAGGTTGATGCTAGCATCTAGATCGGCCAGGGGCGAAGCAATCAACCATACCCGGGAAAGTACAAGGAATGAGAAATTTCCCGGGATCTCCAAGCTTTTCAGGAAGCTTTTTCAAAAGAACCGCAGAGCAGTTCTCATTCAGAGGAGTTCTTGCCATCTCAAATAATTTTTCTTTATTACTCAACAGATTTTTGATTGTCGATGCAAACTTGGGCATCAAGAGAATAGCATCCGCGAAGCTGATATCAAAATGCAAATCTTGGAAGATTTGGAAAAACTTATCCATTTGGTGATTAGCTTTTTCGCGGAGCTTTTGTTCACTGAGACGTGATGGATAGGGAATAGAAGTTTTGGATTTTGGGTTGTCCACTGGAGTTTCTGGTGGTTCAAAGACAACTCCAGGTTTACATCTGGTTTCAGGATTAACCTGAGGTTGGACATGTGCTATACTTTGTGGGCTAGGGATTTGCACCTTGTCCTTTGTCACCTCAGGCTCACGATTCACTACCTTTGGAGGAGAGGAAGAAGAGGTGGGAATCGCGGGTTCATCATATGAAGCACCACTTCGTGTTGTGATCGCCTTAGCATCGCCCCTCGGGTTAGCGATCGTGTTGCTCGGAAAAGTCCGAGGGTCGATCATTTAAAGACTTCTTGATGTCAGAAATCTAGCTGACCAGCAACTTGTTCAACTCTTCTTGGGACTTCATGAATTGCTTCAACAATTCATCAGATGAAGGCCCGGTTGGAACAATGGCTTGATTCGGATTAGGAATATTTAAGGCTCGATTGTTCGGGTTGGGGCCTTGATTGAAATTTCCTTGGTTTTGATGATGGAAATTTCCTTGATTCTGGTGATTGTTTCCATGAAAGTTCCCGGGATTGAAATTACCCTGACCTTGGTTCCGGTTAAAGTTTCCTTGATGTTGGAAACCTTGATTTTGAAAACCTTGGTTTAGATTTTGGAAACCGTGACCCTGATTGAAGTTACTTTGGTTTTGATAACCTTGGTTCACTCTATTTTGGTTTTGGCCACGGTTTTGGACATTTTGGTTTTGATTAAAACCGGGAGGTCCAGGATAATGGTGAGGACGATAGTTCGGGTCCATAGGAGGACGGTATTGATTTCCTCCTTGATTGTGGGACCCGACAACAGCATTAGCTTCATATGGAGTACCATCAGTAGCTGTGCAATTGTAGTAGGCATGCGGCCCACCACAAGTCACACAGACTTCCACTTTTTTTAACCTCATCCGTGCTAGATTGACCCACAGAAGATGAAGTAGAAGGACCCGCATTGATTTGAGAAACAATCGGTTTGCTTCGTGTAGAGCGGACCTTAGACTTGTTTTCTATGATTTGCAAAGCTTCTTTTGTGGTTCTACTCAAAAAATTACCTCCCGCGGAGGCATTGAGAGAATCCTGATCAGCTTGGCTCACGCCATTGTAAAAAGTATCGAGT